>NTPY01000349.1:95447-110383 GCA_002922825.1 Brachionus calyciflorus
AAAGCGACAATATAAATAAAAACTTTTTAATTTATCTTATCATTTAGAAACGATAAAGATCTTTAATATACTTATTTAATATTTATTTAGTTTTAGAAAAAAAATAAAATAAAAACTTACATTTTGATAATTTTCTTTCGTATTATTTCTTTCATTGAAAAAATCTTCGTCATCCTCGAAATTTTCAATTTCGTTATTCTCGTCGAAATCTTCATCGTCTCTTAGAGTCATATCATCATTTTGAGTACTTAGACTATTCGAATAGCCATTCGAGTAATTTTTATTGCGAAAATTTTGTTTAAAATTATTTGCATTTTCATTTGAGTGATTTTCTTGACAAATAAAAATTAATAGACCCAAGATAAAATAAAAAGATAATAATCAAGAAAAAAAATCTACCTATAATATGCGAGTCTAATTCGTTAAGATTATCAGCATTAAAGTTACACTCTGGACACTGATAAACTGTTTCATCCATTTTATAAATGTGACTAAACTATCTTAAATGCTGGACCTTTTTATTCTCCAATTTAACACACAACAAAAAAAAAAACTAACCAAATTTTCTAAATAAAAAAAATTTGTCAAACAAATTTTTAAATTGGTAACATTTGGTTCGAAGTATTTTGAGATAAATAAAAAAAATTTTCTTTTTTATTTTTCAAATTGTAATGAAGAAAAATTAAAAACACCATTTTTTTTTTATTTCTCTCATTCTTCATTTTCTGGTGCCAAATTTTTGTAAAAAAAATAGTACGAAAATAGTTCGACTATAAACTCTGGCTCTCTCTTGAAAATTATTTTTTACGTTTTTTTTTATTTTCAGAATATGAACTTAACCTAAATTCGAAAAAAAAATAATACATAGAGGGAAAAATGAAGAATACGAAAAAAAATTTTTTCTTCTTCTACAGAGAGAGAGAGATTAAAAAGCATTTGTATGCTTAAAAAAAACTGAATTTTATTGAAGCAGCCAAAAAATTTTCTCAAAAAAAAATATGAAAGAAAAGAGAAACTGTTCGGTTGGCTAAAAAAATTTTTTTTTAGAAAAATTGGTTTTTTTTTCTTCTTAGTTCAGCTAGCTGTTTATGCAGCAAAGAATGCTTAACATAAAATTTGCTTTTTGTACAAAATCGTACAGACAGAATTTAGCATTTTCGACTCACTCACACAAACACACACACACACACGAAAAAAAAACGTTAAAAAAATGCTAATTCTAATCATTTTTATTCTTCTCCAAATTTTGTGTGAAAAAAAAGAAGAACTTTTCATAAAATATTCATAAAAAAAATATAATTCTCATTTTAATATCATCCATGTATATTTTTATGATTATCATGGAATCCGTTCTGAAAATTATCATTTTTTTGTTGTTGTTTCTTGGAAAGAGGTCTCTCGCCAAGTAAAAAAAGAAGAACTAATCATAATTTATACTTTTGGATATTTTTGAAAATAGGCTGTGCCAATTTTTGTTGTGTTGAAAAGAAAGAGGAAATTTTCGTCACTAAACTCGACTTGGAAATTATGATTAAATTCTTCTTCTTTTTTTACTGAAGCTCTAGAAAAATCCTGTTGTTTTTATAATGACTAGATTTTTCATTTTGTTTCTTCTAAATAGTGCCAATCATACTTTGTGGAATCCGCTTTTAATTTTTCTATGCTAAGCACACAAAAATTTTTTTTTTATATTTATGCTTAAGCAAAAAAAATAATTTTATGAAAAATTTTCAATCTCCTCTTTTTGTCTAAGACACCATAATAACTAAAATCCTTATTAATATTAAAAACTCTTATCCTATTCTCTCTAAAAAAGCCTAGCCCATGTCTTCAAATGCCTTAAAGCATTGAAAAAAAAATAAATGAAATAAAAAACGCTTTGAAACAAATAAAAAAAAAGAAAAATATTGAAATTCAGCTTGACTTGGCTTTGGTAATTATAAAATTTGAATCATAAAAAATTATCAAAAAATAAAAAGTAGACAGCTAAGAAAAAAAAAATGAGTTCACCACAAAATACCGTTCTAGTTTTTTCTTGAAAATTTACCTTTTTTTTTTAAATAAAAAAAAATTTCTCAATTGCCTATATATAAAATTTTTGAAAAACTCATTTTATTTGCTTTCTTCTCTTTCGTTTTTTTTTCTTTTTTGATAATGATTTTGAGCATTAGGCAAAGCATCTACATTTTTATATAAGTAAAAAAAAAATATCTATTTTGTGTTGTTGTTGGATTCTTGAATTTCTTTTGAAGAATTCGTTTTTTTTTTAATTTTTTTTTAAGCAATAACAAATTAAAAAAAGAATGCTTAAAATTTAGCTTAGCTAGCTAGTTAGACTAATAATTAGTCATTTGTGTTTGAAGTCTGGTGAAGAGAAGAAGAGAGAAAAAAAAAAGATGGAAATTTCTAAGAAAGAAAGAAATAAATAAATTAAATAAAAAAAAAGGGAGATTACAAAACAACAACGCATTTTTTAACCAAAACTCCATTCTTCTTGAAAACAAATTTTGCTTATAAATTTAAATTCAAGATGCAAGAACAGAGAGTTGACTAAAAATAAGTGCGCTTTCTTCTTGACTTTAAGTTTCACTTGTGCTTTTGCATGTTCTTGTAAAAAAAAGAATAATAAAAAAAAATCTATTAGCTTTTTTATTTGCAAGAATTTAATTTTATTTTTGAACCATTTTTTGACGCATAATGAACCATATTTTTCTATTTGTTGGCGTTGTTGTTTCTGTAAGATTTTTTTTGTTTGGAGAAGAATAGAAAAATTATGCTCTTTGTTTTTAAATTAAAATTTTTCAAAATGGTAAATCTAATCCCTGATTCGCCAAAGTGTCTTGAAATTAGTACAAAAGTCAAATTGCTTGCCAAATAAAAAAAAGCCAAATTGAACTTTAAAATAGGACTTTTAACGCATGATTGCCAAATAATTAAGGAAATTATTTTTTGTTTGTCTTTAAATCAACCATGCTTGAAAAAAAGGTAATTTTTTTGAATTTGAAAGAAATTCTTTTGAAAAAGTTTAAGCATTCAGATGCTGAAATTTTGCTAAAAAAGAAATGTTTTTTGCTTATTTGCCGTTTCTAACGTTACCAACACTAAATATTTATTTTTTGAGTCTTGAATTTCTCTTCTTAAAACATCCTTAGAAAACGTCTCGTGATTCTTACTTAGTTATTTTAATTCTTAAATAAGTATGAGAAAAAGATTTGGCAAAAAATATTTACCAGAAAAAAATAAAATTCTATTTGTTTTACTGATTCTCTAAGTTTCAGTGACATGTGGATTATTTTATGTGTATTTATTTTCATTTCTCTGTCGATAGTTCGAAAATTATCCTAGGGCATTCTAAAAGATAAAAAATAAAATTTCCTCAGGATTTTTTAAAAAAAGTTTTTTTTTTTTCTTTTTGAAATTATCGATCTTTAATCCCGATAGACATATTTCGACTTGACTAGTTTTTTTTTTTATGTGTTTCTTTAATAATCATACAAAGGTCTAACGCTTGTGCCAAATAGAAATTAATTATTTTCCATTAGTTTTTTTTTTTTTAAATTTTATTCTCAAATATCGATTTTTTTTATTTCGAAAGCAGAGTGTTCTTAACCTTATTGAAAATATTTTCAAAGTCATTTTAGACTTAAGGCTTAAAAATATGAAATGTTTTCAAGTGAAATTAAGTCTTACTTATTTAAGCTGCATCTTTTTAAAAAATCTCTGAAATTGGATGCACTTAAAATATCCTTAAAATCGGTAATTAAATTTTTTTTTTATTTACAAGGTTAATGATATATTCTTGATCAATTTAATTGCTTTAAAAATCTAAAAAAAAAAAGAACGAGCAAACTTACACGTTTTAGTCTGATAAAAATATTTTTTATCTATTATTATGATTAAATCTCACAAATTTTATGTTCAAAAAAAAAGAGAGAGAAGGATGTTAGTAACGATATTCTAAATTAAATTTTTTTCCAAAATGCAGCTATTAAGGATTAAGGAGAATTACGCTTTATTAAAAAAGATTTAAAAAATGATAATGCTTTTGGAAAACACTGCTTGATCTTATGAATAAAAATTTGATAACTGGTACTGAGCAAGATTTATTTACAAGTCTCGAAAAAAAAACAAATCTTTTAAGGCTTCAAGACAGACTTCGATTTTTTCTATTTTTTTCATGTCATATTCAAAAGTTTTTATATTCCATATTTTTCAATTTTCAATATTAAAATTTTACTCGACTTGAGAAAAGAAAAAAAATTCAAATCCAACCCTTGCCCATACTTGTTAATTGAAACTTTTACATAACTGTGGTACAGAGCCTTTTTTTATCAAAAATTTCAAATAGAATTTTGAATTCTTTAATAATGCTTTCTTTTAAACTTAAGTACAATATAAATTTGCTTATTTACTTCACACGACTTCTCTTAAGCTTTGGGTTCAATTAATTAAGAATTTATCAGTGTTAAAATCTTTTAGACTTTTCGGAATTCACAGGCGCTTATTTAAGTATCAAAAAAATAGAGTAAAACATGACCACATTATCATAAAATTAACAACTCACAAATTTTAGAGTAAACATTCTTGGCACTCAATCTTTGATTTAAATATTTGATTGAATTATTCTCGGTGAAAAAAAGGCAAAAAACTTATAAGGAGTCGGCATAACTGTAATTCATTTAAAAAGTAAAAATTTAAATTCAACTCGACCTAAAATTGAGCGATTCATTAAAAAAAGAGTTTAATTATTTGAAAAACTATAGATGAATAAACTTTGAATTTGGGAAATTTTAATAAAAAAATACTTTTAATTAAAAAAGATGAAATTCTTAATAAGAGAAAGAAAATAAGCTATTTAGAAACAGTTTTGGCAATATTAAATTTGCCAGTTCAGCTTTTTTATTTTTCATAATATGAAAAATTACTTAAATTCTTAAGAAGAATCATTTTTCTGTTTAATTTTATGTTTTTGTTTAAGAGCAGCCTTAATGCTTATTGAGCTTAAATTTTAAAGCTTTTTTTTTTGTGTTCTATAATTTGGGAATAATTTTTATATTTATAAAGGAAATTAGGAAAAATGAAAAAGGCTATAAAAATGGAAGCTTTTTTTTTTCTTATTTAAGATAAGAAAATAATTTAGGAAAAAATTGTCTAGAGCTATAGAGACGGCTTAAGCTTTCAACAGAAACCAAATTTTATCATTTTTGAAATTTTTTTTTTTTAGAAATCTTGAGAAATCGTTTATAACTCCTAAGCAAATACTTACAAATTTAAGCAGTTTCTCTATAATTAATGCATTAAAAAAAAATGTATTCCACAAAAAAAATACTAAAAAATATCATGCTTAAAAAACGAGTTACTTAAAAGCAATTGAATATTTCAAAATGATTGTTGAAATACAATCCGAAACAAATGAGTCGTTTTAACCTTTTTTTTTCTCATTTGAGTCCAAATTCGAAAACGAAAAATAAAATAGAAATAATAAAAAAAACGATATTTCTCATTTTTGTTTTTGAACAGCCCAAAATATTCGACCAATTTCATTTTTATACTTTTAACGTCTCTTTCAACGTCGCTCATCGCGTTGTAAATATATTTATTTTCCATAATTTCTCAAAAAGACTCGAAATATTAAAAAAAAAAGAGAGAGAGATTTTTTTATTTACCATGAAATAAAGACTCAGAGTCTAATTATGTTCATTATTTAAAAGTTAGTGAAAGAAAATACCCCGAGTATTTTAGTTATTTTGTTTAAAGAGCAGAGGTACTTAAATTGCTAAATGCTTAATGAGAAAAATATTTGAAAAAATAAAATAAAATAGACGCGAATACGTTTCTCTTTTTCCTCTATACTCTATTTAATTGGTCTTTAATACCGAATTTGAACACAATCTAGGACATTTTTTACAACAAACAAAAATATTATAAAGCGATTTCTGTTAGTAAATTATTTGTTAATTCAAAATGTTTCAACCAAACCAATTACGGCTCTTTCAAACTTAGAAAAAAATTGATCGAGTTATCCATAAAAGTTTAAAAAAAAGATTTTACTAAATAATTTGAATTATTATCTTAATTAAGTTCAACCATACTAAAAAAAGATTTCTAAAAGAAGTCTAAAAGCAATATTTAATTGTACAAACAAAAATAACTTTGTTTAGCCACAAAGAAGTAATCCTGAATTTTAGACAATATTTTTAACATCACATTGAACGCTTGTACCGTAAAATCGCGTTAATAATTGCGCAATTATACCCAAAATTCACCATTTAATTACATGTAATACTAACCGAAAAATGGGTGTTTTTTGTCCTATTATAGTTACATGTAATTCTGAAATTTTTTCAGATAGAATTGCGCAATTATAAATGAAAATTCATTTAAAAAAGAGAAATTGATTTAAAAAAATTAAATTACAAAATTTCTACCGAATAAACAACGTAACCATACCAGACTGAACCGTATCCGAACTGTACTAAAAAAAAAATTTCACCGCCATACTCAGATCGGGCCGGTACCATGTAACTTTATATTAGCAAAATAAAATAATTTAAATTCTTAAGTATTAAAATTTTTAGCTGAATTATTTCTTTTTAAAATTTTAAAAAAATAGTCTACGCCATGAGACCCAGAATAATGAAGAAACGCCTATTCTTAAAAGAAGAAGACATTTAAAATGTAACAGCTTCAACAGATTTAACAATCATACAATATTTTATTAGCACACCAGATTTATTTTAAAAAAAAGACAGTAAAATCACAATAGTTTCCCTTTTAGGAAGTGACTCATATGACCAAGAGTTTAGAGTCTATCAGTTTTGGAAAAAAATTGGTCTTTAAACATTATTTAAAAACTATTAATTTTTTATTTAATTAGTGTGGGTAATAGATAAAATCAATTTTAAAACTTTCTGAAAATTTTGCGAAAAGTTTTTTATTTGAATGATATTTTTTTTTATTTTTCTCCATACTGTTCTTTACGAGAAAAACTTTGGATTAAATAAACGCATGTAATACATTTTTTAAATTAAAAAATTTGGCTATTTTTAATCAATCGAGTAGTTATGGTAAGGTAATCAAAAAAATTCTTTTATCTCAAAATCAATCTAAAAACAAATATTTTCACGGGTCCGATCTGAGTATTGCTGCGAAATTTTTTTTTTTAGTCCAGTTCGGATACGGTTCAGTCTGGTATGGTTACGTTGTTTATTCGGTAGAAATTTTGTAATTTAATTTTTTTAAATCAATTTCTCTTTTTTAAATGAATTTTCATTTATAATTGCGCAATTCTATATGAAAAAATTTCAGAATTACATGTAACTATAATAGGAAAAAAAACACCCATTTTTCGGTTAGTATTACATGTTGTAAAACCTAAGATCTACCTTATATTACATGTAATTATGAACGCGACTTTATGGTAAAAGAATAGTGAAACAGTAAATATTTGAAATTTCCAAATGGTTTTAAAATTATATAAGATCAACTTGGTAAAATTGATTTTTAACCTCTTGGATTTTTCATTATCTTAAATTAAATATGAATCATCAGAATTGGTAGGTTTTGATAATCAAAGTTAGGACAGCACAAATTTAAATTAATGGTCATATGAAATACTAATAATTTTTTAATTTAGTTCTTTATTTTTTATGATTATGTTAAATTTTAAATCTTTTCTTTAAACTCAACCTGTCTAAATACGATCCCTTATAATCCGAACCTAAATTTACCATTATATTTAAGCTAAAAATCAAAATACACTGAGATTAATTTGAAAAGAATTAATTAAATATTTATTTATGTATTTCTTCTAAATAAATTTTGAAAAATGGGAATTGAATGTTCTTATCAAGCAAAAATTCAATTTTAAATTAAAAAGAAATTGATAAAAAAAATTAAAAATGAATTGAACGTCCATGAAGAGTACCATAACTTTTTATTCATATCTAATTAACGGGTACCGCTGTTACTGTTGCAATTTCGTAGATATAGATCCAAATCCGTTCTTTAAAAATAATTAACGCATTTGATCGATTTTACCAACATGTTGTTAGAGTCGAAAAAGGCCTATTTTTGAAGTTTTTTAAGAAATTTTGTGTTGACTTTAACGACATGCAGTTAAATCCAAAAACCCAACTTTAACGACATGTCGGTCTATAATGCTGATATGTCGTTAAATTCAGCCCAAAATTTGCCTTTTTCGATTTTAACGACATTTCTTTATGTCATTTTGAAAACCAATGTTCGATATTTAACGACATGTGGTTAAAATTGAACAATAAAGTTATTTCTAGAAATTCATGAATCTTCTACCGTACGCAAACCCATACGTCTTTTTTTCAAAGAATGTGCTGTATGTTTGTTCATTAATTTAAACACTAATTTGAAAGCTATTGAAAATTTTAAAAATGAATGAAATAGATTTGTTAAATTTTGTTTATTAAAGCTCTCTAACTAATTGAATCTTAAAAAATCGAACTAAGTGCCTTTTTCCTTTATTTTCAAATTACGCAGTTTTTAATTCTGAAAAGAATTTGAATAAGATCCATATAAGCGACTTAAAAATTCTTATCAAGATCTTTTAAGTTTGGTAAACGATCTTAACAAGTTTGGTAATGGATCTTATAAGATTCCAAATGGAAATTTTAAGATTTTTAAATTCTTGAAAAATCTTGGCTTTTTCTTAAATCATAGAACAAGTTCTTAACATTATCTTGTAAGATAAATTTTAAGATTTTTTAAATATCATGAAAATTTTTCAAGATCTTTTATAAGTTCTTGAGACGATCATTAAAAGAACCCACTAAGAAAATATCTCAAAAAAAATTTTTGTTGCTTTTTTTTTTAAGATATTTGATAAAATCAGAACAGAATCTTAAAAGATTCCATCAAGAATATTTAAGACAACGTTTCTTTAAAAGTTAAATTTTATTTTCCAATCAAAATAAGCCATATCAGTTAAATTAAATTTTAAAAATAAATTCAAAAACTAAATTCAACAAAATTTAACTATCTTAAATTTTTTTGAGGTTTAATTAAGAAAATGAATTTGAAAATTTAAAAAGTTGGAATAATTTTCAAAAAAAGTTTTATTTAAACTTTTTTGAGTGAAAATGAACACGATTAAGGCAAAATTTTGCTCATTGACTGTTTATTTTTAATCCTTATTCATGTAGAAAGCAAAATAAGAATTTACTTTATTTCTTATAAGATCTTAAACACTAATCTTAAAAAAATTTTTGCCTCAAGAAATTTGTTAAGAAAATCAAAGATCTTAAAAAAATTCTTGAGTATTTCTTAAAAATTGGTTCTAGTAAGATTTTATTTAAGATCTTAAAATGAAAATTTAATTTTTCTTAAAAAAAGAAAATACAAGAACACAAAAAAGATCTTATCCAAGATCAGATAAGATCTTAAATGGATTTTGTTATTCAAGATCTTGTTAAGTTCTTATGTAAGATCTTTTGGAATCTCTTGAGCACTTCTTAAGTTCAAAGGAATTTTTAAGATTGTAAACAAGATAATTCATGTTCTTAACAAGATTCGAATGCTTATAAGATCTTATAAGATCCATTTTAAGAATCAATTCCTGGGTATAAAATTAAAAATAACAACTAAATAACTTTAAAAAAGGTTCAACATGGTAAGCTAAAAGTATACAAAGCAAACTTTATTTTATTCATATCACACCTTTAACTAAAATTGGGATAACTTCATGGTAAATCAAAATTCTTAAATCAATCAACCGTGCTCGTAGTGAACTGAACCGTACTAGGAGAGTACCAGGACTTGTACTCAAAAATTTTTTTTTAGATTTTATTACTAGGTAATTTTATTTTTTGGAGAAAAAAATCTTAAATAGACAATTTTTTCTAATATCGTCTTTTAAAAATCGATTAAAAAAAATGAAGGATTTGAAAAATTCAAAAGAATATTGGCCATATCATTTTGGATAAGGTGTTATTAATATTTTTTCCTATAAATTTTTGTATCCTTTGTGGCTTTAGTTTATTGATCTATTACTAAAATTGTTAAATTTTTTTTGAAATTTTTATATGCTGAAAAATTAATAAAATAGATTCCTAGTTTTTATAATTCGAAAATTTTATAGATTATTAGATTGGTTCGACATTATGCTAAAATATTGTTTTGTTTTGTTTTCGGTTAATTTTCTTAATTTTTTTTGCTCGATTTTATATTTTCATTTTCAAAAACTAAACCTGTTATTTTATTTCCTCATTGATTTATTTCAGAAGGTATTCAGAAGAAAATGAAAACTTTGAAGCATTTTAACAGGAACCCAAAAAGGGTGATCAATTTACAACCAAACAGTTTCTCAATTTTTAATTGACAGATCTTTTAAAGGTTCTCTGATTATCAATCTAGCATATTACGGTATCCTACTAAATACCTTGATCAACATTACATTAGAAAAAATTAACAAAGAATTTTAATTTAGAATATTGAATACTTATCTAAAAAAAATGCCGATAAAACTGAAATATTTTATGGTTTTTAATTTAAATATTTATTTAAATAAGTCATTTTTGATCTAAAAGATATTCCTTAACTTTTTTATATTTGAATTTCGGTTGTTTGGTGAATTTCATAAGTTGCTTTGATTCGCTTATTTTTGCTCTTTTTTGCCTGATCTAAAGTACAAAGTCAAAGCAGCTGTTAAACCTAGTGATAGCATGACAGTCTAAATTAAAAAAAAAAAATCAAATTTTTATTTATATTTGCATCTTTTAAAAGAGACAACTTACATTGAATCTAGCTTGAGTTGTGTAGGAATTGAAGTGTTTTTTCCAACCAACCAAAGTTCTGGCAATTTCTGGTGGTACTGGTTCGTGTTCACCCATTTTTTATTGTTTATAACGTCTAGAACTATCTAAATATAAGATTAAAATAATTTTTAGTAAATTATACTGTCTTCTTAAATAATAATAATGCTAGTATATTTTTTAAAAGTTTTAAATTATAGGTACGCTTTCAGAAATTGCATATGCTTCAAATAAAAAAAAAATTTATATAAAAGCTTTATGAAAATTTTAATACTCAGTGTGTAAATTTCATAAATCTTAGCGTTTATTTTTGCTTTTTTTTCAGCAAAAAAAATTTTTGCAAAACAATTTAGAAAAAAAAATATTTCAATTCTAACTTGGTATTCTGGCATAATATTTAAAGAATAAATCAAATAGGTATTTAGTTTTGAACTCTGTCAAAATGCCTAAAATTTGTCCAATCAAATAAAAAATTTTTAGTTTTTCAAAAATTTTTATTATTTAAAAAAACAAGTAAAATTTTTAAATTTCTAAGAATTATTATTGACCTCTTTGAATGTTCCAGCCACATCGTTTAACAAACACATCGCATGACCATCTTTGCTATTGAGATTATCATTTTTCTCAGTAAAAGGATTTTTCAAAAATAATGAATTCTTATCCAAATTGCTACAGAATAAAATTTCATTTCTATTCTTAGGCAATTTATTAGAATATAAATGAGGCCAAAATGAGCCTAATTTTTCTAATACTGATTTTCGAATAGTTTCGCTCAAGCATAAAAGATTCATTATAAACATACCTTTAAAAAAGTTTAAAAAACATTAGACTACACAAGCTTTTTTAAATTTGTTTCCTTACCTGAATCACTAACTATTGATTTGCAATTTTTCAATAAATCTTGATCCAAGAATTCTTTTGTTGGACCCCAAAGCTCACTAGTTGGATCGTTTGCATTTATATCTATTATTACCACATCCCATTTTTTGTTATTTTTAGCAGCCTCATTTATAAATTTAAGACCATCTTCAACATATACTCGAGTACTTTGATCTTCTTTCAAGCCGAACCATTCTTTGGCAACACTTACTATTTTTGGATCTATTTCAACTGCATCGATTTCAACCTATAAAAAGCTAAATTAAAAAAAAAATTAATAAAAAAAGTTCTTTGAATTTTAATTACATTTTTTAGCCAGTTTTTACAATACATTGCTAAAACACCACCACCTAAACCAACAATCAAAATTCTAAGATGTTGATCTAACGAATTAGAAAAATTTAGTTTAATTTTGTTTTTATTATTTGAAAATTTTCTCTTTAGTATACCTTGATTTAGCTTGACAGAATACAACTGAGCTAAAATTATTGCGAAAAAATCTTCCAAAAATGTACCGTAATTTGGACTGTAAACTTTTTTCTCTTTATCGTTCTTCTTTTTACCTTTTCTGGGTTCTAAAAAAATTAAATAAAAATGGATTGATAATTATTTTTTTTAATTGTATATTACCTTCTTTTAAAATTATTTCAGTTTGAATTAAAGGTGTAATATTTTGAAAAACAAGTCGTCTCGTTGGTTCACTTAGATCACTGGGTGTTACATCTTCGACGAAAAATTCACCACTAATGTCTGAAGAACCTTTATATTTAACATCTCTGACATCGAGTTCCGGACCCATTGACAATAAAGGAATCTGTAAAATCAAAAAAAAATTAGTAGCTTTGAAAAACTTATCAAAATAATTTTCTAGTGAAATGAAAAAATTTTATTTGTATTAAATGAACAATCAAATGGTCATGGTAAAATAGAAAAAAAACTCGTCAAGAAGAGTGGTCGAGACGGCGGTTTATATGCTCAGTTTTCAAAAGTTTGTCGTATTTTCAAAAAATTTTTAAATAATTTGGACATAAAGTTAATCGACGGGTAAATAGCCCCATGATAGGGTTTTTGATTCTACTGATATTTTTTGACCTTGTTTATTTTAGCTTTTTTAACAACTCCTCATGGATAGATGTGAAAATTATTTTTTAAAAGAAATCGAAGATGATAAAGAATATTATAATAATGAAAATATGGTCATTTTCAACTTATTTTGGCTTTTATTGTAATTTTTCATGCCTATTTGATAAGCGTTAAAAATGCGTCCGAAGTATTAAAATTTTAAAGAATGATTGAAATGATATATTTAAAGGTGGATTAAAAATTTAATTAAAAATGTAAGATAAAACTTTGAAACTAGTTTAATTTTTTACCTAAACCTTTACTCAATTAAAGCTAAATTTTAATTAGCTAAATTTTTATTTTATATCAATTAAAATTCTTACTTTGTATGATGACGGAATTCCTTTTGGTGCTAAATCCATAACTTTAGGAGATAATTCAGAAATAATGGCATCTAAACTTTCATAATGATGGTCTCTGTTCAAATGAACTATGGCTAATCTTTGATATTTAGCTTGACTTGTTAGTTCTTCACGACCCAATTTTGTTGAAAATAACCATTCTATCTCTCTTAAATTAAATATAAAAATTATTATTATTACTAAAAATCAATTATTTATAAATATTACTTTCCGATCGGTACGACAAATACAGCAAAAACACCATTCATTCTAACTTTATTAGCATTTGCTGGTGCATCTACAATATAAATAGTAAAGCGTGGATATTTTTCATTATTACTATCATAAAGATAAACAAAAACGTCATCGGCTGTATCTATGGTCCTTAATAAAATTATTTAGTATTTTATTTCGTCCGAGCTTGATCTTTAAATTTTTACTTGTTTGATATGTAAAACTTTGTAAGACCATAGTGTTGGTATTCCTTTATTCTATTTTGAGCTTCTTCAACAGAATTTACTCTTAGAAATTTTTCTGAGTTTAAATCCAATTTTAGTTCCAAAATCTAAGTTTAAAGAAATTAATTGTTTTTTTTTAAAACCAGCAATTTATTTTTTTGAAAACTTACTGGATTTGCAAGTGTCATTTTCATTTTGGTAAATACAAATACAAAAACAGGCAGATGAAAGTCAAGATCATGTTCATCTATTCGATGAATTCGAATAAACCAACCTCTTTGAAAAATTTTAAAATTATTTCATTGAATTAGATTGTGTTTTAAGCTTTAAAATACTTTTCTTTGAAAGATTCTAAAACCTTGTGTAAGATATGTTCTTGAGCTAGAGAAATACAAATGTATCTTCCTCCAACTTTAAGAACTCTATCAATTTCGCTAAACATTTTATTAACATCTTCATTTACCTTAATAAAATTAATATTAATTTTTTTTTTAATAAAAATGAAAATTAAATTAGTACTTTTTCAGTGTAATCACTCATAAGAGCATCCAAAGTACCTTTATCAATAACAGCATCGAATTTTGAATCTTCAAAATCCATTTGAAGCATATCCATCTTTAAAAATTCCATTTCTTTACGCTGTCTATTCTTTGCACTCATTTGTTGAATAACGACATTACTCAAATCAATATTTACTATATTTTTCATTCCGACATCGTACATGTTTTCGGAAAGCTTAGAGTTACCACAACCAACAACAAGAATTTTCTCATGTAGTTTTATATATTTGTGTAGGATATCACACAAGTTTTCATATTGACCATACCTTAAAATTTTTAAGTCAATAATTTTTTATTCGTAAAAGAAATTTAAAATGTTTTATAGTTTACCATTCAAAAGCTTTGTTACCTCGTATTTTAAAAAACTTATCCCAATATTCTTTATCTCTAAATTCTTTGCCACTTCCGGGTATCAAATTTAACGAATTAGACATTTTTTGTTAAGTTTTAAAAATGTGATTTTTTTTTTAATTTTCAAATTAAAATTTAAAATTTAAATTTTTTCACTTATCTACTACTTCTACCTTGAATTATAAAGTTTTCAAAAAAATCCAACCTAACTTTTGTTATCTTAATTTTATGTTTCATTAAAAAAAAATGATCATTTTCGAATATCAATAAATATCGAAAATATTTTTTATTTCTTGATTGTAATTAAAAAAAACTAAGAATTTTGAAGATTAAGTCACCAAAGAGTTGTTCACCTAAAATTTGGAAATTTTTAAAAAACTCCAGATCAAAAAATTTATTTGTTCAACAGAATTTTTTTTAAAATTTCCATCTTCATTTTCA
>NTPY01000349.1:110806-156609 GCA_002922825.1 Brachionus calyciflorus
AATCTAATTTTACTCAACGAATTCGAAGAGAATGACAGTTATTAGTGTAGGGGTTCAAAATGTTTGAGAAAAAAATTTCGAACTTTCAAATAATTCTTGGAAAGTTCAAACTTTTAGGGTCGAACGACCGACACTAATAGTTATGTTAAATCAAACTTGTATAGCGAGTAGGGTTGAGTATCGAAATGAATCTGACTTTTCGATAAAAACTCAGGGTTTATCGAAATTGCTAATGCGATACGGCCAAAAATAATTATCGTCTTTATTATTCCGATCGAAAATTTTGCCAAATATGCATGTCCGAATTTTGATTTATCGATCTTTGTGTTTAGAAAAAATTTTAACCGAATCTTAAATTCGAACATTTTGTTCGAAATAGTAGATCGACTAAAAAATAAATTTTTTACCAAGATCGACTAAAAAATAAAATCTAATTGAAAATTACAAGCGTAAAATTTATTTTTTAAGTCAAAATATTGAAAGACAAAAGAAATCATGATTTTTATTCTTCTTTATTACAAAAAAGAATCTTTCTTGACTTTATTTTGAATATTTAGAGTGTTGATTTTATTACAATTTTTCTGAAAAAAAAAGTCTTTAAAATTCTAACACCACAATCTAATTAAAATTCACATGAATTCCTGTCAAAAACGAAATTGAAAAATTCAGATTTCTCCAAAAATAAGCTAAAATAGATATCAATGAGCATAAAATTTAATTTTTTTTCACCAGATTTTACCATAATTATCGTAAAAACAGTTTATTATGCACAATTTTTGAAAATTAACTTTTATAGGCTATCGCAATTTCACGGAATTTTACATAACTTTGCTAAAATCTTTGTATCAAACCACTACTGCATTTCAGAATCTTCAAGCTTTAATAAAAATAATCATACGAGCTCAAACCTAATTTATAAGATCCTTAAATGACTGCTCTTAATAAATATTACTGTGCTTTTTTTTAAACATATTAGAAATTCAAATTTTATCGATAAAATTATTCGAATAAAATATTCGATAATTTAGTTCGATAAACAAAAAATCAAATATTTTATCTCGTAAAAATTATCATTTAGCTTATTCGAACATTTTATCTGAATAAGACAATTTTCGTCATGTAACGAAAACATTTCGGATCGAATGCTAAAAGTTCGATATTTTTTTTTGCTTTTCGAACCAAAAATTTCCGATCGATATCGATAAGGCACTTTTCGATTACCAACCCTATTTTTAACCCTTTTTGTAAATGCTTTATGAAAAAATATTCCAAGAATCATACCGAAATCCCTCATTTTTTGTCTCAGGTATAAATACGATTTTCGTTTTTGTGTCGTGGTATTAAAACGTTTTTGTAGCAAATTTTTTAAAGAAAATTGTGACGGAACAACATATGTTTGTACCTGATACAAATCCGAATTTGTACAATGGTTTAAAAATAAAAAAAATTAAAAGAGATATAGAATTTATTTTTATATAATCAATTAACGAAATTTTATAAGTTATTTGAGGATAAGATTTGTTTTATTTTTTTTTTATTTTTTTAGAAAATTTTTCGCCTAAATTTTGTTTGGTGGTTATTTAAAAATAAAATTCGATACTTCTTTTAATTTTGTTGATTTTTAAAATATGGTAACTTGACATTAAATGAGAAAATACGATAAGTAATGGTCCTTTTAAATTTCAAAATTTTAACTTCCGTTTTTCCTCTTTGAAAGAGCAAAATTTTTCCTGGTTGCTATGGAAACAAAAACTTTTTTGATTTAAAATTGAGTTTTCAAATAAAAAAATTGCAAATTAGTGTTTGCTTTCATACAATATTTACAGAAAATGACCGAACTTAATTCGAAAAGTCTAATCGGAAAGTTTTCATCTCCCGGTATTTTTTATTCAAATATATATTCACTTATTATTTCTTTTTACATAAAATATTTGTCGTTTTAAAGCAACTGCATATGAAATAATTTTAACCGAAATTGGCAAAAGATATAATTCGAAAGATGAAAAAATTCTCAAAGTCTTTGAAATTCTTGATGAACTACTTCCTAATTTGGGAGTTTATCATGAAATAATGAAAATGGTTAGACAACAGCTTTTTGGTAAAAATTTTTTCAACAATTTTTTTATTATTTGTATGACTTACTTAATTATAGCTTAATTTTTCAAGATGCTGTATTTAGTGATGAATACACTGGCACAGGAAACAATGAAAAAAGTTCAGTTATAGGCCTACAACGTATGTCTTTTTATTCTCTTTATAAACAATTATTGAATTCAAGAGACGACAAACGAGAACAGCTCATTGAGGATCTAAAAGCTAAAGAAAAAGAGTAATTTTGTATAAATTTTTAGACAGTAGCTTAAACTTTTAATAAAATATTTTCGATTGAAGGCTAACGGATAGAGAAGCAGAGCTTAGTGAGCAAAATGATAAGATACACAATTTAGAATCAAAAATAAAAAAGCTGAATGATGAGCTAAAAGATATGGAAAAAACTGTTTTAGATAAAAACAATGAAATTCATAGGTATAATTTCTTCTAACATAATATTTTTCCTAAATGGAATACTTAGAACTTTTGTATTAGCTGGGAGAAAAAATTTAATAGAATTCAAAATGAGAACAAGACAAAATTTGAAAGCTTGGAGAAGAAATTTAAAAATCTTAATGTAAGCTTATTCTTCGTTTTGAAGCTTGTTTATCTAAAAATTTAAAATCGTAATTTTTCAGACCGAATTTGAAACAAAATGCAACGAAATTGAGGACTTATCAGTTTATAAAAAAGCATATGATGAAATAAATCATTGTAATTTTAAATATTTTATTTATTTTAATATAATGGAAAAAGTTTTTAAATTAACTTCAGCTTTTAGTTACTCAATCGAAGATGACTATTGGAGATTTCAAAAAAAGCAATTTTTAACAAATAGAAAGGTATTAATCATTGAATCTTTAAGATAAATCCAACACATTAAATTTTTTTATTAATTATCATCTAAAAGAATCAGGTTTCAAATGATGTATTAAATGCCAAGAAGCTTGAGGTTTTATTTTAAATTGTAAAATTGTAAATTAACTAAAATATTTAAAACGTTTTAAAAAAGGAACAAATATTGACTTTAATCAATGTTTCTACAGAAGGTATATTTTTAAATTTTAAAATTTTTTAAAGTTTTTTTTTAATTTTGAAAATATTTTAGAATATGACAAGTTTATTGAGAAAAAAATAAACGATGTCAATGAAAAAATAATAAAAGAAAAAACTGAAACAGATTCGAGCACGACTACACCTAATTTAAAATCATCGAGTTTTGTCAGTTTGGATATTAATGAAAAATCTCAACTTTATAAAGAGGTAAATTAATCTAATATTTAGCTTAGTCAATTGCGTAGTCACATCATATGAATGACTGTTCCAAAATCTCTGTTGATATTTTAATAAAGAATACAGTGGTGGTGATCAACTTGTAACAATCGCCATTTAACGTTACTCCATTGCTCCTGAATTAACGACGTACGCGTATCCGAACCTTACCCGTACTAAAAAAAAAATTATTTTTAAATCATTTAAATGTTATGTACGGGTACGCTTCGAGTAGATACGGGTACGGTACGGGTAAGCGTACGACGTCAATTCAAATTAAAACTAAATTAAAAATAGTAAGCGTTTCTAAACTTTTTCAAAATACTATAGAAACGATATATCTAAGTTGACGACATCATCGTAGTCTAAGCCAAAGTTCATGAATTCAAAATCAATCAAAAAAACTCAAGTGTGTTTGGAAAATGCATCTCGGTGTTAAATTCAGTAAAATGCTTTTCTAATCTATTTTTTTACCGTCAAAACTTTAATTTACTCCTGATTGCTCCTTCACATTCGGTGATGAATTCTATTCAATAAAAAAAATTAATAAATATTATTTAATAATAATTTCGATTATATTTTTTTTTTTAGTTTGAAAGAGAAAAACTAAATTACAAAAAATCGATTTCTGAATTAAAATCTGAATATGATATGATTGTACAGCATAGAGTTGGATTAGAAGAAAAATTATATCTTATAGAGGCTGATAAGTAAATATTTTTTAATACATAATAAACGAAAAAAAAATTAATTTCCATTTAAATAAAGGGAGACAAATGAATATATTAAACGACAAAAGACAAGATCAATGGCAAATCAGAGCTCGTCGAACCAAAGTGCAGTTCAAGGTCTAGAGGAGCATTATGAACCCATTCGAAAAGGACCAGATCGTGATCAATTTGGTTTACAAGATCGACTTTTTAGTAAATGGGCTTGTTCAATGCAAACTAGTACTAACGGTCAAACTTGGTTTGATTGCAAGCAAATTAAGTTTTGCGAAAATTGCGGAGAAAAAGTATTTTTTGTCTCTTCAATTTTTTCTAAAGTTTTTTTTATAACTATTTAAAATTTAAAGACTTTGATTTGCCCTCACAAACTTTCTCTAAACGAAGCTTTAATTCAAATACCCCCAAATACTCAATTTCTCAAGTTTTCACGTCCTAAATTACAATACAATCAATTCATGGTTAAACGAGCTTTGGACAATCACAAAAAACAACTACTCAGAATTTCAAATGCCGATTATCAATTTTCAAACGTTTCTGTATTGACTAATTATCTGCCCGAGTTTCCAGTTGATGGTATGCAAGGTGCAAATGAAGAATCTATCATGTTACTTAATGAAGGAAATGCTAGCATTGGAATGGTAGGTTTTTTGAATAATGAATAAATTATTTAACTATTAAATAAGAGATTTTATTTAATAATTAGCCTCATAATTTTCAAAGAATCTGGTATGATTTTAGCCAGAGAACTTCATTTAAGCGCCAAGTTCCAAGACCATTTACTTATGTAATTCATTTTAGATTAATTAAATTTTTTCGTTCTTTAACCTTTTTTCTGGTTTAGGATCGTACAATTTTTACTATTCAGCAATTTCTAGCTTATTTACACAATAAAGAAGTTTATTCAGAAACTGAACCTGTTGATATTGTCGTAAGAATTCATTTGATCATGGCAATTTTTAAAAGTTAAAGAATCATTTTTTTTAGGAATCTTTGTATGAATATTTTGAGAAGCGTTATGAGCTTGAAGATATTAAGTTCGCTGGCATTTATGACTTTTTTAGTTCGATAAGCTATTACGCCGCAAAATCAAGAGTAACTTAAAAAAAATAAAAAATTAATTTCTTGGATTATTTGAATATTTACCTTAGTTTGTGGAAATATTGTGTCATGTTTTGATTGGAAATTTAGATCGTGGTATATTAAATTATGTGTTATATCTTGGCGAAGTTATAGATAAAATAGAATGGTTCGAAAGTGAGGATGTAAAAATATTTTTTGCTTTGATCTATCCATATTGCGACGTAATTTAAAAAAAATAAAAAATTATAGTTGGCATTTTTAAATTTTGAAATAAAAAAAAAGGATGACGATTTAGACAATTTGACACTTGATTTTATATCATTTGGCGAAAACAAAATAAATAAAAAATTAATTTGGGATTTTATTATGATGTTAATCCTAAAAAAAAGAGAGTACTTGATTAACGAGGTAACCTTTACTGAAAACATGGTCGGCCAATAATGCTAGAGTAAACTATTTTTGTGACTTGTAAAAATCTTGGCCGCAGTTTCAATGTGATTTTGTCAAAGTAATAAATCATGATCTTTGAATCATGAAAAAAAACGGCTATTTCTAAAACGCAGATCGCTGTTTTTTTTTTAAACTGACCACTATTTTTTCCTTTAGCACAATTCTATACCGACTCCGGTCTGTTAAAGTCCGTAGAGAATTTTGAGAGCTTTCAGAAAAAATTATTTTTAACTTTTCCCGACGAATATCTTAATCGTTATTCAACATAAATGAGAAAATTTGAATATTCGAAAAAATTGATCGGTAATTTTACTGAAAACCACCGAACCATATAACGCCAGTCACAGCAAAATTTATTTTTAGAAAAATAAAAAGTTCTATAAAACTAAAAATTACACGGTTTGTCATGAGAAACCGCGATCTGCGTTTTAGTAATAGCCGAAATAACCAATAGGCTTATTTTTCTAATTTAAATTTTTGGCTGACCTGACTTAAGATTTTATTTATATGATAAATTATTTTTATGTAAAACAGATGGAATTTAGATTATGTTCTTTAATAACAAATGATTACTCAATGAACGAAACAGAATTTTGTAAAGCAATGGATCAATTTTTCTTTATATCTGATGAAAGACAAATTCGAGTAAGTTATAGAACAGCTTTGGCTCATTGCTACTGGGATAGTAATCAAAATAGTGTACCTGTGACAAAGCTAGCTCAAATATCAGCTTATTATTGTTTGTTACAAATTATGAATGAACTACAAGACAACATAAATACGATTATTTCAGACTCTAGAAAAAAAATTATGGAAGCCGAAGCCAAAAATGGACCTAGTAAAAATTAAAACTTTTAAAAAAATTTTTAAAAAACACTTTTTCAAATTAAAATCTATTTTAGCTTTTGAAAAAACGAGTAATTTGACTGAGTTTACAGATGAGTTTATTAAAATTTCAGACATTGATCGACTAGCCAAAGCTAATAAGTAAATTTAATTCTAAAATTTTTTTCCTAAAATTAAAAAATTAATAATTTTATTTTTAAAGAGAAATTGATGAAATTTTATAAATATTAAATAAATATTTTAAATTAATAAATTTTTATAATTTTGATCGTTCTTGTTCTATTTTTTCATTTGTATCATTTATTAACTTTTCCAGATCTTCTTTCCAACCGAGTTTTTCAGCTAATTTCCAACACATTTCATCACAATCGCCCTGTAAAAACACGTCTCTATTTGAATTTGATTTCGAACCAAAATCTGGGTTTAAATTAAATACATTGGTTATTAAAGATCCGAACATTCCAGAGTCTCCAACTGGATCTCTATTTATTAGAACCCTTGGACAATCAGCGTCTACTTGACCAGCCAAACCAGCAAATGGTTGTACTACTAAAGATGTTCCGATAATTATCAGTAGTTTACATTTACCAAAGTCATTCATAAAATCCCAAAATTCTTTTGGTAAACCCTCGCCGAATAAAACAACGTCAGGCTTAATTGTGTTGGAACAATTTTCACATTTTGGAATTTTATTTTTAATTACATTTTCTTTTAAAAATTCAAAGTTATAAGATTTTTTACAACCTAGACATGTACCACTCCTAAAAATTAAAAAAATCTAAAATTTTTTTTGATTTTTAAATTAACTTTTTTTTTTCTTACCTTATGTGGCCATGAGCTTGAACGGTTTTTTGAGCATCTAAATTTGTCAAGTCTTCTAAACAGTCAATATTTTGAGTATAGTGTTTGAGTAGTTTTCCTTTAACGTCTAATAACTTAATAAAATAATGAGCTACAGTTGGTTTAGCTTTTTCTAATACAGGATATAATTCATGAGCTATGTCATAAAAAGCTCTTGGATCTTCTTTAAAATAATCTAAAGTAAAAACAGCAGTTGGATGAGGTAAATTATATTTTTGAAGACGATTGTAAAGACCGAATGAAGGACTACGGAAATCTGGTATATCGGCATTTGTAGATATACCAGCACCTGTCATTACAATAACATTTTCACTTTCTAAAAGATAATTAGCTATTCCATCTAAATCGAAAGTTTGCAATTTTTGTTCACCCCTACTACCGAAAACTTTTGACATATTACTTTTTACCAAATATTTCATTAGTTTAAGATATTCCATTTTTTTTTCTTTTTGAAAATATAAAATATTTCCAAAATGAAATTTCAAATAAAAAATTATTTTCTTATTTAAATATTTAATTTTAGACTGATGATTTCGTAATTATTTTCTACATTTCATGGGCATAATTTTGCTAACTATTTATTTTACTAATAAGCTATGAAATAGACTAATTCAATATGATTTTTAGAGGTTTTTCTTGTTAATTTTTTATAGGCAAATGCGTAAATATTAGCCTAAAATACTGTAATCACTCGATAGTAGTACAGGAATAAAATCGAAATTTTTCAAAATTGTACCACACCCATTTTTAGAGCCGAAAGGTCTATGAATTCATTTAAGTAATGAAATCAATGGGTACAAATCTAAAATCCTAGTTTTATACCATGGTATAACTATCGAGTGATTTCGGTACTTTAAAACATGGTAGTACTTTTTTGAAAAAGTTCTAATGGGTAACTATACAACTATCGAGTGTTTACGGTATTAATATGTTTGACCTTAGAGCGAAAGTCTGTTACAATTCTTAAATATTAAAATATAATTTCAGTTAATTTTCGATTATAACTACGTGTAAAAGATTATAAAGAAATAAAAATTAATATTAAGTTTATTTTGAAATTGTGGGTATGAATCTTTTTTATAATTGTCGTTTTAAATACTTCAAATTTGGGGTCTAGTGGATAGTGTGAACAATTGTTCACTAAAAAATGTGACCATATATATCAAGTCTAGAATGTTAACATTTTGGTCACATAATTTCAGGTCACAAATTTGGTGAAAATTTGGTGACCAAACTCAGGTCACAAAAAATAAAAATTGTTCACAAAATTTTATATTAAAAAAATAAAATTTAAATAGTTGAAATTTTTATTTTTCTAAAGGTAACCAATTTTAAAAAATGATATAAAAATAGATTGAAATGGTCATTTTTAAATCTTTAAACAAACTAGTATGGCCCGTTGCTTCGCTGCGAAATAATTAGAACATTTTTAGGGGATGCTAATAAATATTAAAAAATTTTATTTATCCGATATTTTTAGCTTTTTAAACATATTTCAAATTGTGGTTTCAATTTTTTCATCCCCTATAAATGTTCCCTTTTTTGAAAACTTGCCATTTTATAGCTAAAATAAAGTTCTAAGGCTTATTTTGATTTTAATTAGTACCCTTTAAAGGTTAAACTTAACCCTAATCCATCTGAAAAATAAAAAGTTACATTAAAGGCATAAATGGATCAAAAATAGCCCAATTTAAATTATTGTTAAAATTTTGATATAATTTTCTAACATACCCGTTGAATTTAAAACCTTATTGAATCCCTTTAAGATTTTTTTTGTCCAGTTTTGGACGGATAAGGGTTAAGTTTTGAGTGAATATTAAGACAAAATTAAAATTTAGTATCAACCATAAATGAGAATCTTTATACTAATTTTTCAGAATCAGATAGAGGCGCTAATTTTATTAAAAATTAATAAAAGAAAAACTTGATTTTTTTCACTTTTTTTCGTAATAAATCTCAATTTAATCAAAAAGGCATTTTAAAGCGTTATAAAAGTAACCCAATCCTTAAAAGAAGAAAAAAATAATTTGTTGTGTTTAGTTTAGTTATGGATATTTTTTAATCGGGGAAAAAGTAGCCAAAAAAATTCTTTTTTTTTTCGTGGAAAAAGTAGCCGTCACGGAAAGCTATGATAATTTTTTTTACTCAATTAATTCGTAATTTTCTGAATTAAAAAATAAAAAGTATTATGATTGAGATACTGCAATGCTCCCTAAATAATCTTGTACCCGTTCCGTTAATTCAGGAAAAGTGTTTTACTTTTTATAGAATTATTATTTTTACATTGATATAATGAAAAATTATTACAATATTATTCTTTTCTAATTTACTTTTCATTTCTCATTTTTGTTAGCCTGGTAAAAACACTAACCCCCAACACTTAAAATTACAATGTTTCCTTAAAATTTTCAAAAGGTTACTAAAAGATAAAATAAAAAGATAGTTCTAACCATTGAGTTCACAATATTTATTTGAATGGGTTCACAATTCAATTGCTGAATATTAGCCTACTTAATTTTTTTGGAAAAATTTTTTCTAAAATAATTAAAAATTCGAATTTATTTATTTACATTGACTCCGTGTTAAGCCTAAAAAAACGGTTAGTGGTTTAGGCGACATTTATATAGGAACTGTTTTTTTTTCAAATACTAATTTTAACCAAGTGTCATTGACCCGATATCAATTAAAAATCAGTAAAAAAAATTTTAAAAAAAATTTAAAAAAAAATTGTTGCTAAAAGTAATATTAATTTCTATAAATGATTTTTAAATAGAAAAAACTTTTTGTTGAGTAAAATTAGTTAACAATTAGGTAATTGTTTTAATTCAATAAGTAGTAATTAGTTGATTAAGTTTAACAGTAAATAAGTTTTTCTTTTTTTTTCGCTTAATAGAACCTTAATTGATTACCTCTTTAATCTTGAATCACAAAAATAAAATATTAAATTAGTATTAATTGATCAATTAATAGGCACCGTATTATTTTAGCAAGGTAAAAAATAGCCAGGTTAATTGGGCAATATTAAATTAGCAGTTTTTATTCAGCAAAATAATAAAATTAGCAATTATATAATTATAATCAGCAGAAAAAAATCAGCAATTTACCAACAAAAAAATTAGCAATATCATTTTAGCAAAAAAAAATCAGCTGATTTTTTCTACTAATTTATCTTAAACATAATGTATTAATTAATGGTCAAAATCCTTTTTAGTCGTGTAGAAAGATATACTATTTCGTATATTATAGTTTTATTATTTAAAAAATTTTTAAAATAATCTAGACTCTAGATTATTTTAAAAGATCTCACCGGAATCAGTCTAAAGTTATACTTTATAAAATGGGAGTAGTAAAATACTGAAAAATTTAGATTTTATACTGGTACTAAGTATCGAGTGATTACGGTATGTATAATGATTCCATTCCGAAACATTTATTACATTAAGATAAATTTTCTATGGTTTCAGCTCGGAATGTTTTAATAAAAAAATAATAGCTAGTTTTATAATTATATATATTTTTTACGAGGTAGATTTACATGCTATATTAATACCTGCTAAATTAATACATGCCTTTTTTTTTATTGCTGATTTTAATTGATTAATTGCTAATTATTTCTTGCTTATTTGAAACTTTTTTTTATTTACCTGTGCTAATTTGACTAGGCTAAAATGAAACATTTTGAATTAAACCGCTCCCAATTAATAATTTTAACCAAAAATAATTGAAGTTAATCGGAGATAATTGGTAAAAAACCTTGACCGTTAAAAGATAGTTACGATCTAACTTTTTTAATAATATAAAGAGATAATTTTTTACCCTCGATAAAAATTTGTTACCGATTTGAAACTTAAACATAAATGGCTGACCATCACACTTTTTTTGTCTTTTGAAGATACAAAAGCTTATAGATACCGTATTCCCTTGCTAGGTATTGCAACACCATAACTTAAGATTCGCTTCTGACGCATTCGCTAATCACCATCTCGCCAATGTTAAAGGTTTGCTGATTGGTGGTGCATGCTATAAACCTAAAATCAGGTCTTTAATGCCGCATTAAATACGTTTTTTTTGGGTTTAATGGGCATTTTTGAAATAGAGTAAAAATTAAAAGGAACTTTTAATTAATTAAGAGATTATTTGTAATCTATTTAAAACTTTGAAAAAAATGTTTCATTAAAAACAAAATATTCCGTTTCAAATTTTATAAAAAAGCTGAATTTCATTTCAAAATTTTAATATTAATGTTCACAAAAAAAATTATTGTTCACGAAAAAAATTTTATATTTTTTACTAAAAAAATTGGTCACCAATTTTGAGACCTGA
Organism: Brachionus calyciflorus; assembly: GCA_002922825.1. Taxonomy (NCBI): domain Eukaryota; kingdom Metazoa; phylum Rotifera; class Eurotatoria; order Ploima; family Brachionidae; genus Brachionus; species Brachionus calyciflorus. The sequence goes on from NTPY01000349.1 coordinate 122,458, forward strand.
AATTATGTGACCACAATGTTCACATTCTAGAATTTATATCTATGGTCACATTTTTTAGTGAACAATTGTTCACACTATCCACTAGACCCCAAATTTGGTGTAAAAAATAAAAGTAAATTAAAGTAGTGTTTTGTTGTCGATAACCACGGATGAGGTTGAAAAAAACATAAAAAAATTGATAAAAACATAAATAATATTAATAAAACATAAACAATTTTTGGTCCTAAAATTCCAATAAAAAATTAAAATTTTCCTTAAAATTTATTAAATACTAAGCAAAAGTCCTTTTTAAAGAAGATTTGTTTTTTAATTTCTTAAAATGGGTTCATTTTAGAAAATATTAAAATTTTATAAAATTTTGAAAATTTCAATTTTCGTAGAACGTCTTTTTATTATCAAATTATTTTGGAAAATACCCATGATTTAAAAATTAGTGAACGTGAAAAGTGTTTAATTTAACTTAAATTAATTTTTTTGGGAAAAAAAATTTTTAATAATTTTGATGAGTACTCTTTCAACGAAAAATCATTTTATGTGTTAAATTTTATTTTTCACTTTTTTTATGTTCTCTTCAAACTCAATCGATGGTCAAAAGCTTGATACACCATGAGCAGAGATAGGGACTCCCAAAATTTTAGAAGACTCAAGTCTGAGTCTGAATCTTTGGGGTGTTAGAGACTCAGACTCGAGTACGAGTCTTTCGAAATTTTGTAAAGAAACACTTTTATAAAAAACAAACTTTTTTTTAAATATATTTTTTTAATTTTTTTTCAGAACTCAGTTCGTAAAATTCAATTATGACTTTAACTTACATAAAATGTAACAATAAAAAATGAGAAAATTATATAAAAATTAAAAAGATGAAGATAAAGAAATTTTTTCATTAAATTTCAACATCAAAAGAATTTTTTTTTAAATAAGATTAAATAAAAATGTTACAAAGAATTCTACTATTTATAATGATGATAAAAGACTTGAGTCTTTTGACAATTTTATGACTCGTACTCGAGTCTGAGTCGCCAGCTTTTCAAAGACTCGGACTTTGAGTCTGAGTCCTAATTTGAAAAAATTAAAGACTCGGACTCAAGTCCTTAAGATGAGACTCGAGTCTCATTTCACGAATCCCTATCTCTGACCATGAGATAAAACATTATATAATTTGGGAACTCATTTGGATTTTTTTTTGGCTCGCATATTATCAAAGCTTTCGACCTTTTGATAAATCGTCCATTATTTTTTTGTTCAACTGAACTCCCGTGATGGTACCAACTGAGCTATCTCTCCCCTCCTAAAAACTTATTAAAATCATTAAATAAATTTTTTTGAATTCACATTACTTAAGTAATTCACATCATAGAAACGATACCAAATTTTTTTTTGTCTATTTTACATTTCCAAAAATTTTTAATTTCGTAATTTTATTTTTTTCTCAATAAACTTTAAATTTTGAATTACGTAGTTTATTTTAAAAAGAAAAATAAACAGAAAAAAAGTTACACTAATTTTTTTTTGTTTAAATTTCGTCTTTTTGAGGCAAGTGCCGTAGATAAAAAAATATTTATCAAAACTTATTTTGAATTGTTTGTATTATATACAAGGAGATAAATTCTTAATTGTTTTATTGTATTACCTAAGATTAAAAAGCCTTGTAATAGTAATACTACTATCTGAGGAACGAACTCGTTGAAAAACGGCTGCAGGTGCTTTCTATACCTCCTTAATAAATATTTATATGCGCGTTTTTTTAGAAAATTAATTTCGAGTTGATCAGTTGTCTATCGATCAATTTCAACAAAATTCCTAGAAGAGTCAGAGTAATTCTGAACTATTATTTAAAATGTTTTATTCTCATCAAAAGAAATGTGACAGAAATGTAAATAAGAGATTTTTCATTATATTTACAATCAAAAGAATTTATTGAGGCTTTATTAAAAAATTCAAAATAAACATTTTAATACAGGTTTTTACACAAAAAAAAAATTTAATTACAAAAAAATAAACTAAGCTTAAAATACTCATTCAAGGTCATTGTTATATTCGAGACTAGAATCATACATTGAATTTTCTTGTTCATCATCATCCGAGACTGAATCGTCTGAAGTCCATGACAAGCCCGTAGGATTATCTTTAAAAAAAAAAGCTTAGAAAATTTTTCGAAAAACTTAATTTATGAGTTTTTTTTTATTTACCAATCATATGCTTCATCCTTTTATCTTTTTGTCTTTTACAATTATTTTTTTGTTCAACTTGGCTCTGATTATCATAAAACGATCCATAATTTGTATTTATTGTCGAGCTCATTTTTCTATTCATATCAGGTTGATTCCATAAATCTTCATTCGACGCATCATTTAAATCTAAACCACAATTCATATCTATTTTTTTCTCTTTATACTTTTTTTGTCTAGCTCTAGAATTTTGAAACCATACTTGAGTTACTCGTTTACTCAAACCTGTTATTTGAGCAATACGTTCAAGATCTTGTCCATCCGGATTCGAATCAACTTCAAAATTTGCTTGTAATACTTGAAGTTGTTCTTCAGTAAATGTCGTCCGCACTCTTTTATTTTTGGCTGACAAAAATAAAAATATTTATTCAAATTTTTTGAATTGTAAAAGATTGGTAACAAAAAAATTACATTCTTTCCCACAAGTTTCGCCATCAATAGACTCACAATAATGAGTTTTACATAAAACTTTATTATTCTGTAAAGCGAATTCTTCCCCAGTCGACAATTGTCGCTTACAACTTTCACAAGCAAAACAAGCTAAATGATAAACATTGTCTTTCGCTCGTCGAACCCAATCACTTGACTGAATATTTCTCGAACATTTTGCACATTTAATGCCAAAATTTCTTTAAAAAAAAAATTTTTTTTGTTGGATTTGTTGGAATAACTTTTGAATTAAAAAATAATAATTTACTTATAATAGTCAAGTTTACAAAACATTTTATTCTTTTTGAAAAAACACGTGTCTTCTGATAGTAAAGGTATGTTGCAATGATTACATTTTAGACATTCTTCATGCCATGATGATTCATTAACTCTCAAATAATATTTATCGTATATTTCTTTTGTACATCCACGGCAAAGTGGAAAACCATTAACAGATTTTTCCTAAGAAAAATAAATATTAAATAATAATAAGTTAAAATTAAATAACATATTTCTTATAACTAATAAAAATTATTTTATTAAAAAAATGGAATGATAGACTATAAAACAGCTTAATTTTCTGGACTTAAATCACTTAAAAAATAAATTATCGAGTGGGAATAAGAAAGAATCTATAGTTTGCTTTTTGGATATTTTCAAAATAAAGTGGTAGTAGTAGTGATGCTGTCTATAAATTTTTTTAGTATCAGAAGTTTCTAGTTCAGGAGGCTTTTGCAGTTACTTTTCATAAGTCTTACATCAACTTAAAATAATTCAAATTTAAGAAATTAAATTTTAGAATGAAGAATGACCGGGCTTTTCAGACTCAGAAATGTTTTCGCATCATGATTAAATTCGAGCTGTACTATTAAATTATAATAATTATAATAATTTTTAATGTGCTGGGACATGGCCGCTAAGCACTCGACCGGAAGTTGTTGGTCATGTTCTAGACAAAAATTAAACTCGTACCGTATCCGCTAGCGCAATACTCCAGGAATAAATCAAAAAGGTTTGGTTTATTCTACTGGAAAAGTTCCCATAGACACCGTGTTAAAATATTGTTTTTAATTTTTTGGGAACAAATCAGGCTTTTTTGATTTTAGCCAATTATAAAACTCAAAACTGAGTTTTTTTCCTGGAATAAACCAAAAAAAAATTAAAAAACCGGAATAATCCAGAAAGAATTTAATAAAAATACTATTTGGATTTTTACATAATTGAGTTTTTTTCCTGGAAAAAAATTATGAAAAAAAATCAATTCAATTTAAAATGAGTTTTTTATTCTTTTAAGATACAACAAACTATCAAGAAAGATAAGAGAAATTGTTGACAAAATAAAGGAATTAGATGCTAAAGATCCATTTCGTATTGAATCAACTTCAACGCTTTTAGACAAATTGTAAAATATCTTATAATAATGAAAAGAGACCAAACCTTTTTGATTTATTCCTGGAGTACTGCGCAAGCGGATACGGTAATATTAAAATGGTTAGGATTTATAGAGCTCCAAATCTTATCAACTAAGTTATAATTTAATAGTATTTTTGAATTTTTTAACTGAGATAATAAAAATTTTTTAAGAAAATTGTTTCATTCAAAGAGAAGTTATTAAACTCTAAATTTAAAAGTACCACTACGGTTTATGCTTTGGGACATTAACCGTACATGCTTAGCAAAATTTTAAATTTTAATCAAAATCAAATAAAAAAAAATAACCAGAACTGGTAACCGAATTAAAATTAAGCAAAATGTGACTGAGAAACTTGTTAAACGATAATTTATTTTTCTCGTTACAGGTACTTTTCTAAGAAAAGATATTTAAAACATATGAAGCCGTAAAATTATTTAAAATTATATTTTATAAATTTTATTTATCAATATTTGCTCCTTAAACCCCTTTTATTGCTAAACGAGTTTTTCTTTCGTATTATATTTTGTTTATCTTTTAAGAATGGTGATTCGTTTATCAACCATTAAAAAAAAACAAAAAATTTGAATAATATACGCGGTCGAAAATAATCAATTGCACTTTTAAAACCTTCGATGAGATTCAGGTGACTGGAAAATTAAAAAGAACTGGTAAAGCTATACCGTAAACCCTCCATAGTAGTACCGGTATAAATTCGAAATTTTCCAAAATTGTACGACCCCTTTTTTGAAGCTGAAATGTCTGTGAATACATTTCAGTAATAAAATCACTGGGTACAAAGTCGAAACTCCAGATTTGTACCACGGTATAACTAACGAGAGATTACAGTACGTGATTATTTCTTTCTGTTTAATTTGAAATTATTACAAATTTTTAAAGATCAGACCATCTGAGGCGTTCAAAATTAAAAGCTCTTTTATTAATATAATTTTCAAAAAACATCAAAAAAAATTTCATAAAAATATGACAAGTATTCAAGGAGACTTACTTGGTAGCTGGTATTTTCAAATTCACTAGTTTCTGAATCATCAGAAATTGAATATTCCATTCTATTGTTCTCTTTTTATTTTTTCAAAATTTCTTAACTTTAGCTAAACAAAAAAGTTTTCCTTTCAAATAATCTTCAATCCAGACTTTGCCTTTGGTGATGTTTAAAGAAGAGAAAAAATACTCTCAAACACGATAAGTGATCTTTTTTATTCAAATTCGTTCAAATAACAATAAATCAACTACTAAATAAAAAACAGTTTTTAAATAAAAACAAATAAAAAAATTTAAGATAGTAAAAAAATTTCAAGTTGACTTTCTTTTTCATAAATAAAATAAACAAAAGAATCTAAATTGCAACAACAACAACAACAAAAAAACCAATCAGAATTAATCATTTCAAAAATATTAATAAATTATTGATTTTATTTTAAATACAGTTGGATTTTTCTTAAATTTCATTAGTCGATAGGAAAAAATTTGATAAAATTTTTTTTTTTATAAAAACCAATCAAATATTTGAAATTTAAATCGGTATTTTAGTTTGATTTTAGTAGCAACTTTACATCCGATGATAATATTAAAGGATTTATTAAGAGGATTCAAACCAGTTTTGAATTCGGTGTAAATCGAAAAAAAAAATTAATTCCAAGTGACTTAATTTTAAAGATCTCTTAATTAAACGAAGGAAGTTTGCAGAATTTAATAATTATTTACCTTTTCGAGCATGAAATATCATTTTAATTAGGCTTATACATGAATTTTTCCCAAAATTTTTTTCAAAGACCTTAAGTTAGTTGCATAAAATGGTGAATTATTCTATAGTAATTTTGTTTGTTTATTTGTAGTATAATTATATGGTTCAAATTTTCCCTAAAATTTATGTTCGTGATTGAAATTGTCCCATAGTAAACAAATTGAAACACACAAAATAGAAAAAAAAATTTAAAATTTAAATTTAATAGTCTTGGTTCTTAGATAAAAATAAAATTTAGAGACTTGAGAGAAATTAAGAAAGAAAAAAAAATGCAAATTAATTTTATTTTTCTAAACAATTAAAGAAAAATTACAAATTTTTACGACAACAAAAAAAAATATACGAAACAGCTCTGAAAATGTTTTTTTTTTATTTTAGTTTATCAAAAAATAATTAGGCAAACTTTCGATTTGAAAAAAAAAATAGAAAAGTTACTCTCGTCACCACATGAGCTAATTAAATTCGGCACTTTATTCCAACCATGCAAAGTAAGAGTAAAGAACCATTCAAAAAAATTGTCTCTCTCTTTTTCTGATTTAAATTTAAAATGCTAATCCAATTGGAAAATAAACGATTACAATCAAATATTCTAATATTGTTCTTGTTATCGAGTGTTTTTCTCTATCGCAAAAAATATCTTAAGTTTCAGAGAAGTGACTCTTTTTTTCTTTTTTTTCTTTTTTGAAATTAAAAATCAAGAGGATTTTTTTTTTGATTGAGTTTTTTTCCCATTTGGTATTTGATTTAAATTAGAAGAAGAGGAAGGCACAGTTAGATTGATAATAACGGAATTAGAAAATAAACAATTGATTACAAATGTTGATTTTTTTTCTAGTTGAGAATGAATGAAACAACAAAGTTGAAATTGTTCCATTTTTTTTTTGTTAGAATGAAAAAACTTCCGCAGTCAAAAACATTTGCGGATTAAAAGTTTAGAAATTTTGAATAAAAAAAGAACTTGTTTTTCTTTAAAAGAATAAAAAAGAATTTTATTATTAAAATTTAAAAATAGAGAATTGATAAAATAAAAATAAAATGATATGATGATGGTAGAAAAATTATGTAAGATATTTGTACGATTGGTTGGAGGGTCATGATCTAAAGAATACCAAATTGATGCTTTTGTAAAAAAAAATACTATATTTTCCATTTAAAACAAAATAAACCTATGCCTAATAAGAAAATAATTATACCATAACAAATGCTCTATTTTGTTTATACAAAAAAAAATAACCCCATAAACAAAAAAGTAATATTTTAGGTAAAAAATAGGTGCAAAATAAAATTAAAAAAAACAAGGGTGCTATTTAGAAAAATGCTGTATTTTTGGACAAATTTTTTCCGTATTTAATTTATTTTTAATTTCGCAAAAAGAGCATAAAAAACAGACATGAAAAGATATAAAGATTCAAAGCTAAGGTAATATTAATTCTTATTTGATTAAAAATTGATATTTTTTTAAAAATTAAAATGAATAAGATAGAAATAAAATTGAGTTACGATTCAGATGGTTAAGACACAAATGTGAAAAGCTTAAGAAAATTTTTTTAAAGCCACCGCTTTTAAGTCGCCTTTTTTTATTTTAAAAATTAAGGAAAATGCACGTTATTTAAAACAACTTTTCCAAAAAAGTTATATAATTGAAATTTGTAGCAAATTTAGTTGGAACTAAAAGCTTTTTGATAGATAAAAAGGGAAAAAATTTTTTGTGAAATTGATTTTTTTTTATTTTTGAGTTTGATGTGGTGATCATAAAAATATTTAAATTAAATGTATGCCTAATAAGTGATCAATTCCAGTTTTGGTGATCATTTTGAATTTTTGGTGATCAAATAATAAATTATGTGATCATATCATATTACTTATCCGCAAAGGATTCTATTAAAATTTATTTTATTTTTTTTTAGACAAAAAGATTCTTTTTCGATCTAAAACTTTGCAAAAAAATTTTTAAAAATTCAATTTAATTGTAAGCCAGAATTGTATAATCTAAAAACGATTTTTGTGATCAGGAAACAGAATTGGTTATCATTTAAAAATTTATGTGGTCATTGATTTATTTTGGTGATCATTAATGGTCACCTTATAAGTGATCACCTAACTAGTGATCAATACTGATTATGTGGTCAGTATTGATCACTAGACCCTTGATCAGTCTTTGACCACTTAATAGGTGTTATTACAGATTTTTCAATTTTTACCTTTGCGTTTAAATACAAAGAACCATATTTTAGTCGGTACAATTATAATTTCAGAATTTGTTAAAATTTGTCCAAACTTTGACTTACAACTTAATTTTTATATTTAATTTTTTATTTTTTATATTGGCATTTTCTAAAATTTTCTAAAATCTAGGCAACATCAAACTGTGCCTAGTTAAACTAATTCATTTACTCTCGGAAAGACATCTAGTCTTTTAGTAAATGAGTCGAACTAAGCAATTTAACACTCAAATTACCACCGTGTCATTTTTGACATTTTTTATGTTATTTTGGCAAAAAATCCAGTATAAAAAATCGACTTTGAAAAAAATCTAGTATGGAAGAATCCACTTTTAAATAAAACCGGTTTAAAAAAAATCCACTGTTTAAAATTGACGTGTCTAAAAAAATCTAGTATCATTTTGTTCATGTGTAATTCAATTCAAAAAATGGATAATAAATTGAAATTTCTAAATGCTGAAAAATCATCAGCTATTTATTATGATGTAAAATTTAAAATTGATGCGAAAAACGATTGAACGATTATATGCTGTACATGGATTTTTTTATAGTGGTTTTTTTTTAAAGTAGATTTTTTTAAAACTCGATTTTTTGAAAAATTGATTATTTTATACTTGACTTTTTCAATAGTGGATTTTTCTATAGTCGATTTTTTTAAATGGTTTTTTTTTATACTGGATTTTTTTAGAGTCGATTATTTTATACTCAATCTTTTTTTATTAAATTAATTAACCTGATATTTGACTAAAAAAAAAGTTTATTCCCAAAAAAAAATTCAAATTTTTCTGCAAAAAAAAAAAGTTTCCTTAGATTACCATGTCATTTTTACGTCATTCATTTTGTCTACCTAAATCTTTAAATATATATAAGCTTTGCATTTTTTCTTTCCTTTTTCTTCTAAAAATAAAATTATTAATTAAAATAATAAATCTTGAGTGTCTGAACGACAAGCAGCCCTTAAATCCCGGAAGGAATCGGAAAAGTACAAAAAATGTAATCATATTTATCAGGATCATCAGATGAAGAGATAAACAATTAAAATGAATAAGAAAATGAGGTGAATGGTAATAAAAGTTTAATTTTTAGGTCTTCTGATGATGAAGAGGGTTAAATTGACCGCCATATTGATGAACCAATCGATACATTATCCAAAATGATTCGAATGTGGTAGATCCTCAGTTAGACAAAACAAGTAAAACAATGTTATTTGGACAATATTGAAAGATGATGAAAAAACAAGCATGCGCAAAAAAAAAAGTTTTGATCAGAAACCTGGACTAACTAGTGCTGCTAAACAAATAGATAATGTCAAACTGTCCGCATTTTTTATGATCTTTAAAATCAATTTGGGTAATTACAAATCTCTGAGACATTTTTGATCATCCGACTAATAATTTGCATTATAATAATATTTTAAATAAAAATATTTTATTTTCTTAAAAAAGTATTAAAAAAATTACTTTTTTTGATTTTTGACTCTTTTATATTAGAAATTAAAAAAACGTGTCAAAAACGATACCGCGGTAATCTAAGGGAGAAAAAAATTGGTCATTTAAGTGTTAAATAAATGGTGGACATTATGCATGCACCAAAACTCAAGTGGATGTCACTGTTGTAAAAAAACATCTTTTAGTTTCATTGTCTAATAAAAATATTTCGAGAAAATCAATCGTATTTTTTATTCAAATTACTCTTACTGTGTTTACTCGAAATTAAAAATATACCGGTAAATCAGATAAATTCTTCTGATCGAGTGATTTTTTTCCAATAAATTTTATTCTTTTATTGTAACTCAGATTAAAGAATAAAATTTAAGTTTCTAATTCAAAATCAATTGAGAAATGATTCGAATTAAGAATAAAAAAGTAGTTCTATTTCTTCAATTAGAAGAAAAAAAAATCAATTTGAATTATTGTAAATTTCGAGTAAATAAGGTATTTGGCTGATCATTGCTGTTCACATAGTTTTAAGACGTATAACAATTCGACTTAAATTTTTAAAAAAATTAATATCGTTTGTAGTAATTATTTGATATAATATCGATTTTTCGCAAATACAGTATGACCATTATGGCCAAATAATTGATGATCATGATAGTTACTTAACTTTCAATTTATTGAAATATAAAAATTTAGTTCGATAAGTTTAATATTTAGGAATTAATGTTTAGTATTAGGTTCAAGTTTTAGAAATTATTTGTATTAACTGAATCCCATCTGAGATCTCAGCTTAATATTGAGGAAAGTTTTTACAATGAGATGAGTTAAGATAATTAGAGGAAAATAACTTCAGGATATGTCCTTATTCAAGGATCAACTGGGCAAATTTATTTTGCTTAACAAAATTAAATTTAAAAAAAGAAAAGAGAGATTTTATTTGAATTTTTAAAAATTTTATTTTGTTTAAATTAGTTTTAAAAACAAAATCGAGTTTTTAATAATAAATTTATTTTTTTTTAATTTCAAAAGGTCTAATCTAAAAATATCAATAATAATTTGTTAGAATAGTCCTTTTTATTATTATCTATATAATTGTCCGTAATTTATTTATTTTGGAGCATCATTTCCGGTAATTAGTTTATACATAACATTTCCCATTTGAGCTGGTGAATTTGTAACTTCAACTCCAGCTTCTTTCAAAGCATTTATTTTAGCATCAGCACCGCCTGATTTGCCTGAAATAATAGCACCAGCATGACCCATACGTCTGCCTGGTGGAGCAGATACACCAGCTATAAACGAAACAACTGGTTTAGCTTTTGAACCTACATTATACTTTTTAAGGTACTCAGCAGCTTGTTCTTCAGCGTTACCACCAATTTCACCGATCAAAATAATACCTTGTGTTTTAGGATCCTTCAAGAAAACCTCCAAACAGTCGATAAAATTAGTTCCATTAAATGGATCACCACCAATACCGACACATAAAGTTTGACCTAAACCGACTTTAGTTGTTTGATGAACGGCTTCATAGGTCAATGTACCTGATCTAGAGACAATACCTATTATACCTGGTTTGTGAATGTGACCGGGCATAATACCAATTTTACATTGACCAGGAGCAATTATACCTGGACAATTTGGACCAACTAATCTAAAAAAATAAATTTTTAATTTTTGAAAAAATTTTTTTTTTGCGAAAATTTATTTTTACCTTGATTTATTTTGGTTTAATAATTTACGTTTAACAGTGACCATATCGTGTTGTGGGATTCCTTCAGTAATACATACAATTAAAGGAACTTCAGCTTCAACGGCTTCGAGAATAGCGTCAGCAGCACCTGGTGGTGGTACATAAATTACAGTGGCACTCGCTCCAGTCTCTCTTTTAGCCTTAAATAGAAATTTGATAAAAACAAAAAAATTTTTTTTTATTAATTTTGTGTCAATACCTCAGCGACATTTTTGAATACTGGTAAACCAAGATGAGTTGTACCGGCTTTGGCTGGTGATACACCACCGACCATTCTGGTACCATATTCAATAGCTTGCTGACTGTGAAAAGTACCCTGCGAATAATAATTAATAATAAGGAGTTTTAATTTATTTTTTTTTTCAAGTTGATTTATACTTGTTTTCCAGTGAAACCTTGGCAAATAACTCTTGTGTTTGAGTCGATTAAAAGATTTTTTCTAGTCGAATCATAACTATCTGATTGAATGTTACGGACTAAGTTAAAAGATCTTGAATTGTTTACTAAATAAAAAAAATTTGAACTTTTAAAATAATCAGAGATCTTTGGAATTTAAATGATTACCTTTGAGTAAACTTTTCAAGCTTGAAAACTTGATCATCTAAAAAATTGGAAAAAATAAAATTTTTACTTTCAAGTTGGATTATTATTAAATAAAATAAAAAGCGACTTTTGATCGACTCAAAAGTAGATCATTTAATATTGCTGACTTACGCCTTAAATTACTAAATACATGTTATAATTTTAAAGCATCATTTTAATAGAAATGTTTAGAGTTTTTTTTTGAACAACTGAATACATGCTTTAAGTTTAGCTTTTCTTGTTTTTTTTCAATAAGGGTTTATGTTTAACTTTTTATTTAACAAAAATCAAATATAAATTCACATTTTATCCATTATGATTTTATTTATAATAAAGCCTTGCAATACCTATAACTTCCGAATTCATTTTGCTTCTACCGTAAAAATATCATAATCACAAAACAATAAACATTTTTAAGACTATAAATTAAAATCCACTTTTACTTTAAATATTTTTATTTAATTATATTAAGTTAATTTTAAAACAAAATGTGAAAAGGGTGTAAATTAAAACCAAGTTGTCTTTAAATTCTCCTTCAGAAATATTTCCCATTTAAGTTCGTAAAAAACAGAAAATAGAAAAAGCTTATTTTCTAATCAATTATTTTTCGAGTTACTTTTCAATTGAAAACTTTGACGATTGAACTGCAAGCTTTGACCAAAACAGATAAAGGGAAACAGTTTTGAACCATTATTTAACTTAAAGTTCAAGGTCAGTTTTCGATTTTGGTCCTAATTTATTAACGCTTGCATTTTTTAATGATTTGAAATGGTATTCGTTAACATATTTGCCCTGAATGCCAAATAAACCATAATTCCGCAAAATCAACTGCAGAAAACATAAACTATTTAATAAATATTTACCTCAAATGAATATAATTTTAAAAAAATGGTATTTAAATTGACTTATTGTACACAATTACTCAAAATATTTTTTGACCTTCCATGCTTTAAAATGACTATAATATCGTATTCCATAGCTAGATAATACAGCATTATAACTTAAGATGTGCGAATCACCAAATCTAAACCTAAAATCACGGCTCTAATGCCGCATTAAAGACGCTTTTTTTGGTTTTATGACGCAATAAATGTGTAATTTAAGTCGAAAAATTCGAAAAAATAAAAAATCTTAAAAAATAAAATTTCGATTTATTTTTTTAATTAAAAATATTTTAATTATTAATTATTTATATTTTTCGATTTTTTTTTACTAAAATCACACAATTATAAAATCCAAAAAAGCGTCTTTAATGCGGCATTAAAGCCATGATTTTAGGTTTAGAGCATGCACTTTTAATAGGCATCACTTTAACATGGGCGAGATGGTGATTAGCGCATCTTAAGTTATGATTTTGCATTATCTAGCAAGGGAATACGGTAGGTATTTTTTAATAGCTTTAATTACTGTATACATTTTTTAATGCTTGTTTTTTTCTTAAAGTAGTTTAAGATGATATCCTCTGTCCCTGAATAAATATTTCTTGGCCATCATCTGATATCAGTTTTCATTATGAATTTTTTCGGTACTAATATCAACTGACACCAAATGATATCAGATGATGCCAGCTAGTAGCTGATATCAGATGATAGACAAAACAAACTGAATGCCAGCCCTGTAAATTAGTATTAAATGAACGATATCAATAATCCTGTGCACCAAAAGCATATCATAAGTAATGATATTATTAGCTAGATGAATATATAACTAAGAAAACTAAAATCAAACTTTTAGTAAACTAGTCCTTGTTAATTTCTATAAATTATAAAATTTTCAAAACAAGAATGGATTTGTGAATTTTTTTAATATTTTTTTTTTAATTTAAAATTTGAACGCTTCTATTTAAAAAAAAAAAAACAATAAGTTAAATTTGCAAAAAAAAATCTAAAGTTTTGTTTCATGGTGCTTCTACAAGTCGATTCTTTTTTCATATACTACCAAACAAAAACTTTTGGTTGTAATCTTTCAAAAGAGAATTAATTTTATTACAGCATGTCTATGATTCAAGAATAGGTAAATTTTTTAAAATTTAATTTTTGATAAACCATCAAATTTAAAATGGAGATAAGAGAAATTCTCAAAGCCTAGTCTTAATGCTTTGAATTGAATGATACAAGTCTCCTAGATTATAAATTCAATTAAAAATGTGAGTTATTTGTTTCATAATTGAACCACTTGACTCACTATTTTTTTTGGTAAACTTCTGCATCAGTCGTTTTGCTGAAGACTAAAGCAATTAACGGTTACACTTAAGTTGACATTTTTAAAATAGACATTATTTTCAAATAAATCTCTTTTTTTTTGTCATGCTGTTTTAATCATTTTTATTTTTGGCTTTTAGAATGAATAAGCTTCAACTTACATTGGCTGTGCTAAAGCCAGATATAAGTCTAAATGAAAAAGCCGTATCGGTATGTTAAGTTTAAAAAAATGTTCTAAAATTTGTAAAAGTAAATTATTTTTTTTTAGGAAATTAGGAAGATAATTCTTCAAGATAATTACTTGTTCATAAGAACAAAATTTCACAAGTTGACTCTTAATCAAGCTAAAGATTTTTACAAAGTACATGAAAGTAAGCTGAATTTCTTTTTATTTTTATCGTATTCTTTGATAACTTTCTCAATTTCAAAAAAGAAAAGTTTTTTTACAATCGCTTGGTTTATTCAATGTCAAGGTTTGTGATTTATTCTGAAAGTTAGGGATGTCTCAATTAAACTTTATAATTTAATAGACGAAGTTTTTTATTTTACTTTTTCTTTTCTTAAAGTGGTCCGATTTGGTGCCATATCTTAGCTAGAGAAAATGCTATAAAAGAATGGCGAAAACTAATGGGTCCGACTAAAGTTTTTAAGTAAGATTTTTAAAAAAAGCTCAAATAAATGAAAGAATTTAATTAAATGGTAAATTTAGAACAATTTATGATGATCCAAATTCTCTGAGAGGAAATTATGGAGTGACTGACACTCGAAATACACTACATGGGTCAGATTCAGATGAAAATGCTAAAGCAGAAATGGACTTCTTTTTTCCGGAGTTCGATTTTGAAAGCTGGTATGCTAAAGAAGAATCACAATTTAGAGATCCTAACAATGTGATTTTTGATGAAAAAATATTTGAACATAAACTAAAAAATTTTAAATAAATTTCTTATATAATTTTTTTTTTGAATTTTGACAAAAAATAATTAATTCGTTTGAAATAAAATAGATTTCTAAATTACCCAAATTAGTTCCTAAATTATCTCTTTGTTATAAATTGAGTAGAACATCTAAAACAGCTTTTAGACGTCAAAACGCTTATTTAATTTTCTATATTTTATCCTCTAATTTCGAGGTAGCCAATTGAAATGTTATTACAATATTCTGAATTTTTTTAGAGTTTATGACATACTTATTTTTGGCAAAAATAAAGATGAACACCATGGGGTAATTTTTTTAAAAATCTGACACACGAGGGCGGGGATGGGTGGGTTATTTTCAGTGAAAGAAAACCTTTGTGACAAGCTTTTCTTACAGTCAAATAATGGTAAGAAAATGTCAGAAAAGTTCGGAATCTTAGGGTGAGGAGGAGTTTCTAGAAAAAATTAATGTTTAATGAGAAACAAAAATTAAAAAAAATTTTGCATTAATAAAAAATTTAAAAAAAGCTAATTAATTAATCAAAACTAGTTTTAAAAAAATTGATACATAATTACAATTAGATATTTTTTTTACTTTTTTTTATTTTTGTTAAAAGATTTTTAACAAATAAATAAGTTATTGTTGATTCAAATTTAGACGTTTCTCTAAAATGTAATCTAACCTTGAATATTGTCCATATTGTAGGAAATATAAACAAGTGGAATGACTACAATTTTACCCAACATTTACAAAAATGCAAAAATCAAAGTAGAAATATTTTAGGCTTTTCTATAGAACAAAAAAAAAAGATGGACTTAATTTATTAGAAATTTTTGTTAACCTAAGTTCACCTCAATTGCCAAAGATTGATTGTCCATAGGAAGAAGAAATTGTTCCTGATTTTACTTTACAAATTTTAGGGATCTAGTTGATGGTGTGAACAACTGTTCACGAAAATTTTTTTTATTTTTTTTATTAAAAAAATTGGTCACTAATATTGTGACCTGAAATTATGTGACCAAAATGTTCACATTCTAGACTTGATAAATAAATATTTTATAATCTCTAGTTTATTTAGACCAAATAAACTTTTTGCCAAAAATAAGTATGTCATCACTTATATTTTTTATGCCTCGAATACTGCACTTTTATCGAATATTTGCGACCCAGCCGTATTGCGAACGTACCGTATCGTATGCCGGACGCATCGTATCGTATGGAGAACGTATGGTATCGTATGCTGGACGGAATCGACCGTACTACCGTATCGTACCGTAAATTTTTTTTGTCAATTTTCTTTCAAATTTTTTTTAACTAAAAAGTAGCAACTTTTTTCTTTTTGCGGTTCCTTCTATTTGAGGAAATACGGTAATTACCTCAACTGTAAGATAATAAGAAATGATTATTATGAGTTTCATCACAATGTTTTTCAGATATTTAAGACGGTATTCAAGAGTAAACTATTAAAAAAATGTAGGTATTTCTTGCTTAGAAAAAGTTTAAGCACCTCTAAAACTTAATCCTTGAGATTTTTTAAGAGTTTATGAAGAAATTTATTTCAAATTATCTTTTAGGAAAATAGGACAAACCATTCGTCTAGACTCAAGATTCGGGATAATTTAGGTCACCGAATCTAAGTCATATACAAATTTTTCAAATCAGCAAATAATTAAAATAAATTATTTAAATTTTTATTAAAAGTTTCAAAATATCAAAAGAAAAAATTATAGCAAAAAAAAAAATAAAAAATCTAATAATTAATTATACGAAAGTATAAATTATCTATTTCAAAAAGAAAAAAAAATACGAAATACAATTGAAGATACAAAAAATGATATTTACAAAAACTACTTAAGCTTATTTTTTAAAAAATTTCTTTTTTAGAATTACGTCTTTAAATAAAACTTTAAAAAGTTAATATCAAAAATTAAATGTACTATTGAAATTATGCCATTAAATTATTTAAAAAAATATCTTTATCTTAGTTCAACATTGAATCTAATTGATCCAGTTAATTCAAAATTATTATCAAATGTTTTTACAGCAATTCAATTGAGCATAAATCATAATAAAACGGATGATTTACTTAAGCTTTTAAACGACTATTTACAATTTAATTCGAGTCTAAATTTAAAAAATTCTAATCAAATTGGTTCGAGTATCAATTGTGTTGCTTTTTATTTAGCTTGTTGTGCTAGATTAAGCAAAAATGAAAATTTTACTCATAAAGGTTTTTTTTTTTTGAAAAATTTTTTTTAACAAATTAAAATATTCTAAATCATTTTCAATCATAGTTTATGAAACTTTAATTAATACAAGTGAAACTCCAATGCATTTGTTTGCATTTGAGCATTTTTGTGATGTTGCATCCGAAATTGAACAGTCTAAAAATTCGTCTGAACAAGCCGAGGCGACTGTTACGAACAGAAATAATTCAAAACATATTGGTAGAGGGCACAAAAAAGCTCTCATCAAGTGGTTCTATAATAAAAATGAATTAGATTTGATCAAATTGTTGACTCAATATAGACATTCGTTTAATTGGACCATTAAAGATTTGTTAAAATTAATTCATATGAAACCTAAAAATGAAGGTAAATAATCTAAAAAAAACTTAGTTTTGAGTTAAACGTTGACTTAGTTTTTTCTAAAAAAAGATATATTTTGTAATATTTACGGAGATTACATTCTTTAGATTAGGGACAGTCGAAATTTTTCCTAAAAAACTTTTTAAGTATACGTTTATAGATATTATGCCTAAAAATTAATAACAAAAATTGGGTCATATTGAGCTTTTGATTTTATAAAGGTGATCATTTTGATATAACTTTGTTTGTGATCGACAATTTTATAATTAGTTTTGGTCATATTTTTAGTTACCGTTAAAAATTGGTCAAAAGTTGTTATAAAAATTAATATAAAAAATTTCGAATTTTTTTTTTCGAATTTCTAATCAGTTAGCATTTAATTTGCTTTTTTTTCGGTTCAGGCGTCATTTTTAGTCCCGTAACTTTTTATTAAATTACCCAGGAATCAATTTCTATTTAGGAACTTATAAGAATCTTTAAGAATTTTTAGGAATAAGAATCCCAAATGGATCTGATTGGAATCTGTCAAGGATTCCTAAGGAATCTTTTGTAAAAGGAATTTTTAGTATTATTTACTAAGATTCTTAAAAAAAACTTTCCTATTTGTTTTTTGTTTCAAAGATTTATGATGAGTCTTCATACAGGATTGGAATTTAGTACCTTTTTTCTTAGTTATTAGACATTCATGACGGTACCAATTGAGCTATTTCGGTCTTTTATATTCTAACGAGATTTTTAAGTAAATAATCAAAATGTACATTTCAATCAAGAATGATGCATTAAACATGTTTTTTTAATTTTTTTTTTCTAAAGAAACTTAGGTTTCGAAATTTGATGCAGCGGTTTCGAAATTTGATTCAAAAAGATGAAAAAAAATTCAATTAAATTAACTTAAAAAATTTTTTAAACTCGAGACAAAAATTATCCATTAAATAGTAAAAAATTTAGAGCTTTATTAAGTCCTAAGATTTTATCATATTTTTAAGGGATTACAGTCTAAAATCTTATGAGCAGGGTCCATCAAAATATGCGAGTGCATATTTCGTATTTAAATGCATAAATATATTTCATCTAAACACATATTTTGGATAAATATACAGTCAAAACCTTGTTTATCCTATCCTCGATAATCCGAAATGATTTCAAATAGACATAAAATTCCTACACTGAAGAATCCGAATTAATGTACATATCTTTTTAAATCAGTTTTTTTGGAATTTTAGTTGTGGAAAATAATGAATTGAAGACATTTTAGTTAACTAAAATGTCTTTGAAATCACAAAAAAGGTTTTGTATTCCTTTAATAACTGTTTAGTTGTGGATGGAAAATGATTTCTTAAATTGCTCTTTAATTTAAAAAAAAAAGTTAGGATTAAATTTTAAATAAGTTAGCATCTGAATACGTTCGTTGAACAAGAAAGGTATAAATATTATTGATCTCGTCTACTAGAAACAGCTAAATCGCTCAATAATTATTTTGTTTTCAGCAGCGAATATTTCAATTGAAAAATTGAAAATCAGAGTTAAACTAGTTTATTAAATAACTACATTCATTCTGAATATTGCAGATATATTACATATTTTAGTGTATACAGTCTATCCTCGATTTTATGAGCTTCAATTCTGTGACAAATAAAATTAAGATTTCAAAAATTCAATTTTAGTTCTCTTCCATGCACTCTTTGTTTGATTTTTAACTATTCGATTTTGTGACGTAAAAATATCCTTCCCCAGAGCTGTCACAAAATCGAGATTAGACTCTATTTCGGATCCTAAATCGCATATTTTGGTGGACCCTGCTTAAGAGTTAAATAATGCATTTGTTATCGAATTGTTTGAATTTTAGTTATGAATTAATTCTAAAAATTTTAGCTTTTAGTGCTGAATTTATTAAAATTTCGAAAAAATATTAAAAAACCATGTTTAATGTGACGCTTAATAGAGTTGTCTTCAAGGTAATACGGAACTAATTTTTTTATTTAAAAGGTCATGACTTGATAATGAGGTATTTATTGTTTGGTTATAGAAGAATTCAAGATGAGAATATATCAGATGAATTCAAACAAGTTTTAGAATTCATTCATGATCTTGAAAAAGTAGACTCTTTTAAAATGTTTTTTTTTAATCATTAAAATTAAAATCTGCTATTTTAAAATAAAATTTTAGCTCAAATATATAAAAATTGCACAGGAAGCCACAGATTTGATACGCAAGCACAAATTTCAAATTGGACACATTCCATCTAGAATTTTCAAATTTAAAGAAGTATTTAAAATTAGTTTTATATTTTTTTTGAACAAAAGTTTAATAATTTAAAAAAGATTTGGCCTGCGTTAATAGAACAGATGAATACTCAAGATTTTTACGAATATTTTTATCAAATTCTTAAAAAAGATATTATTCGGCCTAATTCAAACATCGAAAAATTCATTTTTGATCATTTATTAAATCGAAATAATCCGGATTATGTTAATATTACACCTATTTCTAATTGTATTGCAGCTCAAATTTATGAGCGTCTTGTTTTTCGGAAACAATTAAGAACACCACGTGGTTTACACAGATCAAATAATGTTTCCATTTTAGAGGATAAATCTTCTCAAGATCGTTTTAGAGATTATTTGTGGAGTGCCTTTAGAAATACAATTCAATTAGTAAATTTTAAATTTTCATTTAGAAATTTTATAAAAAGATTTGAAATTGAGTGTTTTTTTTTCTAGAATAAATCCCAATCAAAGTCTTTTTTTAATTTAAATAGAATTATGGTTGTTACAGAAATAAATTCTCAAATGAGAAATTCAAATACTCTAGGCCTAAATTATTTGAACCCTCTCGAAACAAGCATTTGTGTTTTATTAACTATTTTTTACTTAAATAATATACCAACGAATGTAGATGTTTTTGTCTCGTCGGATAGATTAACTAGAATTGAATTAGCTGATAAAAATACCCAAGCAGAACCTGATTTAGGATCGTTAGATCAAATAGTACAAGGAGTATGAGTTTAATTATTGTTTAAAAATTATGAATTGAAATTAATTTTTCTTTTTTTAGTTTGTTTCAATTGACAAGAATCCAACCGATAAAATATTTGAGTGGACTCTACAGAATGAAAAATTCTATGACGTTTTCGTGTTTTTGGTGAGCAGTGATCAAAATAATAACAAAATACAATCAGAAATAGATTTTGTTAGAGCTAATACAATTGCAAAAGACACCAAGTTAATTATTGTAAATTTGACTGGTAAAGTTACTGAAAATGAACATGTAGCTATAAGTCCATCCCAATTAGATCTCTATTTAAATGGTTGGAACTTTGATACTTTTCATTTAATAGAATCTTTCCTTAAAGGTATTTTTTGAAATAATTCGTTTTTTCTTTTTTTTTATGCATTGAATTCTGAAATCTCAAGAAAATTTTTTGTGTAAACTTAAGACTATATTTTTGTTAATTTTAAAGCGTTTTTATTTTGATAAAATGGTTATTTTAGTTGTACCAAAAAATAAGAACAGTACATTATTTTTTTAAGTTATTTTATCGAAAAACAATAAAATTTATTTAAAAAATTTTTTGACTTTTTTTATTTATAAAAACTTCGAATTTGAGCTTTTCGAACATACTTTTTGATGCTTATTACATCATTAAAGCTTAATAAAAAATATTAAAAAAATTGAAACTTGAAGTGAATTTAAAATCTTAAATTCTTTACCGATTTTTTATCAAAAAAAAAATTTTTCGAAAAAAAAATTTCTAAAAATAATTTTTTTCGAAAATTGTAATGGTAACGGTAATGGTAATGCCAATTTTTCGAGGCAAGTTCTGTATCTATGGCTGAATTAACTCTTAAATATGAATCTAATGTCTAATAAAGATTTTAGGATCTAGTCTGATATTTTTGCTCACCAAAAGATGAACTAAATTTATATTGAGTGAACAATCTTTGGAATTGGCGATCAAAATAATTGGTTAGCTGAGCAAGGTTTAGTTTAGATGTTAGTGTCACTTTTTCGAGGCAAGTGCTGTATATAAAGTTAGCCTCAAATCTTAAATATAAAACTTTCCTTAAATTAAAAGGGGAGATAGCTCAGTTGGTACCTTCATGGGCGTTCAAGAAGAAGGTCGAGAGTACAAATCCTGTGCGAGTCAAAAAAAATTCAATTGAGTTCCCAAATTATCTCCTGGTGTTATATTGAGTAAAACACCTACCTAACCCAGCTTGCGGCCGTCGAAACGCTACTTTAATTTAATTTACTTTAATTTTATATTTGCTTCTCCAAATTTGGAGGTTAATTCTATTTAATAAATAATAAATAAAACTTTCTAGCAAATAAGGGGAGCAATCTTTCTTTTTTGAAAGGGATACTGAGGCAAAAGACCATCTTATTGTTGATTGTTTATTTATAAAACCCCAAATCGAAAATAAGACAGGCCAAAAAAAATCTTAAACAAAGAAAAAGTTTATATAGTTAGATTAAATATCTTTATTTAAAAAAGATTTATTTAATTTAAAAAAAAAGCACCATCTATAAATTTTTTTGAATTTAAAAGTCACAAAATACTAATTAAAATAAACAAAAATCCGCATATACAAATCGCCAATTAAAACTATTACTATTGTTCATGCTTGCTGTAACAATGTTATTTTATTTAAATTCGAATTTTAATAATATTATTCGATTGAGATCTATCACGGGTTTTTTTCTCCAATTTTGGGTTACCTGTTTTCCTAAAGGAAAAATTTCTAATTAGCCTCGAGACAGTTGAGCTTTTATTTAATTTTTTATCTGATTTATTTAATGTTACAATTACGTTATTACTCGGAGCTAACTTTTCATTTTTATTAAGACTTTCAGGTGATTCTTTTTCAATTAATTTTTTATTTTCACCATTTGTATTTATTTTTAATACTGTTTTACTTGGCATAGAAGATTCGACATCTTCTTTATTTTTATGAATATATATTACATTATTATTATCATCATATATTAATTGTGAATTTTCATTCTCTTGAATATCGCTCAAGTCTTTAATACAATTATCATTTATTAAAATTTTATTATCTAAAGCTAAAATTGGTATTTGATTAGTTTGAGTTGATATATTTGATGGACTTCGATTTTTCTTGGAAGAACAAACTAAAAATGTACATTTTCTACTGAGAGATTTCGATTGGTTTACTTTGATTTGATTGATAGTTGAATGTGATTTTGAATTTGAACCATGTATAAAATAGTCTTCTTGAGATCCAAAAAATGATTTATGTAATAAAGATGGACACAGTTTTTTGGAAATTGATTTTAGCGTGGATATGTATGATTTTCGAAAATCTCTTTATTACAAAATAAAATTTATTTAAAATTTAAAGTAAATTGATAATTAAATTAGGTTAAATTTCGTTTCCTTTTTTGTGTTTTGATCAAACTTCACCTACAATTTTGAAATCCTGCTTTTTAAAACAAGGCTAGAACTAAAAAGAAATACATTTCCAAAAATAATTGAGCAGTGTGCATTTGAATATTTTAAATTTAGAAATTAAATAAAAAATTAGAACAATCAACTGATATCAAGTAATCTCATGTGAGATTTTCGATTACCATAATTTTGTAAGATCTTATGCCTCATTAGAATATATTTACATTTAACACGTTGAGATCTAATGAGATTATGGTAACCGATCTTTTCTCATGAGATCACATTCAGATTTTAACAGGAGTGGATATTTGTTTCCCCTATATGGATAAATCATAAAAAAAACTTGTACAGTCTAACCTCGATTTTGTTAACCCTCGAAATTGTTAACAGTTTTGAAATGACGCTCAACAACATAATCCTTTAATTTTTTACTCGAATTTGTTAACGTTTGATTTTTTTATCTTACACTTCACTATTGACGTTATTCAGCTATTAGTGCGCAATAATATTTGGACTTTCTAAAACAGCTTTTATGTAACTGTATTTCAAAAAAAGTGCCAAAAACACCTCATTATTACATGTAATTATTATCGAAAGTTTACGGTACTTGAATTAACTTTTTAGGCCTTTTACTTTTTTTTTTGTTCTTTATTTGGCCTGGCAGTTTTAAAATATTGTCATCTAGATTTTTATCAAGTTATTAAGTCAAATGAGTTTTAATTCAAGATAATTAAAGTAAAGTTAGTTAATTTAACCTAATAGAAAAAGCTTAGAACCATGATGAGAATAAAATATAAAAAATACTTGTTAGTTAATGCATAAATAATAGGATTTATAAAGCTGTTAACATAACCAATCCATGTTATTACACGCTCGGCCATTAGCGGAAAATTTTCCACATTTGCCAATGGGATTGATACGTACATTATAAAAAATGGAAGCCAACAAATTATAAAAATTCCTTTAATAAAAAAAATTAAATAAATACATAATTTTTATTTTTGTGATTCTCGTATACCCATTATTATTCCAAGAGTTTTAATAGCTTTAGTATCCATACTTCTTTTCTTTTCAATTACTTTAATTTGTTTAAGTAATTTCAAAAATCGACTTTTTTTATCGGTTTTGTCATCGGATCCCCTATGATCATCACTTTCATTAAGTAATTTATTTATAGTACTATCATTTAATAAATCATTTGTATTATTAATTGCAGAACTCTCATTTTGATTATTGTTATTATTATTATTGTTATTTAAGAAGTTACTGTTATTCAAAATATTTTTAGCCCTTAAATCAATTTGAGCAATAGCATTGGCTTGTTTTTTTGCTATAAAAAAAATTCTTAAATACACACATGTCATTATGACAAGTGGAATAAAAAACGATAATGATGAGGACAATATGGCATATGTTGTATTTGCCTCTAACATACATGTATCTTTGATTTCGTTTGAATAGGGATTTTTTGTATTTAGACGTAGAAAAATTGGAATAAAAGACATACACAAACTAAGAGTCCATACTGATATAACAGCTACGAACACATGCCATTTTCGAACTAAATTTTTATAGGCTAACGGCTTGAAAATTGCAATATACCGGTCTATAGCTACAAGAAGTAAATGTAAAATTGAAGCTGTACAACAAGTTATATCAAAAGCATTGTAAATTTTACAGAATAAGTCATTAAAAACCCATTTTTGTATAACATCTTGTATCATAGCCGGTATCATAACTAAAAACGTAACTGTTATATCAGTTATCGCCAAACTTAGTAGAATATAATTTGTCGCATTTTTTAAACGTTTGAAACGTATAATTACAGACACGACTAGCGTGTTGCCTATTAAGGTTAAACATATGACTATTATGCATGCTATTCCGATTAAAATTTGACTTGATAAAGAAATTTGATTGCTGGTTCCAATGCTTTCTATTGTTTGATTTGTATTTAAGCTTAGATTTTCAAAATTAATCATATCCTAAGTTGTTTAATTTTGTTACTATTTATTTTTGATGGTTGCATTTAATTAAGTCGATTTTTATTTTAGTTTTGAAAATTTAAATATTTATTAGAAAAATTCATTAAAATAAAAATGGTAATCATTTTTTTGAGATGATTCTAAATGAGAAAAATAAAAAATTTAAAAAAAAAATATTAGAGACGAAAGCTAAAACTTTCTAGTTTATTCATATTTCGAAAAAATTCATTTCTCTTTCAAGTGAAATCAAAATAGTGTTTGAAAAATTCATTTCGGAAATTAAATACCAGGAATCAAATTAGACATTTATTCAAGAATTATTTTTGGATTTTTATTATTACGAAAAAATCATTTCTAAATTTATTTTACAATAAC
This sequence comes from Brachionus calyciflorus, assembly GCA_002922825.1. Lineage (NCBI taxonomy): Eukaryota > Metazoa > Rotifera > Eurotatoria > Ploima > Brachionidae > Brachionus > Brachionus calyciflorus. The sequence continues at coordinate 147,767 of NTPY01000349.1, forward strand.
CTCTGTAATTAGGGCGGTTATTTACCAAGCCAAGAAATTGTGTTGTTAAAATTTAAAATCTTTCCTAAAAAATCAACAAAGTAGAGTTATTTTTAAGTTTTCTTTAAATTTATCCAATTTAAGTTTTTCTTATATAAAATTCTTAGAATTAGTTTTTAATCAATGTTATACTTATTTAGAAACAAAAAGCTTTTTTTAGTCATTATTTTATAGAAATCTTTGTGAATTTTTCCCAAATAAATTTCAAAGATAACTATTAACCTGCGTAGAGTAACTATGAAAGAATTTTGAGTAGAAAACAGGCACCTGTTATCTCCTTTCTGTGAAAATTATTTCTGTGAAAAAATTAAAATTTTTCTTCGAATGAGATCTGTGAAAATTTTTCATGTGAAATTCTTTTCTGAGAATAATGCACCATTTCTTCTAAATTGTTGAAAGAAATTCAGATTCACTACTATCTATTAAATATTCTTTATAGTTATTAGTAGAGCTTGCCATAGTGCTGCATCTTCCCAAAAAATTAAAAATTAGTGTACCAGAAATCCTAAAATAACAAAAGATTTAAGCAATGAATACCTGAAAAAAAATATGGTTTATTTATTTTTAGAAAGCTTTTTCATAGATTTTCCGCAGATTGTTTTCACAGAATTATTATTCGCATAAGATTTTTTCTCAGAAATTTTTCACAGACTGTTTTTTCTCAGAAAAGGTAGATTCCCAGAAAACACGTCACCTTAAAATCGTAGATAATCAAAGTCTGAAAAAAAAACTAAAATGCAATTTAATAATTTAGTTTTTAAATCAAATACGATTTTACCTTATAATTTCTATTTGTAAATTTTCATTTAAACATCCTGCTACAACGCCCTTTTTTGGTTTTTAACGTATTTCAACCGTTCTATGTCTTCTTGAGGCTAAGTTGACTTTTTCTAAAACTTTTATATATTTTTAATTTTAAAACCAAACGCAGGGACCCAATTCGATTAAAACTGTCGACGTCGTTTTTTTAACTTCCAACGCTTCTTCGATAAAACTTTTATTAGTAAATGATACAAAAGAACAAAAAAGGAGAGGGGATGTCAAAATCTGTCTTTTTAAGAACTTTCAACTTTTTTTTTGTAATGGCTCATCCGATGATTCTTTTTCTGATCTAGATGCAAAATAGGTCCCTCGTTTTGACGATATAAATTTTGGAAAGAAAAGTGCTAAACTGATAGAGATCTCTATCAGTTTAGCACTTTTCTTTCAGCCAAAATTAGGAAAAAACGCTTTCGTCGACGAAAGCGTTTTTTCATAAATTTTTTCGAGTGATATGATTTAATAGGATAATAACTTTTAGTACTTTAATTATTTTAAAATTTTTGGTAATTAAAAATTTATGAATTTTATTAACTATCTATTCTTTTTTAAAGCTAATTTTTTTAATTTTAATTTTTTGAAATCTACTTAAAAATTTAGCAAAGAGCACTTTATTAATTCGGAAAACAATTAAACTTTTTCTTTTAATTCGAATTTGTTATTTAAAAAAAAAAACTTAAAAATTAAAAAAATAAATAAATCCTAGATTTGGAATAAAAATATTTACAAAATAAAATTATAAAAAACTCATAAAAATAATAATATATTGGCAAGTCTTATTGATGAAATTTTATTACATTTAGGTCCATTAAAATTTTTGAAAATTTTTTCCCTTTTTTAAATTTATTTTAAGATATCTTAAAAAGAAATTTATATTTACAATAATATTTGATGTTCAAAATCAAGTTGGAAGATATTTCAAAACTAATTTACAAAATTGACTCGACTTGCAACATTTGAATGTCTCCAAGGAACTTGCAAGTGAATATTAATTTAAAAACACTAAAACTCTGTCTAATTTATTCATATTTCAAGGATAATGTTTCGCTATTAAAAAAAATTTATCTAATGAATTTTATAAATAATTTTCGGAAATTAAATATCAGGAATAAAATATGACATTTATTAGAAAAAAAAAGTATTTCTTTTTTTTCTAATTTTCTAAAGTCAGACATTTCGCTTTAACTATTTTTCGATACTCTATATGCAAAATTTTAATTGCAATAAAATTAAAAACTGATTGAAAAAATAAAGAGAAATCAATCTTTAAAAAAAAATTGAAATATTCCATTAGAAATAGACAAGTAAAGAGAACCTCAATAATTTTTTGACATTTGTAACTCATAATTTTAAGTGTTGCTGTAGACTTAATGAGCACAGTTTAATTGCCAAATTAAAATAAGACGACGCGATTCAGACAAAAGACCTATTATTAATTAACTGAGCCAAGTCTGTTTGATTTTTAATCTAAAAAATTTAAAAAGAAAGCTTTCCCTTGAGGTTCAAAAAAAATTTCAATTTTTTTTTAAAATTTTAAAAATAAAAAGGAATTGTTTGTAAAAAGCTGTCGGGTAAACTCAAGTCTAAAATCTAGAACATTTACTTTTTAAATATTATATGAAAAATAGTTTTCAACAGATTTGATCCTTAATGAAACATAGAACAACATGTCCAATAAAGAGTTGAAGACGTGTAGGTAGTTTTTTCTTTTTTTTCTTCTATTTTTTAAATTTTAATTATTAGCTTATTGATTGTAAAATATATTCAGTGAAAGAAAAAAGAAGACTTAAGTTATTGGAAAAATTTTTCAAATGATTTAATTTTGGCCTCAATTAGTTAATTGATAGTGAAGTATTCAACAAAGAATTATGTACTTAGGTTTATTTCTAATTTTATTTGTTTCGGAGTTTTATTTATTTACCAAATCCGATGATTTTTGAGTGAAAATATTTTCTGGATAAATTTGAGAAATAGAGTTATTTCTCTAAACTAAGAAAATTGATTTTTACAACGAATCACACACATTTCATCTTTAATGAAAATAATAATTAATGATTATCTTTAGAAAAAAAATTGAAAAGAAAAAATGATTAATGCCAAAGATTAGATACTCATACTTTATGATATCTTTCGATTTTACGAACAATTTTTTTCTTCTATTCTATGAAAATTAAAAGCAGCTGAAAATTAGCTGATAATTAATCTCATAGCTAAGCTCTCTAAGCTTCCATGTCTCTTTTCATCTCCCACTAAAATTTTGAGAATCATTTTTTGTAAATTAACTGCCTTATTTTAATTGACTTGGTTAAGCTTTAACTCTCTTGTTTGATTTCTATTTATTGTTTTAAGTTTTACTATATTTTCGATAGTTTTTGTCTGTCGATTTAGATTCTAGACCGACAAAAAACGATTAAAAAAGGGGTCATTTATTCTTAAGTAAATTTTTAATAAATCGTTTATCATTTTGAAGATAAAAAAATTCATGTTTAGCTTCGATTCGTAAAATAAATTGAATATAACAAACGTAACTACTATAAATACCTGACCCCTAATTTCATCCGAATGACCCCCAACAGACCACTATTTTTATAATTAGTATTTTTGGAATCATATTTTTGAAATTACAATGGATTTTTTTTGATAAAACATCAAAAAAACTACGCATCCTGGGAAAATAATATCGAATACATTTTTAGAAAGGTCGTGAATTTCTCTAATAAAAAAATGGAACCGGTTGGGGGCCAATCGGATGAAATTGGGGGCCAGGAGTTTTAATTTGTAAAAAAACGTATTGTTTTAAAAAAATAATAAGAACATTAACTAAATTTTCAGAAATTTAACAATAAAATTTCACAATAAATGGCATGCCATAGTTGTCGATAGGACACTTGTTAACTGAGATAAGTGGGTATCAGGAATTTTTCAAAAAAGGGAGGTCAATGTTTTAGTAGGACCCTTTAAATCGACGGATAAAAAAAAGATATTTTCTTTTAAATAATAATATATTTTAAAAATATTTGATAAAATTTATGTTATCTTGTTAAATCTTTTGTTATCCTGATAATATTTTGATAATATATATTTTTCAAATAAATTTATTGATAAAATATTAGGGAGGGGAGCGGATGATCACAAAAAATCTTAACATCTAATAACACAATAGGCAAGATCCTAAAGAACTCTAAAGTAAACAGATTCGATTTGACATATCCTGTAAAAAAAATTTACATGGTATCGATGGAAAACTTCCCATTTATAATTTAAGCTTAACTCGTATAGGATTTAAATTAATATATTTTTAAGAATAAAATACCTTTGATAACATAAAAAACAATCAAAATAAGCTATTAGATCCTAAAATATTGTATTTGTTCCTGGAGAATTGAGTATTTAGATTCTTAACTAAGTAAAATTAGATGAGAGTAAGGGCTAATTAAAAAAATAAAAATAATTATTGTTTAATATTTTTTAAATATTATTCATAAAAAAAATTTTAATATAAAAAAAGATTAAGTAAATTTTGCGTGACAATAATTTTCATCCCTTAAATAAATGAAATGAAAAGTAGATAAGCCGAAATTAACTCTTAATAGGCTTTCAATTTACTTGATTTACTACATAAAAGAGAGCATTTAAAATATTGCTGAAAATTTTGTTATAAAACTGCTCAATTTTACTTCTAAGATTAAAATCTAGCATGATTAAAAAAAATAGAAATTCCTCAAAAAAACTAATCCATTAATAATAAATATTGATTATTCTTATTATTATTTCTCTGTTAATTTTTTTATTTATTTATATTTAACAATAATGTTTTTTGATATATGAACATTATTTCTGTAATAAAAAAGATGTGATACAAACAAAGTTATCTTTCTTATTTATTGGTTGTCATCATCAAGGAAATGAAACGTCCATGAACGATAAATTCCCAATAAAAAGCTGGTGCTCCAAAAGGATCGGCTATCAGCCCTATCTTATTCAGCAATTTCATAAATGATGTCCCGAAAAAAAGGTCCGTTAATGATAGCTTCTCCCTACTTTTTGCCGACGATTTAGTGACGTTTTTTATCTTAAGAGAAAAAGGACATATAGAAACTAGAGTTAATAAAGATCTTAAAGAAATTGAACCTTGGCTTTGAAAATCGAAAATGAAGATCTCTGTAGATAAATCATCTTACATTCTATTCTCACATAAGAAAGAAGAGATTAAACTAATCTTTAGACTATTAAATAGTTACCTGCCAAAGGAAAAAGAACTTACATTTTTAGGGATTTATCTTGATGAAAAATTATTCTTCAAAAAACAAATTGATGATATGAAGAAAAGATCTATGAGTAGGCTCACTATCATCAAAATTCTTTCAAACAAGAAATGGACCTTAAGTTTTAACACTTTAAGCTTTCTGTATACAAGGGAAAGATTATTCTTTGATTTTTTCCAGTTGTGTGCTGCGAAGAGATAACTTTTATGCTAAAGAGTTTTTTTGGCTAACCATCAAAGAAAAAATATTTAAACTATAAAAAAGCTAGTAAAATCGACGCTTTTTAGAAAAATCGAATAAGTCTAAACTTAATTAAAGATGAAATAATAAATATAAAATTTTAGCTCTTTATGATCATCTTTATGACTTTGTTTCCAACAGAAAAAAAAAACTAAACGATGTTGATTTCAGCTAAATTAATAATCTGATAATAATGATTTATGCTAGCAATTTGTCGTTTTGGGTAAAAGTAAGACAAATATAAAAATTCCTAAAAAAAAAAACTTTATATTTAGTAAAAAAAAAACAAATAAAAAAGTTTTTTAGTCAAAAAAAGTGTAAGGGGTGAAGATTTAAAAAACCATTTTTTTTTGTCAATGACAATAAAATGTTACAAATTTAATTAATTTTAAATCCCTTAATTATAGCCTTTCACCTTAAGACAGTTAAGTCAATTGTCAGGGGAGATGATAATAGTCACATAAAAAAAGTGAAAATTATAGAATAACACATAGAAATCCAAAAATTTTAACTGAGAAAAAAAACATAAACCAAGTTTTTTCGTTAAAAGAATTTAAAAAAAAAACATAAAACCCAATATTTTCTTGTTCAAGCTGTGAAAAGAACGTAAATTTTAATTTTTTTAATTTTTATCATTTTTTATTTATTTTTACTTTTTTAAAAATAAAAAAATAACTTATGTGTCCGTCTCTTTATTTATGTTTATCTAACCAAATATATATGTGAATTTCAACCTCTTTCAATAGCCTACAAGTACCTTTTGTTTGAACCTATTTTTTAATTTACAAAAAAAATATGAGTTTAAAAAAACTATTTCATCATGGGTAAATCAAATAAAAAATAAATAAAATTATGTGACTAATGAAAGGGTGAAAATTAAATCTTTCTAGTACCATTTTTTTATATTTAGCAAAAAATATTTAAATTTATTACACAGCTTATCAATCAAGTCTTCAATTATCTGATTTTTTAAATAAATATTTTAATAATATTAATTTTGAAAATTACAAAAAATAATCTAAGCTTAATTTATTCTAAACTTATTGCAAATATTTTGATATTTTCAAAATCAACATGACTCTAATTTTAAAAAGTTCCCTAAAATCTTTTGTTTTAGATTAGTTTCTAACTCTCGTAAAAAGTATGCTTTAAATCGATAACACTTATGTTCTAAAAAAAAAGTTTATCTAATTTTATTTTTGGCTTATATAACCATAAATACTCACATTTTTCAAATCAATATCCGAACTTTTACTTAAGCTTTTACAGGAGTCGTGGAGTACTTTGGAATTATTGACTATAATCAAAAGCAAAAAAATTATTTTAAATAAGAATTAAAAAAATTAATATTTTTATTTTAGAATTTGATAAATTTAAAAAAAAATACATTTATTTTTAGGAATAGAATAAGCTTACAAAAATTAAACCTGAATTTTAGTGAAAAAAAGCATCTCCTAGTCTAATAATTTTTTTTCTATCTTTCCAGAACAAGTAAAATATTACTATTTTATTTGGAGAGAGATAACTCAGTTGGCATTTTCAAAAGGGTCTAATCAGAAGATCAAGAGTTTGTTGCAAGCTAAAAAATTCAAATTGTTTCTTAATATTCTCTTATTATTATATCGATAAAAAAGCCTGCCTAATTCATATTGTCGTTCTGAATACTCTAATATAGTGTATAATTACTTATCAAATTTTAGAGGTTAGTTCTACTCAATAAACTAATATTTGGTAGATGAGCTTACTTATATTCAGCGTAAATGGTAAAGATTTTATTAATAAGCTCATTTATGTAAAAAAATTGTATTTTTAGTTTTCGAAAATTTTCAGTTGAATTATCTAATTTCTTGGCAATTTATTTATCTTTTTAAATTAAAAATATTAAAAAAGCAATTAATTGTTAACAAAAAAAATGCTATTTCCAAATTAAATAAATTATTTTTATTTTTTGAAAAAATACTGGAAATAAATGCTCTTTTTTTTTCGTTTCAAAAAAAAATCTAATTTTGGAAAAACCAAAATGATCGTAGAGACTTTAACCTTTCGAGATAATTAAGAGCTGTTTTTATTTAGTTTATATTGAGATTTATGATAAACTCTTTGTTACCGAATTTAAATAATTTAAAAATTTTCCGATAAATTTTCTAAAAGCTAATTATATAACGGCAACAAATTTTTCGTGTATCAGATAATTGTTTGTTTTATTATTATGAAATAACAAAATTTGATGGAAAACGACCACCCAAAGTCAGAATTTTAACAATTTTAATTATTTTTTCTAGTTATAGAAGTCATAATTATACAAGTAAATTAACGTCAACACTCCTTAGCTTAGCTCCTAAATTTTTACATCAGATTGATAAGAAAGCTGACAGTCAGGATTAGGGTAAAATGATTCATAAAATATAATTAAACTCGTTTAAAAAAAGGTATTCTTTAAAACGAAAGATCCCTAAACTCGAATAAAATTCCTTTTACAATTGGAATCGTAAATTTTATGTCTTTAAAGTAATTTTTCTTAACATCAATCGGTTTATCAAAAATCAGAAAAAAATTATTTTGATCAGTAAATTTAGAAGATGATCGAATAAAATGTAAAAACTTAAATCAAAAAACCTAAGAACTTTCATAAAATACGAAATAAAATAGAAAGTATAAATTTGATTAGTACTTAAAAAGCGAAAAGGATATTTGAAATCGATCGAAAAAACTTTTAAATTTCTCTGCACAGACAAAATATGTCGATAAGTATTCTTTTAGAACTCTTATAAGCTCATGATCCCCAAACATTATTAAGGATATCAAGAGGCTCAAAAAGATTCAAATAAAGGTGACAAGATTGATCTCATAGTTAATAGAATCAAACCATTCAGGTAGGCTCTAAATTTTATGCCTTTTTCAATTTAGGAAGTAAAGAGGTGATATTGTACAATAGTTTAAAAATATAATTTTGTGAAAATATAAAGTATAATATGGCAAGTTTTCTAAAAAAAGGGGACGAAAAAATAGCGGTTAAAAAAAGCTTTTTAATAATTTTTTCATGCCCTAAAAATGTTTAAGGAAAATTGCCATATTCTGCCTTAAATTTGTTTTTTCGACAGAAATACCTTGACGAACTAAGACTTCGCTCCTTATTTAAAAATCTTTCGCCATTCCGAATTATTTTAGAAATATAATAAAAACGCTTATGAAACATTTCTTTTCAAAAGTGTTGAATTGAAAATAATTTAAGTATTTAGAAGTACCAATTCAACTTAAGTTTACCGTCATGTGTTGATTTTTGTGAATAAATCCATAAACCCACCTACCATCAAAAAAAAATCAAAAGAGTTTACTCAGATAATTTGAAATTTCGAAAAAAATTTTATGCACACGCATATATTAAAATTTTCTATTTTTGAAAATTTTAATAAAAATCAAAATTTTATAAAATCGACCGTTTTCGGATCGTTTTTCGTAAAAAAACGTTTTAATAATTCT
>NTPY01000349.1:156620-169061 GCA_002922825.1 Brachionus calyciflorus
TTTTTTTTTTTGGAGAATTAGATTTCATCTCTGATTACGATAAATATTTAAAATTTTTGGATTTCAATTGTTTTCAGTTAAAGAAAATAAAATTACAGATCGGATATGATCAAATACTCACAACCTACACAATTATCGAATGACTATGTAATTTAAGTTGAATCCCACTAAAAATGTTAAATTTAAATCTTAACTTTCTGTTCCTGTAAAAATTAGAAATTGTATTTCTAAAACTTCTCGAAAACTGCTTTTTTTTATCGCCTAAATAATATGTAGCAATTACCACGTTTTAAAATAAAATTTAAAAATCTTTTGTCTACATTATCTAAAAAAAAAAGATAAAATTTTTTTGTTAAATTCAAGCTCAATTTACCAAATTTAATTTTAATAAAGTGTATTCTAACATGATTATAACTATAACTTGAATGAATCACTTTTATGCAATAAATACCTTTTATGAAATAAAAATTAATAGAAAAAAAATTAATCCTTTCTCAATGATACTCAATATTCTTTACTTTATTTTATGTTAGTAAAATTTATTTTTAATTTATTAAGATTGTTTTTGTTTTTTGATTTAAAAAAAAAAGAAAACTTGATTAAAAATTTATAACCCACAAAGTTACATATTGACTTAAAACCAAACTTTGAGAAATAAATTTTCTAATTTGGAAAACACGCTATAGCATGGATAATTTTGCACTTCCTAAAAATAAAAAATTGGTTCATCACAATAAAAAATTTTATTTCCTCAATTCTTTTTCTGAATTGAAAAGTTGTTAGACAGACTCATTTTTCTTGCTTTAAAGCTTATTATATCATAACTTGGAGTAGAATTCAAAAATTTCAATGTCTTTTGTTTAACATTCTTTAGAAAATTTTTTATCAAATTAAAATGGAAAATTAATTCCTAATTTATGAAAATCTAATTTTCCGCTATATTCTTCAAATTAAGACTCGTTTTAAAAAACTTCCTGATTTTTTTCCAACAATAACAAAGCAATCTTGAAAATCGAACAAGACTGCTTTTTATTTTTTTTTTCTAATTTCGAATTATCTTAGAATTTTGAAAAAAAAAGATTTTATAATATCAAAATATAAAAAATAAGTTCTTTATTTTCCGAATTACTTAATTAATCACTCGTAACTGAATTAGAAATGTGCATTTTTTACAAAAGTGATTATTCTTATGTTTTTTTTTCGAAAGTAATTAGTGTAAGTATCGCCTGATGGAATCATTTGCTTTCCATAAATAAACAAGGCTTAGTAATTACTCTTAATATAAGAAAATTAAATATAGCATTCTTTTCAATTAATTTGAAGTTTCTAATTTTTTTCCTTATCGAGAAATATATGATGCATTCTTAAACAATTAAGTAATATGTAAAAAATATTAAATTAAATGTCGTCTTAGACGTTTGTCTGTTAAGTTTCTTAAAAAAATCAAAATATTTACCTTATTTTAACTAAACCATACTTGAAAGGATTTTTATACATGAGCTACATTATGCCTGTGTTGTACTATGTAATGGGAACGGTCCATTTGACAAAAAACGTTATGAATGAAATTAGTAGGTTCGAGGACAATATGTTAAAAAGTATTTATGGTATATCTAAATACTTGAGAAGTATGAACTCAAGATTATGCAACTGTATGATGAACGTCGAAACAAAAATGAAATATTTTCAAATTATCTTTGTCGAGCTACTGTTGACAAATGAATATACACTTAACCATAAAAGAATTTCTCAATCTTGATCATGAGATGAGCTTCATTTAACCCTTATCCGTCCAAAGCTGGGTCAAAAATGACCCAAAAAAATTAAAATTAATAAAAAGTTTAAAAATTGAACTACTTTGAGGCAATAGAATAAACCTTTACATTAAACGGATAGACATGAAAATTAAATCAGAAGAAAGCTAAGATCACGAAGAATATTCAGAAAAAAAATCAGTGATTTGAAATTTAATTTTAATTAGCATTATTTGAAACCGGATCATTTTTGACCCACTCTTGCCTTTAATGTAATTTTTTTTACTTGGGACGGATAAGAGTTAATTCTATAATTAAGATATTGGATGAAATCGAGTACCGAACCGAAATAAACTTTTTAGATAAATGCAAGGACTATAAATACACAAAGGAAGTAGGGCTACATACCAACATGAAAGATAACTTAATTTTGGCTAAGCTCTATAGAATATTTAAAAACACCAATGGAAAATGTGAACTGATATTCAATTTGCTCAAAGTTAATTGTAAATAAAGATTACTGTTTTCTTTTTACTAGTTTTCATCCGATCGCCAAATATTTAATCGTTGTAACTATTTTTACCTCGATTCTGTCAAAACATTTAAATTTATATCATCGCTAAAATAAAAAGTAAAGTTTGTCTTCGAGTTGAAGATTTTGACTTAAAGAAATAAGGATATAAAAATATTCGATTTCCAGATAATTAAAAAGAGATTTCTTTTAATTAACTTTAAGTAAAATCTATTTAAAGAAAAGCTACTTTTTTTTTCATCTAGTTTATCATGCTTTTTATTAAATGAAAAATCCAATTTTATTTTCTTTTTCTCAAGAGGTCTTAAATATGTTTTAACTACTAATAAGACCATGTTGTTGGCCACAGAGGTACTTAATTAAAGTATACATAAGTTTTCAAAAAATTACATCAATAGTTTTTTTTAAATATATATTTTATATAGAGAATTTTAAAACAAGGTAAACTAATAAAATCTTTAATTCACAATAGAATAAAATTGATTTCTTTATTGGTTTTATTTTGAAAAAATATGATGATTTTAGAGAAGTACCTGTTATTTAATTAAATAAAAAACTGCACCTAGATGATTGTAAAAGTATTTTAATGTGAAAAAGTTTTTGGGTTAAATGTTCATTTACTATAATTGCTTCAAAAAGAACAACCATTTTATTAATATTCAATCAAGTTCTTGATTTTGATGATGCAACCAAACTATTTTCAACCATCGAATCAACTGCTTTCTCCTCACCAAGGCCATTTTGAGTTTTTTTTACTTCAGCGTAACCTCTATTTTGTTAACATCTATTCTGTGAAATGTCTATTTTGTGAAATAAATCTGTTGTAACGGACAAATCTATAATCCTTTTAATGTATTTTAGTTTCTATTCTATTTTGTGAAATATCGATTTTGTGAAAATTTTCGCTTTTACCCAGACGCTTCACAAAATAGAGGTCACACTTTATTTGAACAAAAAGGCGGAAACTTTAAAATTAAGAGACCAGAATTGATAAATTTTGATACATTTTCTATAAAAATATAAAAATTTTGAATTTGAAGCACCAATAATCAAATTTTGAATCACAAAATAATCAAATTTGTGATGTGAATGATGAAAATTCAACAATCTTTTTTTCCTTGTTGAATATTCGAACCCAGACCTTTTGAGTCTCAATAAAGTAGCTTAGTTAAAAAGTACTTAATTGTTTTGGATTGGCTTTATAAACCCAAAATTTAATTATTTTCTTAAAGATTGAATCAAAATTTATCATTTTTTTACCAGCGTATTTCCTCAAATACAAGCAAATGCGGTCCACAAAAGATTTCTTATATTCGATTTTTTTTCATAAAAAAGGGTCTCAAATAAAATGAAATTTTTAACTTAAATAGTAGCAACTATCTTCTTTTTTGGGTTACTTTTATTTGAGGAAAAATGGTACCGTAATTCTTCAAATCCAAGAAAGTTGCTACTATTTTAGTTAAAAATTTCATTTTATTTGAGACATTTATAAGGTCGTTAAAAAAAATAATTGAAAAATTCTAGCTATTCTGAGAAAATGAAATTTTCTGTTTCGAATAAAAGGATAAAAATTTAAAAAATTTCTTTTATTTGAGGCGCTTTGTTGATCATGGACTTGAATAATATGATTGAAAATCTTATTTCGTTTTTAAGCTTCCACCCAAAAGACAATAATTATTCATTTACACAAAATTGTTCGTTCTTAAAAAACACTAAATTGAGAATAGAAACGAATTCTTCGTTTTTAGTATTTTTCGTTTTTTTTTTGGAAAAATAGTTAAAATTTAAGAACTTTGAAACTTTTAAATTTTATCTTTTACACCCAGAAACAATTTTTCTTAATATTGAGGTGAATTAAATTGATTAATTAGATTTATAGTTTTTATTTTTAGCAAACAGTGAAATGAATACAATCTCTCAGACTAAAATTAAAGGCCAAAGCTAAAATTTTAATCTAAACTTTAAAAGTTATTTTGATAAATTTTAAATTTTTTTAAATAGTTATTATTTAAAAAGTTTCATTTTCTACCCAAATTGCAGGATTTTTATGAGTGATTGATTAGTTTTTATCTTAAAAATAATATTCTGATTTTCATGAAACTTATTAAATATTTCTTGAATTTGAGCTTTCTAGACTGAATTTGAAGAATTGAATTTAAAAACTAAACCGACTCGTTTTTATTCGAACCACATAAGTTAACTTTAGTAATTTTTAAATTTTAGGCACCAATTAAATAATTATTTTGATCTTATTAGCATGATTTTTTGAAGAATAATGAAATGCCATCGATGACTTTTTGAAAGTTTTATGGAAAATATTATGCTACAACATCTGATAACTAATAATTTTAATCTATAAATCATAACACAACTTTGTTACTTAAAAATTTTGCTTAAAAAATTCTAACCGAGGATTTATCAAATGATATCCCTATCGATATAATTTAAGAAAATTATTTTGGGGTAAAAGCTTAACAAATTACTCATTTGGATTTTAAAATCAAAGGAAACTTAGAAATCTTATGAAAAAAATTCGACGTTTTAAAGTTTTAAATTAAAAAAAGATAAGAAATATCCTACAAAGAGGTTATTTTTATCATGAAAAATTTGATTGACAAAATTTAACTAAAGTTCAGACCAAAATTTTAGCTAAAAACCTCAAGTCTACGCAAAAAGGCAGTTTTATTTCTTTACAGCCCACTTGATGCTCAAAAAAACAAAAATCAATTAACCAAAGTGACCTTAATTGATAAATTTAGTGTTTAATGTAAAAAAAAAGTAGCTTTCGGCATGCCGTAGTCTAGATTTCTTAGAATTATGAAACAATCAAAATAAATGAAAATTTTAATGCTGATTTTAAATGTCTTGCTATTTGCAGGCATGGAACCTATCTCAGATTTTAACTCATGGAATTATTAAAAATATTCAAATAATAATAAAAAAAGTTTTTTGGAGCTTATCAAAACAATAATCCAACTAATTTTTGACTAAATCTACGACTTATTGCTAAAAAACGGTAGTGTCTTAAACTTATGAGAAGCACTGCATATTCCAACTCAAATTAAAAGTTATACTGCACTGCTATCAATTTTATGTCGTACCGTAGCCGTAGCGTACCGTACCTGACCGTACCGTAGCGTACCACCGTACCTGACCGTACCGTAGCGTACCACCGTACCTGACCGTACGTAGTGTACCATACTTGCGTTTATACTGAAACAAGAAAATACATCTTTTTGGACTCACCCTTTTAAAAAAAATTGTTTTCAAATGACCTGCTAAAATTTTTTCCTTTGAAAAATAGTAAATTTTTTTGGTCAGGTTGCCAAAACGAGAAACAATAGTTAAAACCAAAACTTTCAAATTCGTTCTAGTAACAAAAAGTTAGAAAAATTAAAATTAAATTTTGACGATTTATCAATTCTATATAAAACTTTCTATTATTTTTGTGAAATTAAAAGTTTTTTAAAAAAAAAAATAAACATTTACAGTAATTTTTCAAAAATAATTTCAATGAATTTTCAAAATTTTTCATTATTACGGGAAGTATACAGGATTCGAAAATACCAAAAATAAAACTAGTGCTTATTAGGAAAATTGGATTTTCAAAATACTAAAAAAAAATAAATTAAATTTTTCATGTATCAGGTAGATTTTTTATCTAATTTTAAACTTTAAACTGATAGTGGTCTAAATTTTTTTGGAAATTTTTTCTAGATCGATCTTTAATTTTTTATTCAGTGCATTCACAAAATGTCTCTCACTTTGATGTATTTTCTTGTTTCAGTATAAACGCAAGTATAGTACGCTACGCAACGGTACTCTACGGCTACGACATTAAATTGATAGCAGTGCAGTATCACTATCGTGGTTTATTAGGAAATGATTTAGATATAATGAAAAAAAATATCTAAAAAAGTTTACATAATTTTAAGGATCTAAGTACTAATAAACCTACAAGAAACAAATTCTAAAGGAGCTAAGGCTCGATCAGATTTATAAATAAAAAATAAAAATAATTTAGATTTACTTCAAACTTAATTTATGATATTACTAATCCTTAATAACTTAAAACCATAGTTAAACTTTGTTTTTTGTTAAAAGCTTTTTTTTTTCTCTTTTTAAAGTTAGGTTATAATGGTATAAATATTTCAACTTAATCTTAATTAAATTCAATTTACCGCTTATATTTTTTAAAATAAAATTTTAAAATGATTAATAAAAACTAAAATTCTTTTTAGAAAAGTTTTAAAATGCTTCTAGAGGTGAATTTAGGGCTAAGATAAAAAATGAAACTTTTTTTGAGTTCAGATTTACTTTTTCTTATTCAATCCCTAAGGAAAATTTTATAAATAGCAAATAGATAAAAGCAAAATTTTTTTTAAAAATTA
Organism: Brachionus calyciflorus; assembly: GCA_002922825.1. Classification (NCBI taxonomy): domain Eukaryota; kingdom Metazoa; phylum Rotifera; class Eurotatoria; order Ploima; family Brachionidae; genus Brachionus; species Brachionus calyciflorus. The sequence goes on from NTPY01000349.1 coordinate 163,298, forward strand.
TCGTAAAGTGGCATTTTGAGGATTATAAATCTAAATCTTTTAGATATATTTTCTTTTTTTTCATAGACTAAAAGAATAAGTCGGAAAGCTTTTGAGTTTTACTCATATGTTTACCCTGTGTTTGTTAATTTTATTGATTTTTATCAAAATTATTAATTTTCTTCAATTTTAAAATTTTTTTGGAAAATAAATTTCTAAATTCATGGAACTGAATAAATGGTATTCTGATTACTAATATTTAAATACATATTTTAGCTTAAATCTGAAATTAAATGATTATTAATTTTGACATTATCAGTTTTGGAAAGATAAAAACTACCAATTAAAATATAGAAAAAAAGCTCAGAAATTCTTTGAAGGTAACATTTTATAAATGCAGCAAAGTCGGAAAAAAAATGAAATATGTGTTTAGAAAAAATGTCCTAAATACCCTTAAGCATATATTTATCAACACATTTAATTAAAATGACAAAAATTAGAAATTTTATCCTTAAAAAAAATAGGATTCCATAAAAATATAAGATACATTAAATATCTAAACATTTTCAAAGCGGAATGATGCATTTTTGAATAATTATATTTTTTTTTAGAGAAAAAGCGGAATTAATATGCATAAAGCTATTTTTTTTAATTTGTCAGAATCCTTTTATTAGTTTAGATCCTAGTTAGTGAATAGTACAGTTAGGAGAAAGAATTCAAAGCTAATTGTGTGAAGTCAATCAAAATCAAGTTAGTCTGTAGAAGTAACTGTAGAAGAACAATGCCAGAATCAATTGATTCAAATTAAGAAATGAAAAAAGTTTATTTCAAATTTTTTTTAAATTAAAATCGAACATTTAACCCACGAATCAAATCCAAAAATAAATTTTTCGATATAAAACTTCCTTTTTTTTTTTAAATTTAATGAAACACTTAAAATGAAATTCCAGTTTCCATAAAGTTTCTTGCAATTCAACTATTCAACAATTCGCATTGAGAATTTTTCTTAAAAATCGATATATGTAACATTACTAATTTTCACATGTTAGAAATGTTAGTGATATTTTAGAGCGTCTAAGTTTAACCTAACATGCCGTTACCGGCTTAGCTGATTTAGGCAAATTAAAATAATTAAAAAATTCTCGAAAACCAAAGAGCAAAAAAAATATTTATGTAACATAAATTCTATTTTCTAATATAAATCCTAACATCTTTTAGTTAGGAATTATTCGGATATCATTTTGAATAGTTAGATGTGAATTTTCATACAATTCAATTTTTTTAGGAAAAAAGATAAATTTTAGAAATAGAATTGTTACATGGTACAAAACTGAGACCAACAATTTGTACCAGGTACTAAAAATGGGGTTTTACGGTAATGATAAAATCAAAACAAAAATACATGCTAAACCATTGCTCATCTAACCTAAATAGTAGTAAAATTAAATTGACAAAATTAAATATTGACAAAATCAAGGTTGACAGAATCGAGGTGTGACTGTATTTCTGTAAAAAAAAAATTCAAAATATTTTATGCTTTATTACGCGGATAAAATCTGAACTTAGTTTTAAAAATTTTTTTAAAATTTGTTTACGCGAAATTACTATATTATTTTAATTGAAATTCTTAATTTAGGTGAATATTTTTCTGTTTAGTAATCAAAAACCAATAAGCTCTTGATGAAACTTTCAATAACTAATAATTTTTTTTTTCTAATAACTGAATTGAATTCCAATATCTTGTATAATTGGTTTTTCTATTTTTTTTTTCTTCTTTTCTCAAACTCTGTGTAAATATTTATGCATTAAAAATTAAATTATTTTGAACATTTTATTGAAACTTAATATTCTGTTTAAAAAAAACTTCTTTTAACTAACTTGGGAATTAGTTTTTTGAGACTATAAAGATAATTTAACGAACTGATTTTGGTTTTGAATTAACCAATAAAAATTTGCCTAACTACCAATCAAAGCTATCTTAACAATAAAGTCTCTTTGCATTTCACAAATAGCCTTAATGAAAACTCTTAACTTCTCTGACAAGAAGATGTTAGACCTATATGTGTTAACTCTATAATATACAGTGATACATGTTATTTAAATCCTTAACATTTAAAATAGGTTTTCTAAGAAAATAGCTTACAATAGTTGTTGTAATAACAAATAACTGTTGCTCGATCATGTCGAGCATGTAGTTAATTGAAATTTCAAGTCATCAAGCCTAGCATAAAACACACTTGCTATTTCAGGATAGATATTTCAATATGTGACTATTCTTTTTGAGATACAATTATAACCTGATTTTAACTACTTTTCTACTCATTATCTAAGAATGACCTCTTAAATTGAAATTATTTCACTGGAAATATCAAAAGTAACCTACTTATGAATTTAATATTTTCTAATCAATTGATTATTTTGAAAAATTGAATTAGATTTCACTTTTCACAAAGTTCTTATTTCTTCCAATTAATTTTTCAAAGAAATTCATTTTTTCCTATGCAATAAATAATGATAATATTATCGCATAAAATGTCTCATTTATAACGGGAGTTCTTTTTAGTCATCTTAAGTTAAAAGCTATAGTGCCCCAAATCATAAACCGTGGTAACGGAGTTATCATTTTTGAATTTTAAGCTCAGAGAATAAAATCTTTTTAACAAAATGGTCTCCATGAATTGAAGAAAAGCTTATTAGCTTTAATTAAAAATAAAAATCATTTAGAATAGATCGAATCAAAAGGAAGTTTTTAGGCTCGAAATTTAAAAGTAGGACTACGATTTTTGATTTGGGGAACTATAAATTTATTCATTTTTATTCAGTTTTACTCTTAAACGGCCTTCCAAATTATTAATTTTAATACTTATTTTAATTAATTCCAAATATTTCCTTAATCTATAAGCAAAAAAACATGATTACTAGTTTAGGCTTTTTTTTTACGGAATCAATATAAATAAATATATATATATATATTTTTTTTTTTAGATTTTTTTAATATAAGATAAGGCTTAATTCACACGAAATACAACTATTTTTTGAAATAAATCTTTTCTTTTTTAAATTTAGTAATGGCAACAAATATTTAATTTTGACTTTTGCAAATAGAGAAAAAAACAACGGAAAATTAAATATGCATAAATGAAGTTATTAAAAAATTTAATTATACGAAATATTAATGAGAATGGCTTACCATTTTTGACAGATTTTAAAAATTAGAAAAAATATCCTACTTTATTTAATTATTGCCTTGAAAATTTAAATAAAATAATTGTTTTAAGTTTTCAAATAATAAAGACTTCTTTTAACTATGAATCCTTTTGACTTGAATAAAAAAATATACTAATAACCAAATAATCTAATAATTATGAAATCTAAAGCAAAAATTTCCTAGATTCAAAAAAATACTTTCATCATAATTGCACTTTAAATAATAAATCGAATATTTTTTATTAGGTACTTAATATAGATACAAAATGTTTTAGACTAAATCTTCATAAAAACTTCGAACGAGTACTTGTAATCAGTATTTTCTTTCTATAGAAAGTCCAAAGAATCTAGCTTTTTTAAAATAGCTTTATATGATGTAATGAAAAATTAAATACTTGGTTATATATTTCTGGTTTTATAAAATATTTTCCATAAAAAAGGGTTAGATAGTATTAAAAGTTAAGATAGTATTAAGCTTTTATATAAATCTCTAGATCGCCCTCATTTAGAATATGCTATAATAACATGGTATTCATTTTTTATTAAAAGATATTGGAGAAATCAGAGCAACTAAATTAATTCCCGAGTTACGAAGTCTGAATTATAAAATTTTACTTAACGTGTTTAAAAACAAGAAGGTTACGTGGTGTAACCTTATACGAATGTTTAAAGTAACAAACAGAATGGAATTTGTTAATTTTATAAATGAGATTAATTATAATAAAAATAACATTGGTAAATCTTGGAGGTATAATTTAAGAAGACGTGATCAGGTTTTAATTCGAGAAAAAGTAAACAATTTTAACTCAAGATTTTCGGCATTCAAGTTAAAAAACAAAACTTTTCATGCACGCGCATTGAAATTTTCAAAATTTGAAAATTTTGATAAAATTATAATTTTATTTAATTGATCCTTGTGATTGATTCTGTTAAAATAGTCGTTATTAGTTTCGACTTTTACGTCTTCTCATATAATTTTACACATTGCCTTACTAAAACCTCTGAAAAAAACGACAACAACACGTAAAAATAGTAGAAAAAAAGTTATCCAACGATTGAATTTACACATTTAAATGGAAGATATCGTAAAAAAAGATATATTTACTCTCAAAAGGATTCAAAAATGGACAAAAAATATCCTAAATCGATTAGAGAAAACATCAAATTTTAATAGTAATTATGTAACATTTCAAAAGACAAGAACGCCTTCATTTTTACAAAATAACTCGTCAAAAATGATAAAAAATCTAATTGAGAGTCAACTAAACGAAAATAAGAATAAATTTGTCTATCGTACTCAACAAGAAACCGAAGAACTTTATGCATTTAAATACCAAAAAGAATATTATGAAGTAATTATATGTGGGTACGGTCTTGATGAATACACAAACATATACGATCGTATAGAAGAAATGAAGAAGTGTACTGGAGTGATAAGTCCCGAAATGGTTTTGCCGATTCCAGCAAAAAAAAACCAAAAAAGCAAACTAAAAATAAGGGTAAAAAACTTCAGTGATTACAAAGCCCTAGTTAATAATTGGCCGCTGAATTCTTTCAAATCAGGTGCTACAGTACATCCAACTGACTCAATCTTAGAGTAATTATCTTAGATATTGATCGAAAACTAAAAATCAATAAAGGAAATGTAGAAATAAGAGAGCTTGAGACAAAATATGGACTATACAATATAAAACGTGTATACGACCATCAAAACAAGCCATCAAATAAAATATTTGCTTCATGTAAAAAAATCAGTGATTTTATAAATGTTCTTAAATTTGGCATTTTCTTTGGTAATAACCAAATCAAATATGTTATTGCGAAAATTATTAACATCAAATTATGCTCAAACTGTGGAAGCCTAAACCACCAAAAAAAAGAATGTATAAAACAACATTGCTGCCTCAAATGCGCCAATCATAGTCATTCAGTCGACATGTGCAAATCCCAATTTGAAAAGTGTATAAATTGCTTAGGTCCACATAAAAGTTATAGTGATTGCTGTGAAAATTTTTCACGTAAAAAACTCAAAGTCAATCGATTTATTCTTAAAATCCTACTTGATTTTCAAACAGAAAAAAATTATCAATTAGCCAAGAAAGTTGAGACTGTTTTAACAGATAAAATGCAACAACATGAACTTAGACTCAAACATATAGAACAAGCAAACAATATTCGAACCGAAAATATAAAAGAAATTCGAGAAAGCTTGACTATGATTAATAAAAATATATAAAATTTTAAGGCTGATTTGGATCAAATTCACTCAAACTACCAAACAAACAACCAATTATTTGTCAATAAGCTTCAGAATTTATTTAGATATCTCAAACCTCCTGTAAGCTAAGCCTTGTATTTCTCCAAAATATAATAAACATTTATAAAGAATATAAATATTTTCAAAGCGAGGGTAGATCCATGGTTATCGAATAATATTCAAGTGACTGCTAGAGCCGTTTAGGGCTTTACTTGAAAGTTTCTCAGGTTGGAGTTTTTAAACCACTACTACACTTTGATTCTAAAAGAATATTATTTTTTTTAATTTACACTGAAAATGAGTGGTCATTAAATTTTGGTT
>NTPY01000349.1:172934-204644 GCA_002922825.1 Brachionus calyciflorus
TTTGTTGCTTTAGTTATCTCGTCATGCAGAATCTATTTTTAATTTAATTAATTTCAAAAAGTTTGTTGTCCCAAGCAAGAGAGAGACCCTTAAACATAAAAATATTAGACTCTTAATCTTTATCTCTTTATTTTTAAGAGAAAATGTTTTCCTATTTTTTTTTCTTGTTCGTTACATAAAATGCTACTAAATATTTGTTTCTAATTAAGCGAAACGACTCGTTCTTTTTATCTAACTAATCGGTAAAGCTTTGGTAAAAAAAAAATTATAAGATACGAGACATTAATATTGGTAAAATTTAGAGAGAGAGAGAGACAGAGTCAAAAAATATTTTTTTATTGGTCATTGCGAAATAAAGAGAGTCTCTCATCTTAAGGTATTGTTTAGTCTATACAATAAAAATAATAATAATAAAGAGCAAGAAAAGACGAATACTCGGATAAATATTTAATTTTGCATTTAAATTCAATTATAAAATATAAAGAGAATATTCATTTTAGTAAGTTATTAATAAAATAAAAAAAAGAAGAAAAAAAAATAATTTTTTTCATTAAAAGTTAATGGTCATTCTTTTTTCAATTAAATTTAAATTAAACTTAAAAATCGATAACAATCTATGGATAAATTCTGTCAATTTAAATCACAAAAGAAATGATATATTATTTTTTGTTTTCTTGGCTAAATCCATATGAAAATATTTAAATTTTATATTTTTATAAAGAGATTCTTTTCAATTTGTCGTCAATGTGGCGACTTGATTTCTTAAATTTGGACATGGTAACATCATAACGATTAAATAAAGATTTTTTACTTGAGTTCAGAGAGAAATATTTTTTTGTTCAGTAATCATAAACAAGTTATTTAAAATGTAAGCTTTTTTTATGACTGATATATTGACTTTTTAAATCGATTAGTTTTTAATGCGTCTAAACGAGAACATGCTCTTTTACCTTAAATTTACTACTTAGAATATTTATTTTTATTGCTTTAATTCATCTCTACCGGTTATGGGTGAAATTTGCTGCTAATTTTTTTGTTGTTGTATCAAGTTAATTATAAAAAAAAAAGAGAATAATTTTGTTATCCTAAGGCCTAACTTTTCGTGACTATTTTGAATGAGGTCAATGTTTAGTATTGTTTATTTTTAATTTTATCAATTTAAACACTCAAAGAATTTTTATTTTTATGATTTATAACGTTAATAATTATCAATTGTAACGCCAATTTATATCGAAAACAAATACTTAAGATAATTTTTTTAACCATAAAAAAATTAATCATAATTACCAAGCAACTTCAAGAATCCAAATAAAAATTATTATTTTTCGAATATGGTTAAGAGTTTAGGAAAATTTGTTTATTTTTTATTACAATTAAGTTCCAGTGTAGCTTTAGTTTAACAAAAAAGTATTGAAAAAGCATAGTATGCCATATTAGCTCAGATAGAAGATAATGTCGGTATTTTTGGGAATTTTTTTTTCCAAAATTTTGTTACTCGAATAAAATTCGGAAAAATAGCCTTGTTATTCGAAGTTTTGAAATTTTATAAAAAAAAAATTTTCCCATTCGAATAATATTAAAATGTTGAAATTTTATCAACTCGATATTAAGAAGAAAAATAATACGAATTATTCTTGTTCCTCGAGTAAATGCATCAGTGTTTTTAAGAGCCTCGTTATCAAAGAATTTTTTTTTAAAGAAAATTTACTCGAGTAAAACTTTTTTTTGCTTAAATACTTTTAAGGGGTACTTGTATTTACATGGTACAATTTCATTCGGAATTTCTAATAAAAACTTATAGCTTGTGCACACATTTACTTAAGTTGAAAATTGTTCAACAAAAATACTTTTTTGGTTTAATTTCTTTCAAGAAAATTTGATTCAAAAGTAGTTAAATAAACTTGAACACAAGCACTGAGACAATTTTTTTAACTTTCCAAATAATATAAAAAAAAAAAGCATCAAAAACTGGTAGCTGGTGTTATTGATTGTTTGATTGACAACTGTCTGTCTTTTTATTTTAATGATCTGACCAGTCGAGAGTTCAAAATATTAATTTTATTCAATTTAAAAATTTTTTTTTGTTCTATCAAATATCGAGCATTTTCGGTCTTTTTAAAAATATTTATTGTTTGAGCTTTAGAATTAAGTCAAAATTTACCAAATTACTCAACCATATTTAAGTAAACCTTAAGGAGTTTTTACATAAAAAAAGGGTTTAAATTGTTGCGTTTTTTTTTTAAAGTATATTTGGTCAATTTTTATTTCAAATTTTTTTCAAAACAGAGCAAATATATTCCACTTAGAAATAAACAATTAAAAAAAAATTTTAATTTCGTTTTAATCTTGGTAAGAGTCTTGACTATTTCTGTTTAAGAAGGATTAAAATTCTTGATAAAAAAAAAAACTTCTCACCAAAAAAAATTGTTTTTTTTTTATTTTTATTTATTTACTCTCGAGAATCTCTAGAACTAATACAATTTTTCAAAGTTTTGTGAGAAAATTCAAAAGAAATAAAATTAATAGCAATTATAGGTAAATTAATTCAGTGAGGTGGTCATATGATTCACTTGAATATTCAGACACGGAAAAAGTCATTTGAAAAAAATATTTATATATACAAAAAATATAAAATTTCACTTATACAAAACAATGTCATCAAATTACATGCATATCTAGTTAAATAACGCGCGAGTTCTTTCTTTCTTTAAAAAAAAAAGTAAGAAATAAACAAAATTTTTTTAAACTAAATACAAACAAAAAAAAAAGAAAAAGTTGTTATTTTTGAAAAGGAATCAAAAAAAAAATTTTTTTTTTTATTTTAACGCATCCATTTTATTCAATGTTTTTTTTTCTTAAATTTTGTTTAGAAATTAAAGAAATGTTTTTTTGAATTACTTAATAAAGAAACACAAATTAAGCAAAGAGAAAATATATCACAATTATTAACAAAATGACCAAAATATTTCTTATTTTTGTATTGTTTATTCACGAAACAATTTACGCTGCCAATTTTAGAGCCATTAAAAAACCGAGTCTTATCAATACGAGCCCGTTTGCTACTAATTCCGATCTGCCTTTGTCTGTTATAAATAATCTATTAGAAAAATGTTCGAATAAAACGACTGAGGAATGCGATATGTGTTCTTTGTGTCAAAATGATGCATTTTGTCGTCAGAAATCTAAGAAATTATCATCGACAAAATTGTTATCCAATGCGAGATTAACTAATCCACAAACATCGTTGACATATTTAAAAAGTCAAATTGATTTTACATGCTATTGTGTACCTGGTTATACAGGTACATATTGTCAAATAGACATAAACGAATGTTTATCTATGCCTTGTTCGAATAATGCCACTTGTATAGATCGTATTAATTCGTACGAATGTAAGTGTCCATCTGGTTATACTGGCGATAATTGTGAAATAAATATTAATGAATGCGAATCGTCGCCATGTAATATTGAAGGTGGTAAATGTATTGATTTAATTGATGGTTATTTTTGTAATTGTAATCCTGGTTTTACTGGTCCTACTTGTGCTATTAATATTAATGAATGTGCTAGTCAACCATGTATGAATAATGTCACTTGTGTTGATCTTGTCAATGGGTAGGTTCTCGTTTAATTTTTTTATTTTTTTCAAACCATTTAAACTAGGATAAAAATTTTAAGTTTATTATTAGATAGAAATTGGTTTTTTAGGTACTTTTTTTTTAGTTTAAGTGTTAAAATACAATCGAAAAGAAAGAACTTTTCTTGATGTAATTTATTTTAACCATAGATATGAAAAAGTCTGTCGAAATTGAGATTTAATTTAATTCAACATATCAAATTCAAAAGATTTTAAAGAATTTTTAAGCACTCTTACTAAGCAATTATTCAAGATGTTTGAGCACAGAGTACTCATTCAATTTTTAATAATCTTTTTAAAAAAATTTCAATCGTAAATCGAATTCGATTGTTTATCACAATTCGACTCAAATAAAAATATTATTTTTTATTATGGTAAAAAATGATCCTTTCAAGTCATTAATAATTGGTGTAAATCTGAAGCACATTGAACCCAAAAGAGCATATTATTTTTTCAATTTCATTAAATATTTAAAAAAGAATTTCCAAATCTTATTGCTTGAAAATTTTCACTGTTTATATCTAGAAATTTCTTCAATTGTCACGTAGCAAAAAAAATAATCAGATTTTTTCAAAAATTTTGAAAAAAATAATCTATTCCATATTAATGTAGTCTTTTCTCGATGTTGCAAACTTGAATTCTGTGACATAACAGTAATATAACAATGTGATATAATCAAATAAAATTAAATTTATTTAAGTGTCAAATTACTGTAGCAGTGAAAGGAATTAATGGGGCTAAAATTTTTTATATTCTTTATTAATTATTAAGACGTATCAATAATTCTATTTTCAAAAGATTTGAATGTAATTGTACTAACACAGGCTATGATGGTTTATTCTGTGAAAATAACATAAACGATTGTCTCAATGTTGAATGTAAACATGATTCAGTTTGTATAGATGGTATAAACTCGTTTAAATGTGATTGTCATCCTGGTTATGACGGAAAATATTGTGAAATAGATATAAACGAATGTCTTTCATCACCTTGTGTTTATGGTAAATGTTGGGAGAATTCAGATCGTCAAAGTCTAGTTCACAAATTACTTATATCGAATTCTACTAATCATCAAAGTCAAGAATATACCCTAGAAGATGAGCATACATTAGAAGCTTCATTTGAATTAACTTTTAATTATTCAAATGCAGCTGGCTATTGGTGTGAATGTGAGCCAGGTTATACTGGAATATATTGTGAAATTAAAATAGACGAGTGTCAATCGAGTCCTTGTGGACCAAATGGAAAATGTATAGACTTAGTAAATGGTTATAAATGTATATGTCATAATGGCTACACTGGTATAACTTGTACTGAAAATATAGATGAGTGTAAAATGTACTCGCCATGTGCTGAAAATACTAAATGCATTGATTTAAAACCAGACTATTCTAGTCTAATTAAATCTAATAAATACAATTTATATGAGGATATTTTATCTCTAGACGGATACTATTGTGATTGTACAGAATTAAATGAGAATTTATTTAAGAAAAACGGTAATAGAGATGTCTTATATGCTGGTCAAAATTGTACACTTAAATTAAATGCTTGTCAAAGTCTTAAGACTAAATGTCAACATGATTCCCTATGTCAATCAATATTATTCAATTCAACAGAACAGGATATCATGTGTTTATGCAAGCCCGGTTACACTGGTAAATATTGTGAATACTCAACAGTTTTTCGTATGGACGGAACTTATTCGATTGACAATAAAATAAATGAGCCAAATCAAATGGAAAAGTTCAATTTAAAATTTGATTTTAAAGTTAACTTCTTTGAAAAAACGAAATATCCATTGATCTATTTTGAGTATTTAAATCAATTTTTATTCGAGCTGGTGTTAAATAAGGATTTTATTGAGGTTAAAAATGAAAATTTAGGATTGAGTACTAAGCTTGGTTTTTTGTATCTCCAATCAGATGAATCCTATTTTTCAATGTGGAATCATCTCGAGATTACATTTGAAGATAATTTCATTACATTTTCCTATTCAGTAAAACAAATGCAATTAAGTTTACAAAGAATGATCGATTTGAGAAAATTTTCCAAAATGGATAATTTCAAACCGACAAGTTTTACACTAGGAAAATTTTACAAGTCTTTACCAGGCGATTTGTTTGAGTCAGACGACGAATCTTTAGTCATGGATTTTGAGGTTGAGAATTATTTAAGTGATGCATGTTTTAGAGATTTTTCTCTTAATTCGGAAATTTTGTTCAAATCTTTAAAACCCGATTATCTTAATCATAATTTTGATGCACAAAATTGGAAGGATCTATCACAAAGAGTAAAATATGGTTGTAATTTGCGTAATCATGGTATTAATAATAACGAAAATCAATGTCAAAGTGAGACAAATGCTTACGACGAAAAGCTAAATTACTGTGCGAATAATTCAACTTGCTTTAACAAATGGTTTAATTATGAATGCAAAAATTGTACTTTACCATTTTATGGTAAAAATTGTCAATTTGGTAAGTAAAATTTGAGAAAATATAAATAAATATTGTCGAATAAATTCTGAAATAAGCTGACACTCTTTTTAAGACCTTGTTTAAAAATTTTCTTTTTTTTTGTTTAAACTTGCTCTTAAGATTTTTAAGACATTGTCTATGGAATGTTTAAGTTTTTTCTCTTTTCTTTAAGAATCGACCAATTTGGTATTCATGAGTCAAAATACAGATTTGACTAAATCAAACGAAGCTTTATTAGACATAAATTTGGAATTAATTCAATCACATGTAGAATTACAAAACGATATGAATTATTTCAAAATTGAATTTTATTTACATCGTTTTTCACAATTAAATCAAAAAGTGGATAGTGATTTTAAATTTTTGACATTGAGACAAAAAATGCAAAATTCTTTAATACAAAATTTTTATCATATTGGCCTAGACCAAGATGGTTTTTTGACTCTAGAAAAAATTCAAATCAATGATCAATCACAAAATGAAACATTTCGATCAATGTGGTCCTTAAAGAATGACAAAATTAGCTTGAATCAATTCAATACAAGTTACTCGAGTTTAATAAATGTTAAATTGAATGAAAATTTTGTTCAATTAACTGTGAATCAAAGTTATATTGCTCGTTTTAAATTCAGTCAAAATCATGAATATATAGACGAAATTGATAAAATGAAATTTGAAATAGAAAATGTTATTTTTATGAGTAATTTTACCAATGGTCATAACTTTTTGATTAATGATTTAGCAATTAATAATCTATGGTATCATTTCCGCAATAGCGAACCATATAGGATTGAATTGATTTTATTAGACAATAAGCAAAAATATGTGTATAAAACAAGCGATTTATTCAGAATTAAAAATTTACTTTTAATTGATAAATCTGAGTTTAAAAGTGATTTAAGATTAATTGAGAATTTAGAATGCCCATCGGTTCACTTTACAGATGATCTAACCCTGTATAACTTGACAACAACTACTCCAATTAAGAGGTAAATTTTAAGTTTAAAATTTGAAGAGTTGTTCAAAATGAAAAGATGTTTAATTTTTCTAATGAATTATTATCTATATTTAGAGTCTAAAGTAAATTTTTTCCTTTTTTTCAAAAACTCAAAAAAATAATTGTGTAAATTTTTCTCAAATTTTTTTATTCCTGAAATAGATTATAATCGAATGCAAATTGATGTTTAAAATATTTTTGAAAAAAAAGATTATTAGTTGTTATGAAAAAATGACATAAAAATAAAAGTTATTTTTTGGTAACTTTTTAATCAATTTAACGTAATGCTCAGTTATACGTCATCTTTTATGAATTGGTGATAGATAACTAATTCAGTTTACTATTTCCATTATTTTGATTCAAAATTCATGCAAATCAGGCAGACTAGCGCTTTTTTCGATTTATTTACACCAGAGTAGCGACCTTTCTCCTTACAGTATTCGAACGCATTTACTGGTATGAGACTTACATGTACCAATTTTTTATTGAGAATTTACGGTATGATTTAATGGAAACGTTGTTTTTTAATAATTTTTTCAAATAGAAAAAAATAATTTTATAAGTTTATAAAAAATTTATTTCTAATTCTAAATACATTAATAAACTTTATCCGTGCAAGGTTAACTCAGAAATGGTCTAACCAATTATTAAAAGCCACATTTTTTACACTATTGATAAGTTACATTTTTAATTATATTTTAATCGAATGATGTCAAAAATTTAAGCAAGAATAAAAGGACAAAGCTAAAGAGACAATTATAAAAAAATTAAAAATTTTAATCCTCATTTAAGAAAAAAATTCGCAAAAAAGAGAGTTTGTGTAGTTTTTTATTTAGTTTCTTTTAAATTTTGCTGAAAGAAATAGCAAAGTAAACCTTTACAATGTCTTTCAGCAAAATTTTAAGAAAAATTATAAATTATTAGCTAGGCCTTCTTTACTTTTTTATTTTGGATTTTATTCTTTAGCTTAAATATACAGTTTCGAACTGAATTTCTGCTCTCATCTAATAGTAAAGTTGCATTCGAATAATTACAACCTGTTAAAGCCATTATCAAGGCTTTTGGAACAATAAACTCTTTACCAGTGGCTACTTCAATATGCTTTTCTATGTCATTTTTTTCATTGGTCAATTTTTCACCAGAATATATTGAAGCCAGCAAATAATCTTCACATTGTTCTTTGTTTAACTCAGAACAAAACTTCTTCAATATTCCACATGCTCTCCAATATAATTTTATATTACTTACTTTAACATCAATCATAATATTTTCATAGGTTTTACCATATAAAACATGCGCGCCAGTTGATATTGCGTTTAAAATAAGCTTCAATGTAAACTCTTGTAGGCAATTCGAAAAATAAGAGCTGTACATTTTAGATGCTTCTCGATAAATTATTGATAATTCATTCATTTCTAGTACTTTAATTCGATTAGTATGTTCAATATTTTTCGATGATAAATTAATTTTGTAAATTTTACATTGGGTTTTTTCTAAAAGAATTTTTTCTAAATTTTCTTTGTCAATTATTTCTTGATCACTTTGAAATTCATCATCTGATTCTATTAGAATAAATACGCATTTGTCTGAGTTAAAATTTTCCAAGTGATCAATTGCATTTTGTGACCAAACTGTAGGACAATTTTTAATAAAACCTTGCCATTTTTGAGTTAAACTTTTTGCATTTTTAGCACTAACAAAACCTTTAATGTCATTTTTACCAGCGCCATAAGTTGGTAAGCACTCAGATGCATCTACACAACATAACAAACCCAATCGCTCTGAATCACTTAAATAATTTATTGAACCACCGTGTTTTAAATTACGCAATGCTTCACACGAGTTATCAATTATATTTCCTAAATTTTTTTTTGTATTTTCAGCATATAAAACGTTAAGAATTTTTTCATAAAAATCCAACATTTCTAATTCGTTTGAATTTTCTCTTTTGTCTAAATAAACCAATGCTTTAGTGAAAATCAAATCTATCAAAATCTTAGTCGTAGTTCCACTTTTCATTCTTGACGAGCCCGTAATAGGTTCTGGACCTATTAAGGGGTTAAATATAAAATATTTGTTTGGGTCTTGTCTCTCCATATTTTCAAGCTTTTTCATAAGATCATAAAAATTTTCATTATTCTCATTAATAGGACTCGTTTTTCTAGTCATTTCAACAGGGTTAAAACCAATTATACCACATGCTAGTATATTACGATTATTTTCTTTATTCAAACAAAAATCGATTTGTCCAGCGACAAATGGTGCAGAAAAACCACAAGTTATGCCTAAATATACACACTCAGTATTAGGATGTTCATCCAAAATATTTTTTAATAATTGAGCTCCCACTTTTGGTTTATCCTCAACCGACTCAACTGAATTAACCAATGCATAATCTCCACCAGCAATTATATAATCGCATACATTATAATCCAAAGCTGGATAAATTGATTTTAAAAATAAGGAAAAAGTTTGACTGCATAAATAAGCTAAGCGACCAGAAGTTCCACACCCGCTAAGAATAATCTTAAATCGTTTATCGGACGATTTAGATTGTTCATGAATTTTTTCATAGATCAATTTGGATAAAATTGAAATTTTTTTTAAAATCGAAAAATCATTACTTAAACCATCCGATTTTAAATTATCACTAATTACCCATCCTCGAAATATTTCTTTATCTGTCTCGGATAATAAGTTCAAGATTTCTTCACCTGAAGTCGCTAGATCAATATTGTTAGTTATTTTATTCGGTAACTCAGTTACTGGTATTCCATTTTGAACAACAAATTCTTCAACTTTTTCTCTAACGCTATTTAACATTTTTTTTTTAATAGAAAATGCTATGAAAGTTTAAGTGTTAAATTTAGAGATACCTCAAAATTGTCTAATTACATAAATATTACTTGTGAGTTGAAACCTCTATTTTTAGGCGACCTAATTTCACCAACTCACGATTATTATTCAACATGTAAGCTTATTTTTTTTCTCTATTTACCCTCCTTACTCTTTTATTAATTTTAATTTTTTTTTATCTCCTTAAAGGTGAGCCGTATTCGACAATTAAAAGAAGATTAACAAATAGACCTGGACAAAGCTTAAGCTTTATTAGTTATTTTTTTGATTTTGACTCAGAGAGCCAAAGTCCAAGAATTTCTAAATTAGCTCCTTTTTTGACCCCAAACGAAACTTTAGCATTAACTAATTTATCTAAACAACGGCGGGTTATCATCTTTCAAGATGTTGATTTTTATTCACTTTCATTCAATTTATCCCTTCATCCTTTCGAGTCACAGGAAACTTTAAAAACTAATTTATTCACTCTCAATTCATTGGATGATTTAACATCGAATCGAATATTTCTATTCGGTGTTAATATGTATCTAACCAAAAAAAGTACAGGTCTCAAGTATGAATTCGAAATTTTCACTAGTAAACAATTGATCAAAAGTGAGCCCGTATTCTATGGTGATAACTTAAAAATAAATTTAACTTTTACATTTAATTCGATTGAACTCCGAATTGGCGATAGTCAAGAATATTTGATTCGACTTACGGATAAATATTTTAATTTATTTATTCGCTCGCTTTTGAAAGCTTACAGTTCATTTCAATTAAATGTTACTCGAGCTGAAAATTATGCCTCAAATAATAAAATGATAAGTTTGGCCAATTCTTGTATGTCAAATTTTAAGATCGCAACTCGAAAATTAATCGATGAGGCTAGTCTAAAATATAGTTATACTTATTACGATTTAACCAAGCAAACCAAGTCTCTGCTTATTTCTAAGCCTGACAAAAATAATTTAGACTTTGACTCGACATGCGAGTTTAATTCGGATATAGTAGCTAAGATAAATGTCGTCGAAGATGAGGCAATACCTGAAAATTGTTATTTAGTAACAGAATTCGATCAAAATGAAAATAAGAATATAAAAAATGTAATTGAATGTGAGTGTGAATCAAGCCTAGAATGCTCTTACAACTTTTGGAGCGAAAAATTAAATAAAATAAGTGGACAAAAAATGGAAATTGGCTTTGAAAATGATGAAGAATTTCGTGGATGTGTCGAATCAAACGAATATGCTTGTTTTAATAATGGAACTTGTGTGGATAATTACTATGCTGATAGTACTAATAGACGAGAGAATTATCATTGTTTATGTCGAGATTCTTACACTGGAAAAAGGTAAAGATAATTTTTTTTTTAATTAGTATTTAAGGCTCAAGTTAAATGAGATATGAAATAACAATTTTTTGTAAATGAAAAATTTAATTGTTTTTTAAAAATGAAATTTTTCATATATGCTCTCATTTTAAATTTTATTTTGTAAGTTTTCAAATATAGAATAGGAAAAGGAAGAGAATTTTTTTCAAATAGCTGATATTAGGTTATCTGTAGTGGAAAAGTTTGGGCTAAGAAAATCTTTTTCATTTGAAAAATAATTGAATCAATTGTTAAAATTTTACTCATTTCTCTAATCTCTAAAAAAAGCACTGGAAACAATTTAAGATAAAGAAATTGATCATTAAATTGTACTTAGAAATATGTCAGAAAACTTTTCTGTCAAACATAAAATTGTCATTTGAAATCAGTATTTTCCTATTCGATTCCATCGATTTTAATTATTTAAAATAAACTCATTTTAACTTAAAAATTCTTATTTTAAGATGCGAACGATACGATCCATGTCTTAAGAATCCATGCTCAGTAAATGCAACTTGTATTTCTAAATTATCAAGCAACGATCAAATAAGCTATGAATGCAAATGTTTCCCTGGATTTCTTGGTAGAAATTGTACAATTAAATTTGATGAAACATGTCTAGCTAAGCCTTGTATGAATGGCGCTACTTGCATCAACATAACATCATTTGACGAACAAACAGTAAAAATAATAAAAATTATTTTATATGAGTTTTTTTTTCTAATTTTTTTTATAAGCTCTCATATGAATGTATGTGTCCATTGGGCTATGAAGGCAAACGATGTGATAAAAAAATAGATTATTGCTTTTTATATGAGCCATGTAAAAACGGTGCTTCATGTACGAATAAAGATTTTGCTCATTCATCATATTATGAATGTAGTTGTGCAAAAGGCTGGAAAGGAGTCAATTGTACGCAAGACATAGATGAATGTGCTTCTATGAAATCTAAATCAATTACTCCTTGCTCTGGTCATGGTTACTGTTTAAACACACCCGGCTCTTATAAATGCAATTGTAATGAATTATATTTTGGTAAGAACTGCGAATTTGTTCATACTTGTCAAGAAGAAACAACTCCTTGTGAAAATGGTGGTATTTGTTTAGTCTTAGGAAAAATTGAAGAAAATAGATATTCTTGCCGATGTCCACAGGGATATACTGGTATAAACTGCTCATATCAAACCTGTGATTCTAAACCATGTCAACATAATTCAATTTGCTCAATGAAAAACTCGACTAAATTCGAATGTAATTGTACAAATACTGGATATGCTGGTCAAAGATGCGAAAATTTAGTAAATTTTGCCGAATGTCGACAACAGACCTGTTTTGGTAATATGACATGTGATCCGAACAAATGCGAATGTGACTTGATAGATTGTGAAAAAGTAATGTTTTTCTTATTTTTTCAAGAGGTATAATGTTATCTTAAATTTTTTACTTTAAAAAGATATTTATGCAAATAAAATCAAGACCTAGAGAAATAGTATATCACTTAGTTATATGGCCCTTATTGGTTATCATGCTATCGCTACTTATAATTTTATTTTCAATTTTTGCAATGAGAATTAAAAAGAGTCGTGCCACACGTGGTACATATAGTCCTAGTCGACATGAACAACAAGCATCTCGAATTGAATTCAATATGGATTTGAAGATACCACCAGAAGAGAGACTTATTTAAATTAACCAGATTTCTCATTTATTTCCATAACAAAGTCTCCGGTATATTCATGTAAAATTTAACGAATAAAAAAAAAAAATTTTTATATTTATGTAAAATTTTTTTTATCTGAGTTATTATATTTTTTTTTATACTTAAATTTTAAATTTTGTTATTAATTTTCTTTATTTTTTTTTCTTTTCATATATTTTCTTTTTTTAACTAGAATTTAAAAAAATTGATAAAATTTTATTTTAGACTTAAAATTTCTTTTGGGTAACTTTTTTACTTTTTTTTATTTTTACTAATGAATTTTTGTTTAATTTAAAAAAAAATTAATAAGAAAAATTTAGATTTTTTTTTAATTAATCTTGATAGGGTAATCAGGGATCTTAAATAAATTTATAGAGTTTTTAAAAAAAAATGTAAATTATTTTTTTTTCAAAGAATTTCAAAAAAAAAAATTCTTTGTATTTTGAATTTAATTCAGATATTATATGAATTGTTTTTTATTTTAAATAAAAGAATTTTATAAAAGTTAATTTTTTTTACATTAATTTTTTTATTAATAAATGGCATTTAGACGGTTTCCTTTATTTAAAGTTCATTGTTTTTTTTTCCAAACTTACATGGTATTTATTGGTAAAATATAATAAAGAAAATAATCATTAAACAAATAAGAATTAATGTGATTTTTATCATAGAAAATTTACTAAATTATAAACCAAATAAATTTGAGTCTCTAGGAGGATTTACTTTACGGTAATATTTTTTTCTATTATTTCTTAATTTCTAAAATTTCTTAAAAGAAAAAAAAAAGCTCTGATATAAATTTGAGGCTAAAAACGAAAACACCATATTTTAATTAATTTAAAAATCATAACTATTGTTAAATATTTGAGATTTTTAATTTTTTTTTTATTTGATGACTATATTGATTTTATGACACCCATATGTTTTTTTTATATCTTAATTTTTGGTAAAATTTTCATTAAAAAAAAAAGAAATTTTTCTTCTCTTGTTATAGACGTCAAATTCTCATAAATAGTTTAACTAGTTAACTTTAACGAGTTATTTTTACAAGAAGATAAAGGAGATTTAAAATTTTTTTTTAATTTAATGTAAAATTCAAATTATATTTTAGAAAAAAGCTAAAAAAAGTTTCAAAAAATTTGGTTAGATAAAAAAAAACTCTGTGCGTTGTTTTACAAATACATTAGAGTTTCACGTCATCAAACTTCAAAATTGTAAATTTTTTAATAATCACCATAGTCATTGTCAAGAGTAACCGAAAAATATTAATTCTTACTATTTTGGTGAATGTTATACTTGGTTGTGTAAACTTTAATAAACTTCAGGTTGATGAAATTCTCTGCGATATTTTAAATGAAAGTTTACAGAATAAATTTAAATTTTTTAAACTTTATTTAACAAAAATCATTAAGAGACATTAAAAATTAAATGGCGATTTTTTAAAGTTTATCGAAATTTCAGTACAAATTAAAACTAACTTGGGACTTTGCTCGTTTCCTCTTCATAAGTTCTTTTTTGATTCTTCATATTCTTTTCTACAATAATTTACGGTTACGTTTCGGCAAATTTATTCACTTAATGAAGCAGAAAAAAATTTCAGCTTTGTTAAGAAAAATAAAATACCGAACCCCTTTTCTTAATTATGCAGCATCTGAATGTTAAAATTGGATTTGGGACGTATGAATAAAGGTTGCCTCATCATATATTGGAATTTTGGGTTTTACGCAGTTTCAATTCTTGGCTCGGAAAAGAAAAAATTAATCAAAATAATTTTAATTTTTTAATTTCTAACTTTTGATGCATTAAACATGGAATGGAAAATTAAATTAAAGTTTTCTTTTTCTACCCAAAGATTTATGAGCAATAGAACCCGATATTCCAATAAATAATACCTCCTCAAATATTCTGTAATAGTGAATTTGTTCTTGATTCATGATCAAAGACAATTTTAACATGAGTCTGATGTAGTAGTATTAACAAAAACTGCAACCCATAACCGGGTGAGCTCGTCGACTATTGCTTTTTTGCAAGACCTTCAGTCTGGCGTTTTAACTAATTGTATAAATTTGCCATAGAACTATTTTCTGATTTTTTACTAATGATTTCTTGGGATAATTTGTTCCTAACATTAACCACCCTATTTTTAAGAAAATTATCGTCTATTTTGCGTTGTTTGACTAGTTTCGTTACTCTCATTGACTGACCATATTTAACAGGATTTGTTAGCTCGTAATCTACATTTTTACCATAATACCTTGTATAGGAATGCATTGCATTAAAACATAAACAATTAATGCACCTCAAAAAAAATGAATTTTCAATTTTTTATAGCTAAATTTGATAGAGAACTATCAACAGGATAAAACTATGTTTTTTTAAATTTAAGTGTTGTCAATCATTTTAAGATAGCTTTTTTTGGTGCATTTTTCTCAAAATTTACTAAGTACGGTACTAAGTTCTTGAAAAATTGTATTTAATAATCCCTGTTATGACTTTCTTCTAAATTGCATAACTTTAGTGCTTTTAGCCTGGGATCATAATCTATCTGCTTCAAGTTTGGTATTAACTTGGTTGCTCGCTTTTGAACTTAATATCTTGTATGAGCTTCACATATTGGAATTTATTTAATAGATTTTTTTTTAATAAAAAATTATGCTTTTTATTTTATAAATAATAGCAAGACTAAGTAAATTTTTAGAATTTTTTCCCAAAATTTTTGAACTAAAAAAGGCTAAAAATAAGAATTTAAAACGAACAAAATAAAGATTCCATTAAAAGTAGATCCAATCTAAATAAGTTCCCTTTTCTAAGGATAGATTAAAATTAAACAAATTAAATTTTTTAATAAAATTTATTGGTGCTTCTTTTGAAGCTGCATAGTTATTTTTTTATATGTTTAAAATTGAATAATTTAAAAATTAAAAAAAAATAAGATAGAATAAAATAATGAAAAGATAAATATATTCAAAAATTAATAGAAAAATTTAAAAAAGAGAGAAAAATTTTTTTTTAAAAAAAAAGTAAACAAATAAAATTTAATCAATAAATTAAACATTTAATTATGGAGTTGAAATTTTCTAATAGTTAAAATTGATATTTAAAAAAAAAACTAAAAAAAAAAACAATTTAAAATAATTCATAAAATTACAAAATCAATAAAATTCTTATTTATTTTTTTGTTTTTTTTTTTGTTGCCATCAATGTAAAAATTCGAGTTTTCGAAACGTTTTATAAAAAGTTTTTACATTATTATTAATATCAATAATAAAATTTTTTTATTTAAAAATTTATCTTCTATTTAAGAAAGAAAAAAAAAATTTTATTTTTTTAAACAATTGGTTTTTAATTATCGAATATAAAGTTCTCTAACTCTATTTACAATTAACTTGATTTTTGTAACAATCATTTCATATATTTTCAATAAGAAAAGAATGCTTAATTTTTTTTTTAGAAATTTGGTAAAAATATAGACTTTTGTTGTGATTGATCAGCATTTAGCTGCATTTGTTTATTTGAACTTCCTGGTGACATTACGGAATTGTTGCTTAGTCCATTATTTGTTGAATTAAATATAGAATTGGGTGACAAAGTTGCAGAAGAACTTGCTATTGCGCTTGATGAAGTGCTAGTGGACGGTGGTTGTTGTTGTTGGGATTGCTGAGAAATTATTCCATTGGGTAAAGTATTATTATTGTTATTATTGAGAGACGGAGATTTAGACGATGTAGCAGATGAAATATTAGAAGAAGCTATAAGATTTCCATTTAAATTGAGATCAATCATCTGATTATTTTGCGTTGGTGTTAAACTATTTGATTGTGATGGATTAGGTGTAGGAGTTTTTGGTGCAAGACCAGCTAATAAATTAGATGTAGATGGACTTGGTGTTAAAGAGCGTGAATGTTGCTGATCAACTAAAGATGTGTTTGAATTTAAAAAATGGGAAGTTGATTGAGGCCTTGGTGGTGGTTGTAAAGAAGGTGGGAGTGATGAAGGAGGACGAGATGGTGGATGAATATTTCCCAAAGGTGATGGTGCCACCATTGACATTGGTTGCTTAATATCATCAACCATTTGCTGATTTTGCAAATGAGAATTTTGAGAATGTGTATGAAATGTATTTGGTCTTAGGCCAATTGGTGAATGTTGCATGAATTGGTTTGCTCTAATATGATTGGGAACTTGTTGATTCATAAAATTAATATTCATCGAATCGAATTGATTGTTTTCAAGTCGAGTAATTAAGCGCTCATCCTGCTCACCAAAATCACCACCCATCAAACTCGGCTCACCAACAACCATTACATCTCCCATTTGACCAATTGGAGTTCCATATCCTGAGGTTGTTTGATTATAATTAAATACAGGCGAAGGCGATTGATTTTGAGGGATTGGCACGGGTGCAGCTGATCCTTTTTTTGATTTAGTCGCCGAACCTGGTTCTTTTTTAATTTCATTTGGGCTTGAATTAGTCGGTGATGATTTTCGCTTTCGTCTTTTTGATGGGGTTTTCGAATTATCGCTTGGATTCACAACCGCTTTAGTATCGGCCGGCTTATTTAGTATTTCTTCATTTTGTACAATTGAAGAGCCTCTTTGAAATGGAGAATTAATTGGAGGGTTTGTAGGCGTAGTCGGCATTTGATGTTGTTGTGACGGATGAATATTTCTAAGACTCGAACGTTGTGCTGCACTATTACGCAAACAATCTCTCGGTGTCAAACCAGTAAGTCTATGTTTTAGCATTAATTCCTGCATGGGCTCTAAGACACTACAAATCTTCAAATATTTAAGTGTTTGTTGAGTTAAGCCCATTCTTGTAATATTAGTCGATAATTGTTCTAATTGATTAGGATCTTGTAGCATGCAAATAGTCGACCTGGGCACCAATTCTTGGTGACGATTTATCATAAAAGTAAAATGTTTGATTTTAATTGAATCAAAAATAATTGAACCCGAGGCCTGTTGTTGTTGTGAACTTGGCTCAAGTATACATTCCAATAAAAGCTTCCCTTCCGTGCATACTTTAGCATACATTGGCTTACCAAGTTTACAATTTAAAATACACGGATCCGATTCGTAGAATATAATTTGATGATGAGATCCATTATTGGATATTGTTTGTACATTTATAATGTGACCACGTAAAATTTGAAAATTTAATTCAGTACAACTACCATCGGAAAATGAACGAAAGAAACGCGGTATCATTGACCTTGACAATGTATAATGTTTAATGTTTCCATTTTCATCAGTTACATTTTTAATAGTGAGCTTGGCGTTTTCGTCGAAGAATTCATTTACAAAAGAATCATACCACAAATAACTTATATTTGGATCGTAATGCGGATGATTTACGGGTAGAAGTAATTGATCAGGTCGATTAGACAGTCGTTTATTCATTTCGTAAATTTTATATTCGGGTTGTAAGGGTAATGGTAAATTAATGACTTGTGGTGTAGGCATTTGCGGTGGCGGTGGTTGTGGCATCATGTTTGAATGATGAGAAAATTGATTTGGATTTGGTTGTGAGTGAATTTGATTGGGCATTGGAAATTGTTGTTGTTGTTGTTGTTGGTTTAAAAATCCTTGTTGTGGAAAATTTGAATTTATGCCTTGTGGTAAGATTTGTTGATTACGTGACATTAGACCCGGATTAACTGATGGACTCATTTGACCTAATTGGGGCGATTGTGATGGCGGTTGTATTACTTGTTGTTGCATCATATTTGGTGGTGGCATTTGTAAATGAGATGTTGATGGATTGGATATGGGATTATTTTGGTTGTGAGACATTCTCTGTGATTGATTAAATTGATGATATTGTTGTTGTTGATGTTGATTCATGGCCCAATTATTTTGGGTCTGATTAAAAGATGCTTGATGAACTAAGGGCGATTGTGGAGGCATCAGGTTTTGTTGTTCAATCATGTTTGGTATTTGATTGACAGGAGTTTGAGCCGGACCCTGAGCAGGGTCCCCTTTATTTTCTTTAAAAATTAAATATTTAAATCTCTCTTAATTGATATTTTTTTCATTATTCTTAGATATTAAAATCATTTAATGCGGATCTGAATTTTGAAGACCGTGATATTTATTCAAGCAATACTTTAAAAAAAAATCAAGTAAAACTACTGAACTCCTTGAGTTTCAGTAATTATAAATGCTAAAATTTTTGAAAATTTTAACCTATTATATTGACAAAAATAAAAACAGAAAATTTCATCAAGTTAGGTCTAAATTTGATAGATTCTTAAAATTTTTATAGCATGTAACCGATGGGATGTACTCTAATGGTAAAGAACCTGACTTTAATCATTTATCTTAGAGTCCCAGACAAGCGGATACGGTAATATTCATGAAGTAAATATATTTTAATTTAACGAACTTTTTAATTTAAAAAAAAAATATTATGAATTTTTACAGAGAAAAGACTTTAGTAAATTTAAAAACATTAGTTTAGTCATAATTATTTAAAAGTCCCTAAGTGTGCTAGATTGATGTGAAGATAAAAATTTATCTAAAAATTTTGCCAAAGAAAATTTTTTTCCCATTTTTCAATTTACTCGCACGCTCAATTTTTAAAGCGAGTATCCTTTTTTAAAAAAGGATTAACTCTTTAAAAATTCAACAAGCAAACAAATGTTAATTTTTACAGCATAAATTTTCCTATGCAATATTTATGTTGAATTACCTATTAAGCGAAATAAAAATGTGTTTCCAAAAGAGTTCACAAAACTGACAATATCCTTTTAATAACCAGTGTTTTTGAATATTTTTTCGAAACGAAAAAATAAATTAATTTTAATATTGATGAGAAGTTTTTGAAAAAACAAAGGACCGAGAACAAAAACCTGCAGCCTCTTTCTAAGAATAATAAAAAAGACAAAATTTTACATAATAAAATATTAAACTTACTTTTTTTCCCTATTTTTTAAACGATAATAATTTTATCTCTCTTTTTGTTTTCGAATTATATATATTTTTTGTTTGAAATTATTATTTTAAAATTCGCTTTTTTTTATCGTTGATTTTTGACCATTTAAAAATTATTTAATTTTAAAATAAAAATTCAAAATATTCGATTATTTTATTTAGTCTATTTTATTGATACGACACAGTTTACTATAAATTTATTGAGACTAATATTAAATGGCATTAAACTTTGGTCTTTGCACATGGCTTGAATATTTTTGAAATCGATCGATTTTTCTCTTTGTGATTTTTTCCACCAACCAACATCAAAAAAAAAATAAAATTCCTAAAAAAAAATAATAAATCAAAAACACGAGCCAAATAAAGCTTGAGTCTTTTTACTACAATACTTATCTAATTTATAAAATAAAAAATTTATTTATTTTTTTTTTTTTTTAAATTTGTTATGAATTTTAATCACATTAGAATAATCCGAATAGGAAATACGGAAAAAAGAGTCATTAAAAGTCTGCACGGAATTTACCTATACAAGGAAAAGAGAGCTCATTCAACTTTTTTATTGTTGTTATTATTATTGTTCATCGTCTTCTTCGATATTTTTAATTCATAAATTCACTTTAGAACTCACATACTCACGAGTACAAAAAAAAATGATGATAATAATAATAAATATCTTAAGAAATAATAATAAATTAAAATAAGTATTTATTTTGTTTCCCCCTTTGCCGTGTGTGTTTCGTTTAAAAAACTCACACTTTCTCTCTATACAAACTCACGTTTTTTTTTGTTAAAGCTTATACATATATAAATATATTTTTAGCGTTTTTTTATTCATAGTTTTATTTTTATTTGGCGAAATTAGTTTGAAAAAAAAACCCATCACGACAAAAAAAAAATTAAATATGGAGAAAAATTAAAATTATTCAAACAAATCAACCGAAACGAGACCGAAAATTTAATTTTTTATTAAAATTAAAAAAACTAGAACAACTGGCTATTTGGGATACATAAATTTACAATTTTTTAAAGAGTCCATTGAGTCTAGTGAAAAAGGAGTAGAGTCTTCATTGATATATACAAAACTATTGAATTAATGGTCAAATTTGACTGAGACATTTAAGACTTTAAGATTATTTCTCCAACACGTATTAATTAACTTAACTATTAAACTGATTATTCAAAAAAAAAAAATAAAGTACACACTTAGACATAAATTAGAGAGAAAGATTTAGAATGTTGATTATTATAATTTGTTCCGTGATGATATTTAATAATTATGTTAAAATCGTAATAAATTATGAGTGAGTATACAAAATGAGGTATATTTAAGTAAAAACTATTTGAACTAGTTTTTTTCTAGGCGAAACTAACAAAACTGAGAAAATTTACAAAGATAGCAACTATATACTATAAGAACTTTTTTTTTGTATTAATCTATTTGAAAAAAAAACTGAAAAAATTTTTTAGAAAAATTTTCGTATTTATTCCGCCATGCTTAATTTTTTATACTTTAATATAAAATGACTGTGTGAGTGTAAAATTAATTGAATTAGATCCAAAAAAAAGAGAGAGAGAAATGAATAAATTATTATAATTAGTTTCGTTAGGCTAATTAATAAATTAATCATTTACAAAAAATATGTGTGTTTTGATATTTTATTTTTTCGGTTGTCAATGGAAATTGGATTAAGTTGGTTTAATGGTCAAGAGACAACTATTTGATTAAATAAGAACAAATATTTAATACATTTTATTCTTATTTAAAATTTTTTGAATCTAATAAATCAATTACTACCGTAATACCTTGTATAGGAATGCATTGAATTAAAGCCTAAAATTTTAACAATTAATGCAGCCCAAAATAAAAGAATTTTTAATTTTTTATCATATATTCTAATAGAGAACCTAATCAACAGTATCAAAAAATGTTTTGATTATTTTTACGTTTTTCCAATCGCTTTAAAAATAGCTTTTTTTGGCGCATTTATTCTTAAAATTTTGATTTGGATTGCATGCATTTGTTTGCAAGGTATTACGGCAAGTTTAAAATTCTGCTAAATTATTTAAGAAACTTTAAATTTGATCTTATTTGATAATATTGATGCTACACGGCAAGCGAGTCAGGTACAAAATAGATTTGTGTTACACACATTTAAGTACACTTCTAGTTTTTGAGTGAGGTTTTAAAATGGTCTTTTTTCAATATGTACTTAAATGTGTGTAACACAAATCTATTTTGTAATCACTTGCTTACAGTATAATATTAAAGATTTTAATTTCTTGAATAGATGTATTCTTAATTGTTCAAATTTTATTCAAGTTATAACTTTGAACTGACATATAACGGGTGTTCAACAAAGCTTTCCCGAAATTTTAAATAAATAAAATAATAAAGACCATATGTAGAGTAGTATTTCTTATTTAAAAAAAATATCCCACTAAAGAAAGTCACTTTTACAGTTGGATAGACACGAATAACAATGACTCCCATATAAACTCTAATAATGTCTTCCCCCATTTCACCATATGAAAATATTGTTTTATATACCATTAGAAAGATAATTTAATGAGAGTTTCAATGATTAAAATTTTTGGTAAATTTTGTGAACCACCGATATTTATTTCACCGATGTGGGATATTTTTTTTAAGCAAGAAATGCTACTCTACATATGGTTAAAATTTTTTTGAACCATCCTATCATAATTTTTTATTTATTTAAAGTTTCGAACAAGCTTTATTGATTCTATGTTTTTAAGGGTGTAATAAGACTTTAAAATATATGTTGGGGTTAGATTTTATGTTCGATGGATTTTCTTTTTTGATGTTCAGTTGATATTTTACCATTAATTTTTACGCATCATTATAAAATATTTTTTTAGTAAAGTACGTATACTTGTGATCATTTCTTCCATTTAAAACTTTTCCCGATTCTTGATTTCGAATCAAAAACTAAAAAAAGAGTAATTTTTTTAAGTACACGTACTTTACATAAAAAAATTGGATTTTAATGGGTTTACTGATGTGTAATGTTCCCGTACAGAGTAATTTTTTCACTGTACTTTTTTCACTAGAGAAAAAATTACTGTTTTTAAAAAGACTAAAAAAAAGGAAATTTTTCACTAGTGAATAAAATACTCCTATTAGACCTTTCAAAATTCACTAATTTTGTAATCTAGTAAAAAATCATTAATTCTCACATTGCAAGATTTTTAATTATTACAAGCATGGCATAATTTTAAAATGACTTCATGTGCTTGGATACTAATGGAAAAGGATGGCATTTTTTATTTTAAATTAATTAAATTAAAAATTGCAATCCCTTTTCATTATAAAAAAATTAGAATTAAATTCAGTGGTCATTCAAAATAAAGCCCAATTTTGGCTTTTATTCGTAGAGTTATAGGCAAAGGTTTACGGTAGTTGTTTTTTTATATTAAATAAAATATTTTATTCGCTAGTGATTTTTTTTCTACTTTAGAAAAGACCATACAAGTGGACTTTTTTCACTAGAGAAAAAATTGTTCCGGTTAATCAACTCTTGCTTAAGAAATAAAAAGATAATTGTATTTCACGTGCGCGCAAATCATGATTAAATTCAGTTGTGTTGGAAAAGTGCTAAAATTATTTTTATTAAGCTATTAAAAGTATTGACTAAATTAATTTTCTACAATTGGATATGGCAAGATTTTTTTTCTATTTTACATTTCAAAAATTTTGAATTGCGTAGTTAAATTTTTTTACAATTTATCCTCATGTTAAATTTTTAAATATAATTACGCAATTAAAAAAAAAATTAAAATAGAAAAAAAATCTTGCCATATCTTTGATAGCGATTTAGAAAATTTTTAGTTAATAAAGATTTTTATTTGCATTTTCTTTTTATGCAAAATTACGTGAAATTACAACATTTACTTATTATTTTATTCATAAGTTTTTTTTAAGAAATTTTATTCAAATTTAAGTAAAATTTGGTGCAAAATTTATTGAATTTACATAAATAAAAATAAATAATTCTTTTCAAAATTATCAATTATTGATAACCATTTCGGCAATTAATTCCAATTTGTTCTGATCAAGTTTAAAAGAACTTAAGATTGTCTCAATCAATTTATCTTGTTTCACTAGTCTCTCAAACGTATTATTCACAATACCCTTTTTCATACTCAATCTAAAATCATCAAATACATTTATAATTTCTAAAATAGCGTTAATAGTTAAAAAAAAAAATTAAAAAATAAGTTACATTTTTAAAATAAAGAGTGATACGATGGGCCATTCATTAGTAGTAAAGATAATATTTTCATTAGTTAAACTTAAAAATAAAAGAAAAATTAAAAAAAAATTTAGTCAAAAAAATTATCTTACTTTAGAGAAAAAACAAAATTTTTGACATGATTTTTCAAAGTGGTTGATATAGCCGTAAAATTAAATTCGCTAAATTTGAGTAACTGCTCGAGACTTTAAAAAAAAACTTCGAAAAAATTTCCAATTAGAAATCAAATTCGAAAGACTTACTATTTAATCAATTTATCATAGAATATTTTTCTTCTAATTTCAGATTGAGATTTAGAGTCGACCGTTGGCAATACTCTTACAATTTCTTCATCAGTTTCTTTAATTTTAAATATTAAATTTTGATTGTATTCAGTGTTATGTTCATTTTCATCAATAACTGTTGCCTCTTGAGTTTCTTTTTTCATTGGTTTTCCAGAAAAGAATTCTTTTATTCTTAACTGCTGTTTTAATGCTTCTTCTTTTAGTTTTGCAAAGTCTGGCAGTGGTTTTTTAGCTTCTTGATCATATTCAAATTCTCTTTGATTAGAACTTTCCTTTTGACTTTCAATTTTTCCCTCTTTACTGCTTTCTTGTATAATATCTTCAAACCCTTTTAACTTAGCAAGCATCTCTTCTTCACCATTATCACTTTTAGATATTTCAGTTTTATTTAGACTGAATTCAGAAGGTCCTGTACCATAATCTATGTCACTAAAAAAAGCTGTTTTTTTACTCACTAATTTATCACAAGCTTCCAAATATTCTTCTCTTTCTCGCTCTTCATTTACTGTCGGTTTATCCTTAGACTCTTTTTGTAATAAATAATTTTTCGTTCGAATTGAAATTAGTTCTCTAATTCGTTGAATTATATACTCAATAAAATAGAGTTGTGATAAGTTTTTTTCGCAGATTTCAAATTTTGTCTTTCCTTGGCCCAAATTTATTACTTGATCTTCCTTTTTGATTTCGAACAAAAATATTTGTTTTAAATTAGAGAAATCACTAGGTTTTTTGTGAATTTCCATTGATTCAATAAATTTTTTCTTTAGCAATTCAGACCTCTCTTTCAAGTCGGCGTCTAATTTTGATTCTTGTTCGTCGAATTTTTCTTTAGTCACTTGTTCATTCTTATTTTTAGAGACAATAAGTGCAGATGGCTCAGCCTCTTGTTTTAATTTAAATTTTTCAACCCAATCTCTTTCGATTTGTTTTAATTCGTTTTCAATTTCTGAAGTGAGATTATTGATAACTTCTGGCTTTTCGGTCTCTTTTTTAATATCCTTTACTAATTTTTGCTGAATAGGCTTTTGTATTGGTTTTTGTGATTTTTGTTTGATGGTCGAGGACCAAAATTTAATTTCTTGAGCTCCTTCATTTTTCAAAAATTCAGGCGTGTTTCTCAACCAAACTGGTATGGTTGATATTTGGGCTTCTATGTATTTTGATGATTGATAGCATTCAGTTGAACAATATCGCTTAATAATTCGAAAGTATAAGCATTCAATAAAATATAATTTTTTCAAAAATTTTATACTTTTCTATCACTTAAATCGAAGACTTTATTCAACTTTGTCGAAATTTGGTATTTTTTAGTGGGAATCTTTATAAAAAAAAAATTTTAAATAGAACGAGAACTACACGAAAATAATAAGGATTAAACTTTTCTTTTATTTGAAAAGATAGCTCTAATTATTTGGATAATGTGGAAAAAAAAATTAAATTACGTTAGTCAATTCATTTGCACAACAAGGATACCCGCAAAGCTTTGATACAAATCTTTCTTCAACAATTTCTTCATAGTGATAAGGCTCTATTTGCTTGATCTGTAAAATAAAGGTAAATATATTGGCAAACTAAGCTAACAATTGACACATAGAAGTGTTGCTTTTAAGAATATTATTTTCGAGCTGTTTTAGTCGATAGTTGATATTTTTTAATATAGTATATTTTTTAATTTTTCAAAAGTTATTTATTTAAAAATTAAATTTTCAAATCATGTTCTTTCTGTCCATATTTAGAAGCAATTTTTGCAAACTGAGCTAAAGCAGACTTAAGCGCAAGTCTGATTTGAAACATTTGATTAAGCAGAGAGTTAGCTTATTTAAAAGCTTTAATACAAAAGATCCAATTACTGACGAAAATTAAAATACAGCGGTTCTAATAGAAATGTAACGTCAACCGTAACTTTTGACCGTAATCGTAACCCGTGTTTATTAGACTTAACTTTCAACTTTAAGTTGTTTGAGCTATGGTTACGGTCAAAAGTTACGGTTGACATTACAGTTATATAAGATCCACTCTAAAATATCATAAATAAACTCAAGCTTTTCGTTAAAAATTGGTCAATAAAACTTAAAACTTGACCTATCTAAAATGTTTTTGAATATAACTAGTTTAAACCTAAGGAGATATTTTATTTAGGTTTCTATGTGTCAAAATTAAAACAAAACGACTTTTTAACATACAAGTTGAGCTGTTTCCTTTTCACTTAAAGTTTCACTGGATAATTTGGAAACAATCTTTTCCGCATTATTCAAATAGAATTGTTTCTCTTGTAATTTTTTATCCATTTTTTCTATTGAAGAAGTTAAACAGTTTTCTAGTTATTCTAATTAAAAATGAAGTAAGCTACTACCTCGGAAACAAAGCCTCTTAATTATTTATTTCCGCATTTGAATATTTAGATAAAAATAAAAAATTAAATTTAAAATAGTTTTATTCGTCGCTATAAAAATAAAATATTGAAGTACAATTTTATTGTCAATCATCATGTTTTTATCCAAAGCTCTTTTATTTTTTTTAATTCTTGGAATAATTTTGCGTTTTTAAAGAAAAAATAAAATTATATAAATATAAATAAATTTTTTTTTGTTTGAAAAAGGTAATTGATTAACTTAAGCAATTTCCATTGTTTCAGTTGATGGTCTAATTTCTCTAACACTAGTGCTCATAACATCATATTGAACTTTTTTTTCAAGTGTTTTTGAAACTTGAGTAGTACCTCGTTTAAACAAATAATTGCCTTGTCTTTATTAAAAACGAATAAAGAAAAAATTTCTTAAAATTTCTTTTCATAAATTTTACTTGACTCCTTTTTCATTGGCAACATGATATGGACGAATCATTTCAGCTTTGTCCTTAGTTATAACACATAAATCAACATTACTACCTGAACCTAAGTCATTGAAAATACCAGCTCTAATGGCATCAGCTACCAACTCTTTAGCTTCCTCTTCGGATAAATCTGGTCTGTAACGGTCTTCAAAAACAGCCATAGCAGCTAATGAACCTGAACCCATTGTAACGTATGGAAGTCTATCACTTGAACCATGTGGATGAATTGATCCTAAATATGGACCATTTATATCTACTCCTCCCAAAACTAATGCAGCACTTACGTGACCTTGGTATCTGAATAAATATTGACGTAATAAACGGTTAGCTGAAACTACTCTGACTTGTCTACCAGAATTCAATCTATGTAATTCAAGTTGAGAGGCGATCATTCTTGTTGTATATTCAGTATCGGCAGCAGTACCAGCACCACAACAGCTTAAAATTATTATTTTAATGACAGATTTATTTTTTTTTATTTTTTAAAACGATTATTTTACTAGATATTTGGAGCGATGTAATGAATTTTATGACAATTTTTTTCAGCAACAATGTTTCCATCAGTAGCTCTGGTATCAGCGCCTAAAATAACACCATCCTGGAAGAGATTTAACAATATATTTTTTGAATTAACGAAAAAAAAAATTTTATTTTTTTTACTTTGTAAATAATACCGGCAATGGTTGTACCAGTTTTAGTGGCTTTTGGCATTTCGAAGCCACCTTTGGCTAAAATGTAATTATTTCTTTCAAAAGATAAATATGAGTTTATAATAGGAAATAATTTTATAAAAAAATCCAGAAAATAAGGTACCTTCTGCAGTTTTCGAATGAAAAACCACCATTTTCTTTTTCTTTAATTAAACCGGACATTCTTGATTAATTTAATTGGCGATATATCTAAAATTTCGATATTTTAATTATTTGATGAAAATTGCAAAATTGAAGCAAATAAATTTTTATTTTCAAATTCAGAGAATAGCTTAAGACTGGTAAAAACGTTGAAACTGATTTAAAAAAAAATTAAAAAAATTATTTTCTTAAGAATTACATAGACGATTTTGAAATATTGTCTTTTAAAATTTTTTTTAATTTTCAAAATTAATTACATCATAATGCATATTCTGTAGAGGAAAAAATTTGACTCTTTTAAGTCTAGTAACTTTGTTAACATTCATACGAAATAAAAAATAAAATTCTTGAAAAATTTTTATTGAATTTTCGTTTTCCGATCCAACAATTGATGCTTCATATAGCCTGAAATTCCAATTAAATTTTAGTGACCTTTAGAGTATGATGCATGAACCGTGGGTTAAATCAATTATAATTGAAAGTTCTTAAGTAGTATAATTCAGTAAGGAAATACCGTAAAAGAATCGCCTAAAGAATTTTACCATTTTTAAAATAAACTATTAAATGAACTTTATAAAAGCAGAAGTTTGATAATCCGTCAAATCTGCATAAAAAAATTAAAAGAACTTTGATGGATTTTTTTATCAATTTTACTCCTTTTTCCAAATTATTTCAGTAAAAATGTGGTATTCAATTAATCAATGATCACTTGGAAATTTGACTTGAATTAAAATCCCACAAATATAGTTGTCAAATAGAAAATTTCCCGAAGTAAAAGAAGTATCTTTTTTAATCGGGAAAAAAGTAGCCAAGAAAAATTCTTTTTTTGGGGGAAAAAGTATCTTTCTGAAATCAAAAAATCAAAAAGATTAAAGTTTTCAAAATTAAATTAATAATCATTATTAATTTTTACAGAATTTCTTATTAAGATGGAGTGAATTTTTGTTTATTATCATTGACAAACAAAAATTCACTTCGTATTACATTCACATCTAATGCGGTCTTTTGAAAATTTTTCAAGTAATTAAACAAACTCGCCTGAACGACTTGCAGTGACGTTATATTGCATATTTCCTTTATTTCTATTATCTAAATCAGCCTCTTGGCCAGTGCCTTGATCACTTGATTCTTCTTTTACGTTCCGATCTTCATCATTTGATGAAATGTTTTGTTGAGCAACTCCAACTTTTTATTTTGTTTCTATTATTAATCAATTTTTATTTTGTTTCTATTATTAATCAGCAACACGCTTCATAATTTATTTAAAGGACAAAGTGATAATGTAAAAATACAATTTACTCATGCTTTAAAATCCTGATCTTCAATCTACTTTGATTTTAATCCAATATTTACTAAATTTTTCATTATATTTTCACCGAAATGAAACATACAACCTTTGCTTTTCATTTTCATATTTTCATTTTGGGGAAAAAGTAGCCGTCACGAAGTACTGTCACTCATTGCATAAAAATCAATAATGTATTTATTTTTATATAAAACAGATTTTAAATATAGCAAAATCTTTTTATACATTTATTCAAGTAAAGAATCAGGCAAATTAGGATTAAACGCTACGACTTCTAAAATGATAAAATTAAAATGGACAAACATAAATTTATTTTTATAAATCTTAAAGATTCCTAAAAGTTTTTCATTTTTGTAAATTTAATTCATAGAAAAAAATTCATTAAAAAGGCTAATTCTTTATTTAATTAAAAATAAAAAATTAGCTATGATTTTCATTAACCTAGGTATTATTAAAGAAAAATATTCTATTCTATAAGTATTTTTTACTTCTGATCTTTTGGTTCAAACTCATTTTCCAATTTTATTTTGAAATCATTTTCTAAACATTTGTAAACTTGTTCTCTTGTAAGCTCAACATCATTGCGTTTGATTAAAATAGAATTTTCGAAAAGTAAAGTAGAAAATTTGTAGCCTAATAACATTATAATTCCATTATCTATTTGACGAATACAAATTGTTCGATTATAAAAGCGAACATTATTTTCACTTTGTACCCATTCAAGCAAATTTAAAAATTCTTCTATTTTCCTAGGAACTGGATCTAATTGGTAGCATGGTGTCCAAAAAGTCTCATCTTTTAAATTCTCTTCATTCAAAGCTGTATTGCATCTAAGAAGAGTAAAACATTTGTTTGCTTCATCAATTCTAAACTTCATAAATCCTATCATGTCCTTTTGAATTTTGTCCACAACAAACTCAAGTGGACATTTGTATGGATAACTAAAACCAACATCAGCTAAATACATTTTATCTCGAATTTTTATTAATGTAGTTAAATGGCTAAACCAAGAATTGTAAGAATTACTGGTTCCCAAGTAAACACGACATGAATGAAGAGTAATTTCATAGCCTAATTGTTGAAGTAACCATGAGAATAAATAATTTAATTCACAACAAAAACCACCTCTGTTTCTATTTATTACTTTATCGAACGCCTTCTCCAGACTCATTTCAACTTTTTTACCAATGTGCATATCTAAGTTTTCAAATGTTACGTGTTTCACATGGTTTTGGTGCAGAATTTTTAGATTTTCTAAAGTTGGTTCTTTTACATGTTCACAATGTATTCGTTTTAAATAACTAATCAAGTTCATTTTAAAAAATGTTGAAATGTCAAGTTGTTTTTTTTTTTGCAAAAAATCATTTTATAAAAACATTTTTCTTAAATAGAAGAAAAGATAAGATTAAAAATTTTTAGCATAATTAAAGCCTCTCACCTTTGAAAATAATAAAATTTTCCAGTATTTTTCTTCAAATAAAATTTAACCCTAGATTTTGAAAAGAAATGCAGACTTAAGCATAGATCGGTAGCTTTGCGAGTCGAAATTCAGCTATTAGTTTAAAAATTTTAGATGTACAAAATTTTGATTTTGTAGAATTAATAAGGTTTATTTTAGGATTAAATCGAATTAAAAATTTTTTAAATATTATTAGCTAACTTTTCTACCTAATAAATTAAAACAATTCAAATCCTTAATCTAAGAATTTTGGTATTATTTATTATTGGATAATACGGTACTAATTCTTTTTGTTAGCCTGTGAGTTCGAGTCTGTGATGGGTGAGAATATTTTCAAGAAAAAAAATCTTTTTCAATCAATAACAACAAATTTCTCCTGGTATTTTATTGAGTAAAACACCATTAGCTCACAAAAAAAAATTTAAACTTTATTTAAAACTTTAAAAATTTAACCAATAAACGGATTCGGTCGGTTCTTCGAAAACTTTGGGAGACTTTTATTTTTGATTTTAAGTTTTTACTTTGTGCTTTTGGTACAATCGATATTGTTGAAGCAATATACTCTTTTATTCAATTCCTTGCATCTTATTAAAAAGAATTAGAAATCATTTCCAAAATAAACAAGCTGATTAACGAATTTCAATAATATATCAAATGGTAATCATTTGAGACAAAGTTGACCGAAGAGAGGGCCTTTTCTTTATATTATTTTCCTAAATAAAATTTATTTTTCTTATTTTTTTATTTT
>NTPY01000349.1:214175-225172 GCA_002922825.1 Brachionus calyciflorus
GAATTTTGTAATTATTTGAACTAAAAATAGAAGCAAATCGATTTTTTACTAAGCAAACTAGTTTCTTTAAAGAAATATGGACCAGTTTCTCATTTGAAATAAGAATAGGGATTATGGTTTGAAGAATCTTAAATATACTTTGCCATCAAAAATTTTAATTAATTTATTTTATTTAAGACTGCAAGGTTGTCGAATCTTAGAGCGTGAGACGGATGAATTTTGGTTTAGCAAACACTTAGGAAATATAAGTTCCCGTTTTTTGGAAGATTTAGAAGTGGTTAAGGTAAAAATTCAATTTTTTTTTCGTCTTTAAATCTTGATTCAAGTTTAAATAAGATAAACAAATATTTAGAAATTATGTGAACCTTGTTTTCCACCATCAATGAAATTATTCGATTTCTACGCAGAGACAGTCCATGAGAGCATATCAAAATATTTTCTACAACTAATCGATTCAGATCAAATAAAAGAAAGAGAATTTTATATTTTGCTCGAATGGATAAATAATACGTATAAATCGGAGTATTTATTCGGCAATCCAAAATTGAATTTCGATGTCAATAAGCTACCCGATTTATTAGATGAGTCCTACTATCAAAAAGTTGTAAATCATTATTCCCAATACAATATATCAACTATAAATGTCTGGCTACAAAATACCTTGGATAAAAGTTTCAAAGAGTGGATGGCCAATTCGAAACCAATAGAAATTGAATCTTGTTATGAAAGCAATCTACCCAATGATATACACACAATTTCTGCACAACAAGTTTATATTTTTTTTAATTGCCAAAATGTGCAATGCTTACGAAAAAAATACTTAGAAATTAGTAGAAAGCATTGAGCCTAAATATTTTCAAAAAGAAAATTTAAAAATTTTTGTATATTTAAGTTTTCAACTATTAATATAATAACCGATGATCGATTATTAAGAGAATTTTTAAAGAATTTTGTTAATTTATTTAATAACTTTATCGATTCACTTAAGGGTAATTTTAATTTTTAATTAATTTTTTTTATAAAGGCTTATTTCAAATTTACTTTCATAGATAATGTTGCTTCGTTTAGAGCTTATCATTCAAAACAAACACAATCAATTGATTTTTTGGTTAGAATGGTAATCTTTTTTTTTAATTAGCAAAAAAAATTTGAATTTTTTTGATGCAAAATTTAAAATAAAAAAGATTACAACTTCGAATGATTGTATTCGACTTAGAAACTATTTTATTAGTATTAGAGATAGATATGATACTTTTATGGACAAGGACGAAGTAGGTGGACCAAATGATGTTTATGAATTGTTAGGCGCGAAAACAATTGCCATTTCAGATTTATGGTATATTTTAATAATATAGTGGTTCAGTCGTCAAACGTAAATTTTGACTGTTTACCGTTAAAGTCAAAAGTTACGGCTGACGTTAGATTTATATTAAAACCATTGTAAATTATTACAAATAATATTAATGACTTTTATTTTAGTTTAGAATACATTATAGACGACATGACTAAATGTTTAGATGAGAAATATTTTAAAATTTTGCTAACAAGAGATTGGTAAGCATTTAAATTTTGTTACCTTAGCTTTTTCGTTAACATTTTTAAAGATGTTAGCGAAAAAGGAATTAAAGATGTAATGGGAAATATTAAACCATTGAAAAAAAACTCAATTGGAAAATTTTTAGTGATTGGAGTCAGTCAGATATAAGTTTTAGTTAGCTAAAATTACCTTGGTTTGACTCATCGCTAAAAAATTTTCGTATTACAGTGCTGCTTGTTACTTTGTAACAATCATTATATAACGTTATGTAATGAATAACGTTATATAAAGTTATGTAATGAAAAACGTTATATAACGTTACATAATGTTATCAATTTGACAAATTTGAAATGTTATCGGACGTTATATAGCGTTATATAACGTTATCGAATTTTTTGAAATTTTTTTTTTCAAAAAATGAAAAATCGAATTTTTTTTAGCTAATCATTATATAACGTTATATATCGTTTTATAACGTTATTCGTTATTTGGCATTATTTGGCGTTATCTAACGTTATAAAATTTTATTGTTTAAACGACGTTATGAAACGTTATATAACGTTACCAAAAGGATTAATTATTTTTAATAACTATTTATGTCTCTAATTGAATTTTATTAAGCGAATTTCAAAAATTTTAAGAAATTTTAATTTCCAACTCATTTTTTATTATAAATTTTTAAAACTTACAAATGTTTCCCTTTTCGAACAAATAAACATAATAATTTATTGAACCGAGGAAAGAGTTAATAAAGAAAGCTAATAAAAAAAACAAAATTTCTTAAAAATTTTTGAAATTCGCTTAATAAAATTCAATTAGAGACATAAATAGTTATTAAAAATAATTAATCCTTTTGGTAACGTTATATAACGTTTCATAACGTCGTTTAAACAATAAAATTTTATAACGTTAGATAACGCCAAATAATGCCAAATAACGAATAACGTTATAAAACGATATATAACGCTATATAACGTCCGATAACATTTCAAATTTGTCAAATTGATAACGTTATGTAACGCTATATAACGTTATATAATAACATTGTTACAAAGTAACAAGCAGCACTGTATAAATAAAACGCTCATTCAAAAATTACTTATTTTTTCTAATGTCATGTTTTCTTAGAAACGAAAGATTTTTAGGGGATGAAAAAAATATTAGAAATTTTTTTAACTGGTATTTAGTTTTTTTTAAACATATTTCGAATTGGGGGATCAATTTTTTTATACCTTATAAATGTTCCCTTTTTTTTGAAAACTTGCCTAATTAAAAGCTATATCTTATTTTAAAAAAGGGTTGGAGATGATAGTATCGTAGATACTATAATAAATACATCACATGATTACATGCAAGATTTACGATACCTGAAACCAGAGAGTCAACTAACTGTTTTAGTCAAATGGCATAATCGTATTAAAGTTGAATACATGAAAGGCTTTTTCCAAAAGTAATTAAAATTTAACAAATCAAATATTTAAACAATAACTAAAAAATCAAAAAAAGTATGTCTTCGATTGTACGCAAATTTCAATTTACGAGTGCTGATGAGAGAAAACGTTTTTCAGCAAAATTTACAAAAGAGATATTTTCACTTGAGGAATGGTTTAAAACAATGTCATCAACTCTACCAAATAAAGTAATTTCATTTTTATTGAAAAATATTAATGAAAATCTAAAAAAAAATTTTTTTTCAAGAAAAATGCCTTTGATTTTGAAGCTGTGAATTTAATGAACAAAATATTGCATTCTGATGATCCCGAGTTTTTATACATGGAAATTGCTAGCTTAGTAAAAAAATGTCCCAATCTGACTAGTGATATGCTTTTTGCACTTTTATCACTTAGAGGCGATATTTCTAAGGCTGACTATAAAGAGGTGAGGAAATTTAACTTATGAAATTTTGGAGATTTTCTGGTGATTTTTAATTAAATTCTTTCCTTTCTCAAGAAAAATTTTTAAAAAATTTAATAGGCTTTTCTTTAACGCTCATCAACCTTTATTCTTTATTTTTTTTTCGAACAAACTGAAACTCTATCTCCAAAGAGCTTTTTTAATCGTAAAAAACATTGGTTAAATTATTTTTTTTTAAATAGAAATTTGAAGATTACATAAAACCACAAGCCCAAGCTCCTCAAGCCAAAAATACTAAATCTCCAGGCACAGCTGGTGGAAAAGATATAAGACATGATGAAGCTATAGCAATTTTAAAAAAAGAGATGAAAATTCAATAGAAATTTGTTTTTATTCAAATTTAAAATTTTTTTTCGAATTTTTAAATGAGGTACTTTTTTGAACATTTGAAAAATTATCGTTTTTGTTTATGCTCAAAAATAGGTCACTCACTTAAATTAATATCTTTTAGTTTTTTTGTTTTATTCTGATCAAAATTATCAACATCAACAACAAATTTTCTAATTTATTTAAAATATTTTTTCATTCCAATCTTTTTTTTTTGAACAATATTAAAAAAAAAGCCTTGAGCCTGGAAACACTTGTCAAAATTAATATAACTTTTGAGCCTTAAATTTTTTATGTATTGTTCTCCAACATTTGATAAATAAAAAAAAAATTAAATATGAATTTATTTTTGATAAATTTCTAAAATTTCTTGATTACTTTATCATAAGTCATGTTTACTCTTTTATTTTTTTTTAATACACCTATTTAATTTGTTAAAAATTAAAAAAAAAATTTTATACCCTTTTATAAATTTAAATAAAATTCTTCAAAAGTACTCAATGAGATCTTTAGTCTTTGGATAAATGAACATTTTTTTCTTTATTTTTTCTAATTTAACTGGCTAACATCGGTTGACCGAAGTTTTAAGCTTCTTCTATCATGTAAACGCATCCTATCTTTCCTTAAAAAAAAACAGATAAAAAGAAATGTCAAACGAATCGCAAAATAAGAATTCTAAATTTGGTTTATATATGGCTATGGGCGTAGGCGCGGTCGCTGTTGGTTTTTCAATAGCAGCTATACCATTCTTGACACCAGCCTTAAGAACTCATGCTTTGCCATACGTACCAGCAACGACTAAACAAATTGACAACGTCTTTAAAGCTGTTAAAAAATTTTCTACCTCAAAAAATATAAGCAAATTACAGCCCTCAAAACAAAATGTTGTTAAATTAGTTGATTTGGGTAGTGGAGATGGTCGCATTGTTTTTGATGCTGCTAAAAGAGGCTTTCATGCAACAGGCGTCGAGCTAAACGCAATGTTATACTTATATTCTAAATTTAAGACTTTGACAAGTTGGAAGACAGATGCGAATCTTTTCAAACCAGTGTTTAAAAGAGCTAATTTTTGGAATATAAATATGGGAGAATATGATTTAATAATCGTATTTGGGGTTCAGGGAATGATGAGAGATTTAGCTAGTAAATTGAAAGAAGAAATGAAGCCTGATGGTCTTATAGTTTCTTGTAGATTTCCAATCTCGTCTTATAAAAGTATTTATAGACTAGAGGATGAACTTGATGGTGTTTGGTTGTATGATAAAGAATGTCTGAATAATTTAATTGAAGAAGAAAAAAAGCCAGAGACTAAACAACCTCAAGATGATGATGATGACGACGACGACTAAAGAAACATAGATTTAAAATTAAATTTTTCACGAATTTAAAATAATAATAAAGCCAACTATGCGATAAATTTTTTTTCTCTTTAAAATTTATTTTTTTTATATGGCTGGGTAAATTTAACTTTAACTTTTTTTAGATCGAATAAAATGATTCGATTTGCTCACTCTGGTATTAAAAATACCACATTATTTTCAATTAAGAATTTTATAAACAAAAATTCATCGAGGTATATTAGAACAAGCAGTTGTTTGCTCAATTTAAATGATAGTCATAACTATTTCAATCAAAATGAAAACCTTAAACAGAAAAACCAAACTAGAACATTTTTAATTGGAGCTCTTGGTGCTCTAGGTAGGTCTCTGATTTGCTTATTTAAATTTTTTTTAATAATTTTTTTTTCGATAAAATATTAATATCATTTTTACTCGGTTATAAGGAGTTTTTCAGAGGAGGAGATTTTAAGATATT
Organism: Brachionus calyciflorus; assembly: GCA_002922825.1. Lineage (NCBI taxonomy): Eukaryota > Metazoa > Rotifera > Eurotatoria > Ploima > Brachionidae > Brachionus > Brachionus calyciflorus. The sequence continues at coordinate 219,769 of NTPY01000349.1, forward strand.
CTTTTATTTTTAAACTTAAATAGAGATACCAGATTGGTGAATTTTTTTTCGGATCTTTGAAAATAAGAGCACCACTCTAGTATTGAGAAAAACTCATCCGGATGTGGTTTACTTATTCAATATTTTCATATGAAAGAGCATCAAAAAAGCTTCAAATAAATTTATAGCTAATTGTTTTCAAAAAGGATAATCAATACATTTAATTGTTAATCAGCTACATTCTTATTAACTTTCACCATCCTTTTTTATCGAAACCTCAAACTATTATTTAAAAACTTTAATAAACTTTTCGTGTTTTTTAAGGGATCGGATATTTTTTTTCTAAAAATACAGCAATATGTGAGGAAGGTGAAAAAAACGACAAAAAAACTTCAGTTGAATTTGGGGCTGTAAAAGAAGGCTTACCTTTTTATACGGAAGATCAAGTAAAACAACATAATAAAACGGAAACAGGAATTTGGGTTAGCTACAAAAATGGTGTCTATGATATAACTGACTTTGTTGAGGGACATCCAGGTAGAAATCAGCAATTATTGATTAATCACATCTTCTTAATAATTTTAATGAATTTATAAAAGGCGGAAATAAAATTATGTGGGGCGCTGGTAATGGCCTTGAACCATTTTGGGAAAAATTTCCGATTCATTTTAAACCCGAAGTTTTTGAACTACTTGAAGAATACAGAATCGGAAATTTTAAAAAAGACGAAACAAACAAAAAACCCGTCGAACCAAAACCAGATTTTTACAAAGATGAACCAAAGAGAAATCCCCAATTAAAAGTCCTAACTCAAAAGCCATTCAATGCCGAGAGTCCAAAAGAAATTAGCGCTGAAAATTTAGTTACTCCATCGGAGTTTCATTTTATCAGGAATCACATGCCTGTACCTCACATTGATACACAAAAATTTAAATTAGAAATTTTAAATGTTTCCAATGGAGAAAAAATTGAATTTAGTCTTGATGATTTGGAAAATAAATTCAATTCTGTTACAATACCAGTAACTCTACAATGCTCGGGAAACAAACGTAAATTCATGAATGAACTTGGTCAAGTTCAAGGATTAATGTGGGATGTAAACGCCATTTCAACTGCTTTGTGGACTGGAGTATTGCTCAAAGATTTGTTAATTCATTGTGGAATCGACTTAAACGATCCGAAAATAAAACACGTTATCTTCGAAGGTTTAGATAAAGATCCAGCTGGTGTTGTTTACGCTGCATCAGTACCAATAGAAAAAGTAAAAAGTGATAATGGAGATGTTTTATTAGCTTATAAAATGAATGGTCAAGATATACCATTAGACAATGGATATCCATTGAGAATTGTTGTTCCGGGAGTAATAGGCGCACGATCAGTCAAATGGGTTGGTAAAATAATTCTTAGTGATGTAGAAAGTCAAAGCTTTTGGCAATTAAATGATTATAAAGTTTTGTCACCGAGTATTAAAAATTTAAAGGAAGCAGATTTTTCTAAATTAAAAGCTGTTCAAGAATCTCCCATTCAATCAGCCATTTGCCAACCAGTTGATGGTAATATTATCAAAAGAGAAAATGGAAAGTTTATTGCAAAAGGATATGCATTTAGTGGTGGTGGTAATGAAATCGAAAGTGTTCTTGTTTCAATAGATAATGGTCAAAATTGGAAGAATGCGACATTGAAGAAATTTGATCGACCCTTATACAGGTATTTATTTATTTTTTAAATTAAATCATTTAATTAAAAAGGTCCAAGACTTTTTAAAGGATCTCGTTGGAAAAAATTCATTTTATTTTTTTCTAAAAATTTTGAATACGCAATTGTTTTCATTATAAACTTAAAAAACCTACCGTATTAACTCGAAATACAGAATACACTGGTTCATCAAATAAATTCTTATAATCGAGGAATAATTCAAATAACAGCATAAAATAAATAGTTTCTAATACAAAATTAATTGAAAAATGATTTGAATTACCGTATTCCCTTGTTTTTTAATGCAGCACTAAAAACCGAAAATTCTGTTTTAGTGCAGGCACTTAGTACCATCTTACCAAGCCTGCGCTAAAAAAGAATTTTCGGAATTAAAGTCGAGTTTCCGGTTTAAAAGCGGGATAAAACCGAAAAAAAAATTGAAATTTTTAATTAATTTTTAACAAAAATCAATTGTTTCAAAAATTAACCCGGCACTTAAAGTGAAAAAAAAATTAAATAATTTTTTTAATTTAAAATAAAAAAATTAAAAAAAAGAAAAATTCGGCTTTAGCGCGGGATCAAATCCGAAAAAAAAACAAAGTATCAGAAATTCGGATTTATTGCTGCTTTGAAAATGGAAAATTAAAAATATAAAAAATTTACAGTATCATAGAAAATGATAACGCTTTCAAAAATTGAATTTAATGTTTCGGAAAAAACTGCCTCAAAAGTTTTTTCCACTCAACTTCAGGTGATGAAAAGTTTCGAATATCGAACTTCATCAATGTCAGCCAGAAGAATTGCACAAAAGAAAATATAAGTGTTCGAAGATACTGTAATTTTTTTATATTTTTAATTTTCCATTTTCAAAGCAGCAATAAATCCGAATTTCTGATAATTTGTTTTTTTTTTCTTTTTTTTTTATTTTAAATTAAAAAAATTATTTAATTTTTTTTTCACTTTAAGTGCCGGGTTAATTTTTGAAATAATTGATTTTTGTTAAAAATTAATTAAAAATTTTAATTTTTTTTTCGGTTTTATCCCGCTTTTAAACCGGAAACTCGACTTTAAATTCCGAAAATTCTTTTTTAGCGCAGGCTTCAAAATTTAGAACACTATAAGATGGTACTAAGTGCCTGCACTAAAACAGAATTTTCGGTTTTTAGTGCTGCATTAAAAAACAAGGGAATACGGTAAGAATAAAAAATAAATTTTATTTTTTCAATTAGAAGAATAAAAAAATAATTCGAATTTTGGAACATTTAAAATCGAATTGATTTTCTTATCAAGTGAATGAATATTGAGATTTTCTACTTCTAGTTCTTCACCAAGGAGTTTAAGACGAAATTGGTTAACTAAAGAAGAGTTTTTCATTTTTGAGTCGCTAAGTTTATGATATAACTGACTTTAAGAATAAAGAATTGATTGTTCTGAAAATTTAAACTTAGCAACTCAAAAATGAACAACTCTTCTTTTGTTAACCAATTTCGTCTTAAACTCCTTGGTGAAGAACTCAAAGTTAAAAACCGATAAGAAAATCAATTCGATTTTAAATGTTTTATTCGAATCATTGTTAAGTTCGAGTGAATACGGTATTATTTTTATTTGAAACAGCAGATAATTTAAAATGACTTTTTATATGAATAATAATGAATTTTTAAGCTAAAATTAGAGCTTTCAAATGATCCTGAGATCAAATAAATTTTTTAAAATTTTACCTATATTTTTAAAAAACGGGTTTAGAAAAAACTCGTCGGTCCTTTCAGTGGCGTAGCGTCTATAGGGCTAGAGGGGGCTTAAGCCCCCGCTGATTTTTAAATGGGGGGCTCAGTCCCTCCAAAATTCAAAACTTCCTCTCCCTAAACGCGGAATTTTGTTGAATATAAAAAAAGAAAACAGCAAATTGTATTATTTTTTGATTGTTTTTTAAAAGAAATGTAACTAAACCTATTTCAAAATACGAAAAAAGCAAATAGGAAAAAATATGGTCAAATTATTCCTGAAATAAAGACCTGATAAGCTAAGAAAAATTTACTTTTAAAGCCATCAATCACCTAAAAAAAATTCGATTTCAATAAAAATCGTCCTGATTTTTGAAAAAATAAAATTTTATCGTAGAGAAGGGGGCAAAATTAACATGAATGTGCGGTACGGTAAAATATACAGTGTCTAATCAGATGAAGCAAAAAGAAAAATTGTGCTTTATATTTAAAGATCGGTCTGTTAAAAATTTTTTTTAATTTTAATGGGTCATGGAGGGAGGTGTTATGGGACTTCTTTTTTGTTAAGCCCCCCCCCCCCATCCAAAAATCCTGGCGACGCCACTGGGTCCTTTTGAAAGTATTACATAAAAAGGGTTTTTGCTTTGAAATTAAGGAATTTAAAAGCTTAGAATAGGTATTCTAAGTACAATTTTTTTGCGTGTTGCTGTTCTAATTGCAAGAGATTGTTATTTTATAAGTCTTCAATTATTTCAACTAAGTCCGAAAAGCCTGTTAAAAAAAATTCCGATCGGACTTTTATTATTGACATTTAAATATTCTTTTTTAAATTTTAAGATTTTAATTTTTGTCAATATTATTATTTGAGTTATTAAAATAATTTTTTAAGATCATGGGCTTGGACTTTATGGGAAGCTGAATTTGACATTCCAGAAGGTAAAGATCAAATTGAAATAGTATGCACTGCTTCAGATTCGAATCAAAATACGCAACCAGAAAGTGCTAAATCAATTTGGAATGCTAGAGGCTTGTTAAACAACTCGTGGCATAGAGTTAAAGTTAATATTCAATAAATCACGACAAAAAAAATTTATTTATTTTTTCGACTATACTTTTATTTTTAACATAAATTGCTCAATAAAATGTTTTTTTTTATGTTAGAATTATTTTAGTCGGTTGTATGGATTCAGCAAAAAAAAATGTGGTTTTTGAGTTTTTAAGATTTAAATTTATTTTAAAAGTTTTAGATAAATAAAAAAGCATAAAAAGCAAGTATTTGGCTTGTTATTGTCGATGTCTATTAGCTCTCTCTTTTATTCTTTTATATATTTTTTATTTTTGTCATGGTAAAATTCAAACTCTTAGAAAGAAAGGTATCGTTGTAATTGTGAGAATCCAACCATTTGCTCTTGTGAATTGATATCTTTGAAAAAAAATCATTTCATCTATATTTTTTTTAACTATTTGCAAAAGATAAAATTATCTAAAGAATCATGATAAGAAATGAGATAAAAATAAATTCATGACGATAAAATAGGACTAAGTTTTCTATTTAAACATACTAAAAAAGTTATTTTGTTTTGTAACTGAGATTAAGATTACATAAATTACAAATAAGTTTGGAAGCTTTACTGAAAAAGGATCTTGTCAAGTAAGGAGACGAAACGAGCATTTTTATGAAATCCCCAAAATAGGCGATATCTTAAGCATATTAGATTAAAGCATATAAGATTACGTTATGTTTCTATGAAAAATTAAGTAAAAAAAGTTTTAATTATTCTTGAACTTGTGGTTAAAGCAAAAATAAAACAACTGCTTTAACACCAACATTTTTTTAATAAAATCATATTTTTTGTTTATATAACTTTAGCTATCTTAATTTCAAGGAATGAAGTATAAAAATAACTAAAACAGCTTCCATTTAATTTTTTTTTTCATATCGCTGTTACATAAATATCATAAATTAAAACTTAACTAAAAATGTCAAATAATAAAACAAATTTCTGCAT
>NTPY01000349.1:226152-240238 GCA_002922825.1 Brachionus calyciflorus
CTAGCTTGGTGAGTAGATCGATTCAGCAAAGAAATGCATCTTCTACTAAATTAACATCTGCTGCCGCATCAGCTAAACAAGCTAAAGATGATTCAAAATCATCTAAAATAGGAGCTCAATCTCAAGCTATATTCGACCGAGAGGATAAATATGGCGCTCATAATTATCACCCTTTGCCAGTCGCTATTGATAAAGCTAAAGGTATATTCATGTGGGATGTTGAAGGAAATAAATATTTTGATTTTCTCAGCGCTTATAGTGCTGTTAATCAAGGTCATTGTCACCCTAGAATTATTCAAACGCTAAAAGAACAAGCTGATAAAGTAACTTTGACATCAAGAGCATTTTATAATACTGTTCTTGGTGAATTCGAAGAGTACTTATGTAAATTATTAGGCTTTGATAAAGTCCTCCCAATGAATACAGGTAAATTAATCATAAAAGAATAAATATTATTTGTTTAAGAAAAATTTTGTTTTTTTTAAAGGTGTTGAAGCTGGCGAGACGAGTATTAAATTAGCTAGAAAATGGGCATATCAAGTTAAAGGAGTGCCAAATAATCAAGCTGTAGTTTTATTCGCAGCAGAGAATTTTTGGGGAAGAACTTTATCAGCTGTTTCAAGTTCAACTGATCCTTCTTGTTATGAAGGCTTTGGACCATATATGCCCAATTTTAAAATCGTTCCTTACAATGACTTAAAAGCTTTGGAAGTATGTTTAAAAAAATTGAAAAATTTTTTCTTAAAATTTTATAAAAATATTTTTGAAATAGGAAGCTTGTAAAGATCCAAATGTTTGTGCATTTATGGTCGAACCTATTCAAGGTGAAGCAGGTGTTATTGTACCATCAGATGGTTATTATAAAGGAATTAGAGAAATTTGTACTAAGAATAATGTTCTTTGGATTGCAGATGAAATTCAAACTGGTTTAGCCAGAAGTGGAAAGTAAGAGAAAAAATTTTTTTTTTTAAATTTCTAAAAGTTAAAAATTTTTTCAATAAATTTTAGACGCTTATGTGTAGACTATGAAGATGTCAAACCGGATATTTTGGTACTTGGAAAAGCTTTATCAGGTGGTGTTATACCAGTAAGTGCTGTATTGACCCGTGATGAAGTTATGTTAACTATTAAACCCGGTGAGCATGGTTCAACTTATGGCGGAAATCCACTTGGATGTAAAGTAGCCATAACTGCTTTAAAAGTTTTGGAAGAGGAAAAATTAGCTGATAATGCATTCGTAATGGGAAATTTGTTTAGAAGTGAATTGAGAAAAAGATTACCTAAAGAAATGGTTACTGATATTAGAGGCAGAGGTCTTTTAAATGCAGTTGAAATTTCTAAAGGCTATGATGCCTTAGAATTTTGTATGAGATTAAGAGATAATGGTTTATTGGCAAAGCCAACTCATGGTGACAAAATTAGATTTGCACCGCCACTTGTAATCAATCACGAACAAATGATGGAAGCTGTTGACATAATTCATAAAACAGCACTAACATTTTAGATTATTTCTAAGTTTACAACAAAAAATTTCTTGTTTTTTTAAATTTTATTTTCCAAAATTTATTCTTAAAAAGAACTTTTTAAATTTATGTAAAAAAAATTCACTTTTTTTTTAAATTTAAAAATACCAAGTAATTTTTTTTTTATTTGTGTTTACCTTTTTAGTTATATGTTTTAAACATTGAAATAAATGTTGAAATAACAATTTTTTGATAAATTTGAGGAATGAATCCAAAAAATTTAAGATAATTAATTTTTTCTAGTAAATGCTCACTTTTTACCCTTATCGGTCAAAAGAGCCATTTAATGCTCTAAAAAATTATCTAAGGTCATTTTTTACCCAATTAAAAATTAATTTTTTGCTTATATTTGAGGCGAATAGTGTACAGCTTCTTCATTAGAAAATAAATATTTGTAGTTTGCCTTTTAAATAAAAAAAATCGTTTTTTGCCATTTTTCTTAACATCTTTTATTTTTATTCGTGATACATAGGTGATAAAGCGACTTTATTTAAGCAAGCATAGGTAGAATAACTTAATTTGCCGAGTGGATGGAGGTCCTTCGAATTTGAATAAATTAACAAACCTAGTTGAGTAAAGGGTAAATACCTAAGTCGATTTGAATGGTGAGATTTTAAAACTTAAAAGATGAAATTATTCAAATTTATTTCGACAGTTAAATTAATGTTTTTTTAGTACAAAAAAATTGAGATAAAAATCACATAAAGCTATTTGAAAAAATTTTTTTTTGTTAATTACAAATTAAGCCTTAAAACATGAATTTTAATTATCAACAGTGAGTGGCTCATCGACTGTTAAAGTACCACAATTATCAATAACAACATCTTTAACTGGAGCATCTCTTCCATTAGTTTTTGTATTTTCAATTTTCTTAACAACATCCATACCTTCCAAAACTTTTCCGAAAACAACATGTCTACCATCTAACCATTCAGTCTTAACAGTGGTAATGAAAAATTGTGAACCATTTGTGTCTTTACCAGCATTGGCCATTGACAACCAACCAGCAGCAGTGTGTTTTAATTCAAAGTTTTCATCTGGAAATCTTTCGCCATAAATTGATCTGCCACCAGTACCATCACCTCTAGTGAAATCACCACCTTGAATCATAAAGTTAGAGATTACACGATGAAATTTAGATCCTTTGTATCCTTGGCCAGCTGGTTTTTCGGCTAATTGAGCAAAGTTATCAACAGTCTTTGGAACAACATCACCAAATAAACCAATTACAATTCGACCAACATTTTCATCGCCAACTTTCATGTCAAAAAAAACCTTTTTTGTGACTTTGACTTTCTTTAAAAATTAATTTTAAAATTTTGTATCGAATTTTTTTTAACAAGAAGAAAATTACTTTGCAATCAATAGCGCTTAAACAAGCGACAATCACAAAGGCTCCTAAAACTATCCTATTCATCTTTTTGAAAAGAATTAAAAGACGTTGTAAATTTTTTGAAAGATTTAAAAATGAAAGAAAAATTTTAATTTTTATAGAAGATATAGCTAGTCAAATTCTGTGCTTTAATTCAAAAATAAATTTTTTTCTGAAGGGTTCATCGTCTCGAATGAATCAAAATTTAACACGTATTTTTTCAAGAGGGCTCCACGCAAAACATTCTTGTATTCAAAAAAAAATTTTCTGAGCTCAGATCAAACAAAAATGAATTTCTATTCGCAAAATTAATCTAACAAATTTATCAGTTTATTAGAAATTAAAATATTTTTTTGCTTTTATTTTATTTAATTTCTGCGCTATTTTCAAAATAGAAATTAGAAAAATAGAGCCTGAGTATTTCTAGAGGAAAGGCAAGACATAGAGAAAAAATCAAAACCATTCGTTTAGTTGGCAATACTAAAAAATTTGAGCCTTTACCCTTTGAATAGATTTACTTTTATTTTATAAGTAAGGAATGAGGTTAATAAAAAAAAATTTCTTCAAAAAATTCACTTTTTTTTATTTTTACTTAATAGAGTACGGTACGGTCACCGAGCTAAAGGTAAATTTACTTTTTTGGTAAAGGTACGTCGTTAATTCACGAGAAATACTTTTTTAATTCAAGGTTTCTAAAAATTACCATTTCAGAATTATGAATTAAATTCAAGATTACAAAAAATTGAGAATTTTTAATAATTGCCGCGGCCTCTATAGGAATTTTTGAATCATTTTTAAGGTAAATTTCCAAAAAAAAATTGAAAAAGAAAATGAAAATTTGAAATTAAATTTATTGAATAATTATGATAGAAACTAAAAAATGATCTTTGAACAAAAAGAAAAGCATACAGGCTTAAAAAAAGAAAAGAAGCTATAAAAAAATCTAAAGCACGAATAAAAAAAAGTACTTGAAATTTTAAAATTTTTTGTAGTGGGAACTGAGAGAGAAAAATTAAAAATCAAGCTAATTTTAAAACTTTTATTGAAAAATAAATTCAAAAAAAAATTTTAGTCTAAAACGCAAAAAGAAATATTATATTTTTACTTAAGAAAATGTCAAAAAGATTTCGTTTCAGAAGCTTATATCGATCTTGTAGTCGTCGAAATCAAGAAAGTGTATCACCATGTAATACAAAACATGGACAGATTCAAAGCAAAACGAATGCCAATTGTTGCAATCAACAAAGTCGGGCTCTTTCTTGTGGTCCTGGAGTAGTGAAGAACACTTTGAATCTGAATAATGAAATTAATGAATGTCTTGCAACATATTGTAATATTCATGGACAGATTCAAAGCAAAACGAATGCCAATTGTTGCAATCAACAAAGTCGGGCTCTTTCTTGTGGTCCTGGTGTAGTGAAGAACACTTTGAATTCGAAAAGTCAAAGTCAAAGCTCTTTACAACCAGGAAAAACTATCACTAACAATTTCAAACTTTTTAATAATGTTAAAGTTTCTTTTGTTTGAATTTTTTAATTTAACTTAAATTTTCAATTTATTCTTTATTTTTCTAATTTTTCTAATGAGTTTTTTATCTATTTTTTCTATTTTTTTTCTTGTTTTTTTTAATTTTTTTTGTTTTGGTTTTTTTTATCTATTTTGCTATTTTTTTTCTTGTTTTTTTTTTAATTTTTTTCTTTTTTTAATTTTTTTGGTTTTGGTTTTTTTTTTATTCAATTTTGGTATTTTGTTTTCTTGTTTTTTTTTAATTTTTTTTTTTTTAATTTTTTTGGTTTTGGTTTTTTTTTATCTATTTTGCTATTTTTTTAAAGTTTTTTCTACATTCTTTTAAATTTTTTTTAATTATTATTTTATAATTAGTTATTTTTAATTTTTAAATTGATTTTTCATTTTTTTTTACTTCTTTTGGGAGGGACCAATTGTTTTTTTTCTTTTTTTTGTACTTTCAGATTTATAAAATTTATTATAGTATAACCTTGCAAGGTATTACATTTATTTAAACTTTGCTTCCAATTCGTTTTCAGCCTTTCATGAAGATATTGCTGTATATTTCTAGAGACTCGTGTTTAAGTTCGCCTAAGGTTATATTGTGGGTGGAAGGTAAGATTTTTTTAAACAAAAATATTTTCTTATCAATTAATCTTAATATTGTTTCTTTATTCGATGTCATTCATTTTATTTTTTATTTATTCTCCTAAAATAGCTAGATCCCTATATCATTCCTATATCCTATATGGCTTCTCTGCAATTATTGGATACCTTTTTTTAAAAAAAAGAATTATAAATTGTGTTTTAAAATTAAAAATCATAAAAAAAGATTTTGGGCACTAGACACCCATTATTATTTAAAAAGCTCTAATTTCCTTTTATTTTCTAATACTTTTTTCAGTTATTTTTTTTATATTTTTTATCTGAAATTATTATTTCTCTATTGAAAAAAAAACCTATTTTATACTTGCTTTAAAATACTAATTTTGTACTAATAAAGAACATTATTTAAAGTTTGAATATTTTCAAAATGTTGAACCAAAATATTTTTATTTGTTTATTTGAAGTCAATTACTTGTAGCTTAAGTGACAATAATACTGCATTGCTCCTGAATTAACGTTGTACGCTTACCCGTACCTCGTACTGTACCCATACTAAAATTTTTATTTTTTTTAAGTGGTAATTTTATTTTAAAAAAAATTTTTTTCCGTACAAACTAAAAAGTTTCTTCCAAATAACGTTAGAGCTAACCAAAATTAGAAAAACTTGCTAAAATTTTTTGAAGCTTGTTGGATTGTTATTTCATTTTTGGCAAATAATAATAAAAAATGCATTTTAATGGCAATAAAAAAGGTTTGAAACACTTTTGACGACTTAGAGACGCTTTTTGAACTGTGAGATTTTTACAAAATTTTTTCGTTTATAATTATTCGATCAGCTAAACTTAAGTTATTGTATCGAATATGACTTAAAAAAAGTTTTCGTAGATATTTTAAGCTAAAAATTATTTAAAAAGAATGAAAATTTGCTCGAAAAACTAAAAATTGAAAAATATTTGAATTTATGCAGCGTTGTCCTTTTAAAACACCTAGCTCTATTAAAGGATTAGGGTTATTTTTTATCAAGAGCTCTAGAGCAAACCTGGAAAATTCTCTTTTTCAGACTTCAGTGTGCCTCGTGGCTGATGAGTGACTCTAATATTTAACTTTTTAATTACCAAATTTTGTTATTTTTTATGACAATTTAAAAAATATTCTTCTCTTTAATTCTGTATTTTTTTAAAAAGATTTTATCTTCTATTAAAAACAAGGGCGTATCCATCGGTCTATCCCCCACTTATAATTTTTTTCTACTATTTCCAATATAAATTGACAAATTTTTTATAAAAATTGTGTCTGAGTTTTTTTTCTTCTTCCATTATATCATTTTTGCAATTAGATTCATCCTCGTTAGAGTTGATCTCGTGAATTATTTTTGCTTTATGCGTACTTTTCAATAGACTTTTGCTTTCTTTTGGATTAAATACAATTTCATTATTTGAGTTTTTCTTTTTTTTGTTTTCTCTGCAACCATTTTGTTAATTGTACATTTCTACTTGATCGTTCGGCTGTTGTAGACAATATTTTGAATATTCTAAATTTGATTCTTCGTCATCTACAATCTCTAGATTTGATTTACTACACCATTTAATAGCCTTGAAGATCCATGGTAAAATTTGCCAAAATTCTTACGAAAGTTATCGTTCAACCAAGCATAAAGAAAAGGGTTATAAATTGTGCTAGACATGGCTATTACATGAGCAATAAAAAAAACATTACTAAAATAGGTTTGTTTTGTGAAATTATTGTTAAATTCCATCATTAAATGTACACAATTTAAGTTCTAGGTATTAATAAATAATAGCCAAATGAAATAAACGCCAAAATTTAAATCCTAAGGATTTTATCGCCAAAATATTTAAACGCCAGTTTCTTATTTTAAAATTAAAGCCAGAATAATTAAATGCCAAATTCTAATTTCTAATTTATCGCCAAATTACTTCAATGCCGATTTTTAAAAAATATTTATTTTTTGATGATTTATTTAAAAGAAAAAAAAGTAAATAAGAATTTTAAGAAAAGTATCGGAAGTATATCGCTTCGAAAAATTCAATATAAAAAAAGAGAAATTTTGTCGAATTTTTAAATAGAAAAAATTTATAAAGAAAATTATACAGAAAACAACGAGGGGAATCCCCTCCTTACCTCCCCTTGTTCAGAATCCTCTTCTTTCAAGGATTTAGGTATTATTTCAAAACAAATTAAGCTCAATAAGATGAATTATTTTCATTTTATTACTGTCTCATCTAAAGATGCGCACACAAATCTTGTTAACACTTGTAACAATCTAAAATCTTTTTTAAATTTGGTGGCCAATAATCATCAGATTTTTTTATTAAACTTAAATCACAAGAAAGATATTAGAAAATAAAGAAATCTATATTAATAAACAAGTCATGGAGGGAGCTTCGCCCCCTCCATACCTCCCCGTTTAATTATATATTTAATTAAGATTACTGAATTAAATGTATTCCTTTTTTAAGTTTTAGTAAAAATCATTTTTAATTTGGTGGTAATTGAGTGGGACCCATCTAAATCACTCTGTATCTTAAAAGGAGCTAACAAAAAAAATATATCTTTGCAAATAGAACCTTCACAAAATTGAAAACGGTTCGTAACGAGACTTTATTCACTGAAGGCATGGCCAGACCTAAAGAATCTTACCTTTGTTAAAATACTCTAGCCACACATACCCAGTAACTCGCAAATAATTAATATCATTTTCATTGAATTTTTGGCTTAACATCTGATGGAGCTTCTTTTTCGTTCGGTTTACCCAAGAATTCGGAACTCGAAAAATTGACTCAAGTGGTACACGACTCGAGTCTGACTCACTTATTTTTGACTTGAGCCGAATCTTTTTTTATGATAAAAATTGAATCAGACATAAATCTGAGTCAAAATTATTTTAGTGATTTTGACTCGAGTCGATTCTTAAAATAGAAGAAAGACTTGAAAAGAATTGTTTTTAAAAATCTAAAAATTAGGATTTTGGCTAAAGTTAATAGATTTTATATAAATATTTTGTTTTTTTTTGCTTACGACATAACTATGAAAACAAAAATTAAGGCGTCTTTAACCATTCAAACTCAAAATCGAATTGATCGAAACTTATGATCGATCAATTCGATTTTAAAATTGTTAATTTTTTCTTTTTGTTTCTTCTTTATTTCTCTCTATTGTTAGAAAAGATAGTGACAAAATATTGATAAAAAAATAAAATAATTTAATAAAAAATTAAGAAAATTTTCAGAGAGATTGTACCCTTAAAATTATAAACTTTTTACAATATTTTAACGTTAGTAACATTAAAAATCCGGGTCATGTCGACAATGTGCACAATCGTTCACCAATTTGGTGAACATTTGGATCATGTCGACTTTGTGAACTTTTTGTTCACCAAATTCTTGGTCACCTAATTCGTGAACATTTTTGAAAAAAAATTTAGATAAAAATTTTAAATTTATTTAAAATACCTTCAAGTTAAAATTGACGGTTTTTAGAAAAAGAATTTGCCTTTAAACTTAGGCCAAACAGGAGTGATCATTTATAGTAATATGAATACATCACAACCCAAAACATCTTTTTTAGGACCATTTATTTCTATTACTAAAGCTTTATTAAATTTTTTTGTGATCAGAAAATTTTTTTGGTGAACAAAAACTTCACAAAGTCGACATGATTGGTGAACCATTGTGCACATTGTCGACATGTCCAAAAAATCCTTAATGTTACAATTTCTTTTTTCCATCTCCTCTTCTTAATATTATAATTAGGAAATCTGATTTAAAGATCGATTTTTTTTAGAAAGAGAGTCAAAGCTTTTCCCTAATTTGGCTAACTCAGCGATTTTTGGAAGAAAATTAAAAAAAATTAAGATCATTGTTTTAATTGAATTTAATAATGTGTCTTCCTAATTACCACACTCAAAAGACGCTTCAACACATTCACTAAAACTTTGAAATAGATTTTCTTTCACTTTGAAAAACTTTTTAACACAAATTTAGAAAATAGAAAAATTAAAGAAAATTTTTCCAATATTTTTTTTTTAGAAACCAAAACTTTTGTTGATTTGAAAGCCTTTTTTAGAAGATAACAAAACAAAAACAAACAAACTAATATTTATTTTATATAAATGTTAGTCATGATGTTGAGTTGAACTTTTAATAATTCTCTCAAAACCAATAAGCTTAGCGACTTTTTTTAGTTATGGATATGCTGAACAATTATCCCTTTAATAATATACTTTAATTTTTATCTTTATTACAATTAAATAGAAAATTTTTTTATTTTTCAAAAAATTTAATCTCAGAGTTAAACACTTGGAAATGACTCCGATTCAGGCTTCTATGTCAGACTCAGACTCCGACTCGAAGTCATCAAAAAAATCTCATTAGGTTCTGACTTTAGTCAAGTCTCATTGGCCCTAATGACTCTGAGTCAAGTCATCAAGAAATCGGCGTGTCCCGAACTCTGGTTTAGCCTTAGATTTAGCCATTTAATTTTTTTCTTCTTCAAATCATTATTTTTGGGATTTTTAAAGAAATTAAAAAAAAAACACTAGATTTTTATATAATCAACTACGAGCGTTACTTCAATTATAAGGCTTTTTGCAAGTGATTTTATAGATAAAAAGGATATAATTAATTTTTTTAGAATAATTTTGAAATTCTTTTGTGAAAGCAAAAAAAAAAAATAAAATTGAGTCAGTCAAAAAAATATTATTAGCTTAACTTCTGAATTATTTGTAATTTTTTTTTATATTGGTTTAAAATTATTTTAGAAAAACATTTAAAGTTAGGCTTTTTTCCCCCCATTTTACTTTATTTAGATTAAACCCAGTCAAAAGCTCCAGTAAAGAGACTCATCCGAACCCATTATAAATTTCCCTTAAAAAGAAAAGCCTTCTTTTCTAAATGTTCAAAAAGTCTTATTAATGTTTTGAATTTTTCAGCAAGCTGTCTGTGTTGTAAAATATGTATAAAAAGAAATTAAAAAGTCGTAAAACAATATAAATAAGTAAATAGTTATGTTTTTAAAAAAATCAATCTTCAAATAAATTTAGCTCCAAATTAAATTTAAAAAAGCAAAAAAAGAAGACAGTTTGTTAAGTTTTCTTTCCTTTCTATTAAAAATTTAAATTAATAATTTAACTAATTTAGGAAAACCTCATGTACAAATACTTTAACATGGCGAATCGCAAAAAAATTCTTCCCCATCATTTTACATTGGAGAAAAAAAAGAAATTATAAGATATATATTTAACAAATATCGATTTCTATATTTAATATTAGAAATCGTTATATTGAGAATATGCTCGTAACTTACGGGCATATTCTCGTAAAAGATGTGAAAAATATGATCTTTTTCACATTTAGCATTAGTGGTCTATAAACTCTTTTACCGATTATTAAGCAAATTCCACTTTTTTTTGTATTCAAATCTAAAATTTTTATTTCCTTTTTACCTTATGTTTTTTAACTAAATCAATAACTTGAAGTTCGAAAATATACTAAAGAAAGGACGGTTTTTCAGAAAACGATCCCTCTTTGTTATGGTCTTATTTAACTTCAAATTTTGGGTTACCCTTTGAAATTCATTTTGCTTAAAAAAAAAACCCTGACAATAGTTTATTCTTCGGTTCAAACTTAATTTTAATACTTTATCAGGATTGCTATTTAACAATCAAAATTTTGCCTTCGATCCGATAAAGTACCGTCCCGATTTTGATCGTACCGAACCATATTCCAAACGTATTCTAACACTAAGCTAAAAATATTTTGGAAAATTTTTTTAGGTCAAGTTTAGAAATTCTCAGACTTTTTTCCTTTTATTTATTTTGTATAGTATTTATATAGATTCAGAAGGTTCTTTATAGGCTATATGAACAATAGAGAGGACTAAAAATTAAAGACCATTAATTTTTTTTCTCAATAAACTCCTTACGAATATTGTACAATTTTTAAATGATGAAAAATAAGTTTTAATCGAATTGTTCGGATGTTTTTACATTCGTTCTAATGTAACGCAAACCGTCAGATTTAAAAATCGAAAAATTCAAGTCTACGTATTAGTTTACTGTTTAAAATAATATTTCTTTTATTTTATTTATTTTTCATTTAATTAAAATAATGACCTAAGGTCAGCTGCTTGAAGGTAGAACGTCCTTCTTTCAGCAAATAGAAAACGAACAAAATTTGTACTTATTTCTTTATTCAAATATTTCTAATTATTTCTTTATTCAAATTCACTTAATGTATTTCAAACTAAAATTAATGTATTTTTCTTTAGAAAAGCGACTCATATATGAGGTGGAAAGTTAGAATATATTCTGAAAAGAATAAAAAGGCCAATTGATTTTTTTTTAATAAAAATAAACTTTTTACCTATCTATGTCCTTTTCTTTTACTTACTTTTTGCACCGTTTTCAGGTCCTTGATTTCGCATATTTTGGTGGACCATAGTTAATATTTTTAAGATTCAAAATTATGAAAAATTAACATGGTTCAGGATTATGGTCAAAAGTCGAGTTCTTGATAATTTAGATTAGAATCCCTCACAATTATTTTTTTCTAAATGAAGACAATTCAGTTTTGACCAAATAACTAATAAATTTTAACTTCAAACTTAAAAACTCTTACTAATCGAAACGACCAATTTTATTCTTAGCAAATTTTTCTTTTTTTTAACTAAAAACGCGAATTTTTTAAAAAATTTAAATAAAACATGACATTTATAACCAATTTCTACTAAAAAAAAGACAAATTTGAAGTTTTTTTCCTTTAAATTATTAATTTTATTCAGAGAGAAAGTTATCGACCTCGTATACAAATCTTTTAACATGGCGAAGATTTTTTCCAGTCGTCCCATGCTATAAAAAAAAAGAAATTTTATATATTTGTTTATCAATTATCAATAAATCAGAGGTTTCTGATACATCGGGGGTTTTTGAATTCTGATGACAACTAACGAAAAAAAATTTCTTTTATTTTTGTTTATTACTATCGTAAACTCTTGCCTATAACTCTAATGAAAATTTACTGGGAAATCCAATCGGTTTCCATTAGAGTTATAGGAAAGAGTTTACGGTATTATAAACAGGCTTTTTGAATTTAATTTAAAATACTAAAATTCATTATCTTAAAACGATATAGTTTACTAAAATGTTTAAAAAATTAGTGCATTATGAGTCATAATTTGAAATTTTCAAGTTTTAAGTTTCAAGATTAACCAACAGGCTAGTGTCCAAATCTATTGCTTTATCTAGACTGATTAACGCTTTATTTTTTTTTGCAACCAAAGCTCTCAAAGTACATTTTATGCTGATATTATGCATTTAAAGTGATCTCTCAAAAAAAGGCCAAATATTATTAACGTACAGCATTTTATATCGAACTAACGCCGGACCGTACCCGTACCGAACCACTAGCGAACCCGAACCGTACCCGTAGCCGTACTGTATTTCTTCTGCATGTTATGAGACCCTTTCGTTAAACCAAAATATACTTTAACGACATAAAATTGAGAAATTAAGGTGCCCCAAGTCATAAACCCTAGTTTTTAAAATTTGTAGATACTTAAGAATTGTTTTGGTTCTTCTTAAAATAGACCCTCACTTGAAAAAAAAATTAAAAAAAATCTTACTTCTGATTACCTGTTCTTAAAAAAAACTCGGTTTAATTTTTAATTCCGTTAATCATTTTCTATTATAAAATGTTTTTTTTTATTAAGGTTTTTTAATAATTTTAAATTAAATTAAATTATTAATTATAAATAATAGCCAAAATGAATATTTGCTATTAATTTTTTGGCAAGTATTTCTTATATAAGCAAATGGCGATTAATTCTTATTTAATAATTTGGCGATATTTTCACTGACAATAAATTTTATTAAATTAATCGCCCAAACAAAAACTTTGATTTGGAATTTTTTAAAGCCATACCAAATAAAACTCTGGTAAACTTGATTATGATTATGGATTTTTTAAAAATTTTTGGAACTTACTTTTCAAACAAAATTTTTAATTAAGCATCAACAGGACTACTAATTAATACGATATATGATCTAAAACTTTTAACCTATGGTCTTAGCTTACTTAACTTAACCTTACACTCCTAAGAAGTCCTCTTTTTAGACTCTCTTTAGCTAGTTTAATTTTAAGTCATAGTTATTTGTTTACATTCCATTTAAATCAGTAAAATTAACAAAAGTTATTAAAAAAATAGAAACAATTCGCTAAAAGAAGCCAACTTTTAATGGTCGTTACTAACTTTCCTTCAATTAAAAATCCTTTAATTAATTAAGTTACATTAATTCTTTTAAAGTTCCTAAAATTTACCTTAAGTAACTTTAAAGGTTAATTAAAAGTTAGCTTAAGATATTAAACGTTTTTGTGAGCCAACTTCACCAAATTCATACCACAAATTTTAAGATTTAAACTAAAATAATTTTGACTTCAATTTTAAATGATTTTGAAGTCAAAATTATTTTAGTCTAAATCTTAAAAATTAATTTTAACTAAATTTAAAAGTTATTAGCTCAGTATTAGCTTACATTTTGAAAAAAAAATTTTCCTAGCAACTTTTTTTATGTTTTACTAAACACGGATCTTAATTTTTTAGAAAAACACGGACCAGTCAAAGTAGGCTTCAAACAACTCCGCCAAATTCATACCACAAATTTTAAGATTTTAACTAAAATAATTTTGACTTCAAAATCATTACTATCAATTTTTTTTCGTACCGTAGCCGTAGCATATCGTCCTTGACCGTAACGTACCGTACTAGCGTTCTTTGCCGTAGCATACCATACTTGCGTTTATACTAAAACAAGAAAATACTGAATAAAAAATTAAAGATCTCTAAAAAATTTAGACAGTTTAAATTTTAAAATTAGATAAAAAATCTACCTTAGACATGAAAAATTTATTTTATTTTTTTTAGGATTTTGAAAATCCAATTTTCCTAAAAAGCCCTAGTTTTATTTTTAGTGTTTTTTAATCATGTACAGTACATCTCTGAAATAAGTTGACAACTTTTTAAGCAAATCTTAAGAGGGTCTTAAGACATGCTTAAGAGGCGT
>NTPY01000349.1:241272-252717 GCA_002922825.1 Brachionus calyciflorus
AAACGCCCATAAGTTACCCTTGAGGGCAGAATCAAGGCTGTTATGATGAGCCAACAAGGAAAATAGTTTGCAACTATCGGAAAAGAATAAATTAGGACCACTTACCTGCTTAAGACACTCAATTTTGTTCTTGGTGAACCATTTGACTTCATTTTGGCTCTATGACACGGTGCATTGGCTTGGTGAAATATGAATGGGTGGTTTTGTGAGCTTCTCGATCGATTTTATAAGGTTACTACTCAAAATTTCGATGAACCTGGTTTTATTTAAACTACCGTCGAATATGCAATGAATCCCAAGTCCATAAAAACTCAAAAATAATCTTTTTGAAAAAATGATTTTCGAGGTCCAAAAAAAAGGACTTATTTAAAAATTATTATAATTAATTTAGAATCAAATTTTAAAATCAGATTTGTATAAAAAATTTCTTCATCGGATTCGCGGAAACGTCTTAAATGTTTAATTTATAATTTTTTAAAATATTCGAGAACAAAAAACACAATTGTTCAAAATACCGTGGCTTTTTTTATTTTTCTGGGACTTTTCGGCCTGCTAATTCCTAATTCATCAAATTAAGTGAATTAAATTAGTAAACTAAAAACCATCAAAAGTTATGATATATTACTAATTTTTTGTTTAGGACAATATTATGAAGTACACTTTATCAATTCAATGTTAGTTTATTATAAAGTTAATATTTTTCAGTAGATTCAAATTTATATACCTAGAAGAACCAGGCGTTCAAAATTTTGGTGTTTCTAGTGTTAAATAAAAATTAATTTAAATAGAAAATTTCTTTTCTGAAAACAAATTTAAGCAATAAATAGTTGGAATGTGTCTAAAATAGCTAGATAGTTTTCATTATTGCCATTAGAGCGTTAAATTTTGAAGCCAATCTTGTTCAAGATCAATTTTTTATACTTAATTTTGATTTATAAGCCACAAGTTGGAGTTTTTCAAAAATGAAATTTCGTTTATTGACCAGTTTTTCATATTGTAAAAAGATTTAATTTGCAGCAGGGTCTACACCTAAATTTTAGGTGAAGGTGTAGCCTACACCTACACCCTACAACTACACCTTTTCTAAGAAATTACACCCTCTTCTGGTGTAGTTGGTGTAGGTGTATGGTGTAGGTGTTGCTTACACCTTTAAAATACACCATTTTTTCGGGTGTAAATTGTGAATTAATCCATAGAAAAATTATCAAAAAAAAAATTTTTTTAAATATTTTTATTAAGATTATTCTTTACTTTTATATTTTATGCTTGTATATTTTTTGAAATATTTAAGCGGAAAACTAAAAAGTTCCTTTTTTTTAATTCACAAAACTTCGAAAACATTTATGTTTTATCGAAAATAAAACATTAATAATTTTGAAAAAACATAATAAAACTTACTAAAAGTTTATTTTTGCGCAATTAAGTTTTATTTCAAATAAAAATATGTACAAAACTATAAGAGGAACAAAAAAAGTTGATTTTTAAGATTTTCACATTGAAATCCTTTTTGCATAATGTTTGCGAGATTGTTTAAGCTTCGATCACTTTTAATTTTTACACTTCATAATTAGTCACAATCAATATAATTTTTCAGTAAATTCGAACCATATTCAAATTTTTTGTTTATTAAAATAAGAACTGTTAGCATTCGACTTATTTTGAGAAATTATGTAATCTTTCAGGACAAAGCTTTGTCTTTTTAGTTTTAACTATAACTTACAATACAATCCAAAACAAAGATAACGACCTGTTAAAACACTGTTTATACAGAACATACACAAAACAAAACCAAAGCAGAAAGAAAATCAAACTGAAACAGAAACATTTAAAATGATTTTGTGTTGGTTTTCTGCCGATTTTGTTTCTGTTCTGTGTTGTTTTTGTTTCGGTTCTGTGTCGGTTTTGTGTATGCTCTGTTTAAACATTGTTTATGTTTTCGTTAACTTTGTTTCGGATTGTACTGTAAAACTTTTTTAGTTGCATAGAAAAAATTATATTCAAAAATAAATCTAAAAAGGCTTTAAAGATTATTTGTTCCTCTTCTCCTGGATTTTTTTTATCTTTTCTTTTTAAATTTTATCATAATTCTTGACTCTGATTGATAAAAAGGTTTATACGTTTACAATGGCGAAGGGAATTTAATTACACAAAGCCATTTGGAAAAATAAATAAACAATTTAAAGAAAAGGTCAGTAAGTTCAAGTAAGATTTGCATATAATTTAAAGTCAAGTAAATGATTTTGCGTTAGGAAATCGGATAGAAATTTTTTTAAGAATAAATGCTTTTTTAAAACATGTATATTTAAATTATTCTAAAAAGATTTGTTCAAACTCTATGAATTTAATAAATTCTATGTTTAATTTAAGATGATAAAAAAAGGATTTTTAAATTTTAATCAGAATTTTTCTTAAAAACATTATTGCATGAAAGTTCGTTAAATTAAATCCGAGCGTTACTTAGCTGTTCGAAAAAATAAATCTGGTCATTATGAACAAAATTTGCAGTTGAGATAATTGAAATTTATTGGACCAAATTAAGTTTTAAATAAGTTTTATTCTCGATAAAATTATTTAGTTTTTTTTGGTATTTAGTAAAATTGACCGGTGTAAAATTATCGACTTGAAAATTGGTCAGGTGAAAAAAGCGACTAGAGAAAAAAAAACAGGCGGAAAAAAATCCGGTTTTATAAAAAACAGGTATAAAATTGACAGGGTTTATAATTTATTTTTAATAGCCAATAAGATAATAATAAAAATTAGATAATAAAATTTTTACCAAAAAAAAATATATTATTATAATTTAAAAAAAAAGGGTTAAATAGTTAAATCTAATATTTCTTGTTGTTGTTGAGAAACTGACCAAGAAAGAAATTCATTTAAAAAGTTAAATTTAATAAAATTATTGAATTTTTGGTCATACTTAAGCTTTGAAGGGTCGACTTTCCGAGCAATATCATAAGCATAAGCTATACAAAAGAGGCCACAATCAAACGTTCCAACTTGTGGCACCATTTTTACCATTGAAACAAAGTGATTTGAACTTCCAGGATATAAAAAGTTCATAATAGGCTTGATTGATGAGGCGTTGTTTTGATCATTCATACTATCATAAATAAACCATTGTCTGTGTGAAATCTCGGAATCTAATTGATAATCTTTATACTCTAATGGATCAATATTTGTGAGCAAAATCAAATGATTATTGTTACAATTTGCAATAAATATAAGGTCGAAATTTGGATTAATACAAACTTGATGAATATCTCGAAATAATCTTTGAATTTGCCAGGTCTCCGAGAAACAAATCGATTGATATTGTCCATTAAATTGAGAATTAAGGAATTCAAGAGCATGATCAATATGAGAGCTCTTTAACCATTGTGTTTCTTTGAAGAAAAAAATTACAATCAATTTGAAAAATTTCATTTGAAGTATCACTTAAAATTGTAACTGTTTCGATTTGGTCATTAGCTTGCTTGTCTTGAACGCTTTCTAGACACAATTTATTACTTGTTTGAGGGCTTGGTGACGAGCTTTTACATCTCTTAATATTGCTTTCATTTTAAGCTTTTTCTACAGTTGATTCTTGATTGTCTAGCTTTTCTTCCAAGATTCTTATGAAATCAACTTCCTTATATTTATTAATTAACTTGTCTTTTTTGAAAATCAATTTTTCGACATTTTAGTAAGATTCGTCTTGATCTTGGTCTTGTTTAATCTCTTCGTCAGATCTAGGAAATTCTCATATGGGTTCATCATTTAATGTGTTAATTTATCAAAATATTGGTTAAAGGAAATTTGATTTTGGTAAAACTCTTGATGAATAAGTTCAATATTTAAATTTTTGTTTTGCTACTTGATATTAGATTGTTTAACTATTGAGTTTTATTTAGATTTGTAAAAAACATCTCTTGCTTTCGAATCTATTAATTTTATTTTTTTTTTTATTTTCATCAACTCGTGGATGGACTGTAATATTTGATCTGGACAACCCTGAATGAAAACCCTCAACATCATTGTTGGTACGACGTTTGTCGGTCTGATGATGATTCCATATAGTTGGTGAAACAGTCCCATTTAACCATTGTTTGATAAAATATTTAATAAATTTTATAATTTTTTCGTCACTCTTTACAGGAATTTCATTGAAAATTAATTTAATTTGTTTCTTGTATATACTCTAATGCCATTGAAGGCAAAACGAGAAATCGACGTATCCAAAATCTAAAATCCCAATCATTTATAAATTTAGATTTTAGACCTAAGGGAAATAACTTTTTTTTGATGGCTTGGCAAAAAAGAAACCAACAGCCCCAACCAAATATTATTATTCTGTTTCCAGTATGATTTTGGTTATCATAACGAAGAAAAAGTTGTTTTTGATTATTAATTGTCAAAAATTGTTGATCCTCGGAAATAACTAATTTTTCAATTTTATTAGGCTCGTTTTTTTTGCTTTTATTTCGAATTTTTTTGCAGCAATTTTTAGCGGATCCTTCTTTTATCCAAAAGTTAGCTACTGAAGTGTTATCATAATTTTGTTGAAACGATCGAGGCTTTTTTTATACTGATCTGAAAACTTAAATTCAACATTTGTCTTTGCTAAAAATTTCAAGTTTTCATACTCTTTTAAACATTCCATTTCTACTGGTAGCATAGTCATACATTTGCTAGATTTGTGCATTTCATTTTGTTTTTTTATAACGGAATCATTCATGGCAGTTATGGTAGCACTACAAGTACAGCATCTCCTTCAATTGACCCATCTCGATTTTTCTCAGCAATTTTAAATTTTACTGCTTTAAATTGTGCTGATGATTTCTCAGGGTCGAGATAGCTGAATTCTGGGTAATTTTTATTCATTTTAATATATTTAAGGATAAAAATAATTCCTAATTTGGACATTTTATATACAACTCAAAAAGGTTGAGGGAACTTTTGAGTTTTTTACACACGATTAATTAATTGATTAAGATAAAGTTTAAGAAAAATTTTAGGTTACTTATAAATAATCAATTAAGTAATAATTAATTATCATTTAATTTTAATTTTTTTAAAAGATAATTTTACACCGGATTTTTTTCCCCTCGATTTTTGTACAAGCTGATTTTTTATTGGACAAAATTAAGTTTTAAATAAGTTTTATTCTCGATAAAATTATTTAGTTTTTTTTAGTTAGTTTTTTTTTTAATTTTTCAATTTATTAAAGTTTTCGGCTTAAATATTCAAACATAAAATATAAAAGTAAAGAATAATCTTAATAAAAATATTTAAAAAAATTTTTTTTTTGATAATTTTTCTATGGATTAATTCACAATTTACACCCGAAAAAATGGTGTATTTTAAAGGTGTAAGCAACACCTACACCATACACCTACACCCTACAACTTCACCTAAAATTTAGGTGTAGACCCTGCTGTTAATTTGCCACAATTTTTTATGAAATTTTAATTTCTTTAATAAAATTACATGAGTCTTGTTAAGTTAGATCGCAAAGTAGTTAGTAGGGGGGACTCAAGCCTCTGCGTACCCCCACCCTGGCTACGCTACTGATACCATTTTAATGTTTATCTAACAAATACCTAGAAAGAATTTAAATTATACAAGAAATAAGCTTTTAGAAAAGTTTTTAAGAAACATTTTTTTTGATCTGATTGGCAATTATGTATTAAATTTCAATAAAAATAAATAAAATCTGATAATTTATCATTTATTTTTAACTTATGTAAATTTTCAGCTTTTGTTTTTCAATCAGGTTAATTTATTTTAGAGTTATAATACAAAAATATAAAATAAATCAAGTCTTTACCAGAACTTTATGTTTTATTGTTTTCAGAATTAAAAGCGATACTATTTTAAAATGAAAAGAATTTTCTTAGTATATTTTTATATTTTATTTGGTTCTATTTTAGTAGTTTCTTATCCATTAGGCTCTTTTGAATCAGATCAAGTAATTGAATTTTCAAGAAAAACTGTTTAAAAACAGCCTTAAAGTTTTTTATACTGAAGAATCCTTCAGTTGAAAATTTAGATAGTGTAGAAGGTATAAAATCAGAAAAAGAATCATCTGATGCATTGAAGTTTGTAGGAGACGTTAATTCAGACGATTTGAACATTGATATTTATTCAGAGCCTTCACAGTCGGAGTTTCCTCTTGATGAATATGGAAGGCCTATGTACGGAAAAGGTAAATTTAGAAATTAAAGCTCAGATAACTTAAAGTGGTCTTTATTTTTAGGATTTTAGGTAAACTCAATCAATTGTATGAATACTTATTTGGTTGGTCACCAAAAAAATTTTATAATGATAAAGTAAAGTCCAGCAAGCTTTACAAAATATTGTTCGATTAGACTACAGATTCAAATTTGAAATTTTAGAGATAAACTATTTTTAGCTTTTTTCTAAGTTTTTTAAAATTTTTAGCCCACTATTTTTAGCTGAATTTTTTTTAAAAATAAAGGAACCTAATTTTATTTTATATTTAGATGCTCATTTGCTGACTTAACTCATTTTATAAACTGTTATCATTTAGAGTAACATTTTAAGTTTTATGTTACTTTTAAGTAAATGTGTTTGTCTGAGTTGTGAATCGTTTAATCAAATCTAACTAATGATGGATTAAATTTTACTCAAAAATAGTAAAAAATAGAAAAGATTTTATTTTGCTCGAAATGTTACTCTAATATAAAAAATTATTTGGATTAAAATTTGTTTCTTAAATTCACAAAAAGTAGCAGCAAATTATTGGTATATTTTGTTAGATTAAAGTTGAAAAAAACTACTTAAAATTTTCTTTTTTTTACTGTTGCAGTATGTTAGTTTCTGTTAAAAGAAAAACGAAGTGCCTATTGACACACTATGTTACAATAAAATAATTTATTGACACACTATGTTGCAATAGAATATTTTATTGACACACTATGGACTATTAAAATAATTTACCGTATTACCTTGCAAAGAAATTCGGCATTTAAATTCGAAATTTCGAGTTTTGCCATACGCATTAAACACGTAAAAATGAACTTTTTTTAATAAATAAAATGCGGCATTTAAAACTGAAATTTTGAAAATTATTTTGAAAGAAAGCCGCATATGAGATAAAACGGGAATGACATTTAATATTTTTTATATATTTTAAATTTTTTGTAATAAAAAAATATTTTAAAATGAGTAATTATTATTGAAATTTAAAGAAATTTGCGATTTTTATTAATTTCGAATTTTAATGACAAAAATTTAAATCTGTAAAAAATATTTAGAAAAATTAACTTTTTATTTCAGGTTTATTGCGGCATTTAATTTTAAAATTTCGTTTTTTATTTACAAATTTTTTTTTAAAATAAAATTTAAAATTTTACAAAATTTAATTTTTTGTGTATTATAATACACAAAAATTTTTTTCGTTTTTTTTAGATAAGGATGCGATTTTAGGGCCGAAAAATACGTTTTTTCATAAAACGAAAAATTCGGAATTAAGAGACTAAAATTACTATTAGACTCAATAACAAAAAAAGTTTTAAAAATAAAAATTTGACCGAAATCGTGTTTGTGTAGCAAAACAATGTTAAAAAAATTATTGTGTCAATAAAATATTCTATTGCAACATATATGTCAGTAAAATATTCTATTGCAACATAGTGTGTCAATAAATTATTTTATTGACACACTATGTTGCAATAGAGCTACCCAAAGAAAAATCAATTTAAATTAAAAAAGCTCCCTATTTAAGAAGTAGCAATTTTAGAGAAAAACGTTCATTTTTTTAATAATTAATAAACAAATACATATAAAATTTATTTTATAACATGGGACGACTGGAAAAAATCTTCGCCATGTTAAAAGGTTTTATACGAGGTCGATCACTTTCTCTCTGAATAAAATTAATTAATAAAAGGAACAAAACTTTAAATTTGTCTTTCGGAAAATTTTTTAGTTGAATTTTAATTAACCGCGTTTTGTTGAAATTGATTATAAATGTTATGTTTCATTTGAATTTTTTATAAAGTTAAAAAAAAAGAAAAATTTGCTAAGTATAGAATTGGGGGTTTCGATTAGTAAGAGTTTTTAAGTTTGAAGTTAATATTTTTAGTTATTTGGTCAAAACTAAAGTGTATTCATTAGAAAAAAAATAATTTCTAATTAAATAAAATAAAAAATTCGGAGGGATTCTAATCTAAATATCAAAAACTCAACTTATGACCATAATCTTGGCCCATGAAAAAGTAAGTAAAAGCATGCTTTAAAAAAAGGACATAAAATAGGTAAAAAGTTTAATTTTAGAAAAAAAATTAAATGGTCTTTTTAGCTTTTAAAAAATTTATTTTAACTTTCCATCTCATATATGCGTAGCTTTTAAAAAACATGTCATGATTATTAGTAAAAATGTTTACGTGAGAAACAATTATATAGAGAAAATTCTTTAAAAAAATAATTGATTGAAATAATGAGTTATATGTGGAAAATGCAAACCTTTATCATAAGTAACAGTTAAGAGAGATGTCGAATAGTAAACACTTGAGATAGGTATGAAAATGAATTGAATTTAAAATAGCCAAGCTCAAGCAAGATCTTAACCCTAATTTACTTTCTAAATAAAAATACATTAAGTTAAGTTTAAAATACATTAAGTGAATTAGAATGATTCAATATGCTTATTCCCTCTTAAATTTTTTCCCTCTGAAAATTTTCCCTTTTTTTTTTCCTCTTTAAATTTTTTCCCCTTTATAAAAATTCTCTCTGTAAAGTTTTTCCCTATTAAAAAAGTTCCCTATTAAATTTTTTCCCTTTCTTAATTTATCTATTTTTAATAAAACTTAACCAATCAAATAATTTTTTTAATCTAAAAGAAATAATACTTAAACCGCATTTCAATTCAGGTTCTAATTTTTTACCTGTTTAAATTTTTACTAACCTAATTTTTTCTTTTAAATATTTCCGAATTACTGTATAAAACTATTGTGACAATCACCGTATCCGCTTGCCTAGTATTCTATGAAAAATCATTCAATTTTTGTGATATATAGTCTAACTTTTGAATATTAGAGGATATGCAATAGATTAAATGTCCTTAAAAAAGGTAGAATTTTGGAAATCTATTAAAGTTCAGATTATTACATTAATTTTTCAGTTAAAAAGAAAAATTAGAATCCTAAGTTTGGCATAACATGTATTCAATGGAAATTAATCTGATAGGAAAGATTTACCTTTAAGAAAAATTGATTTAAGATCATATTGAAAACTACTGTTAATTATGTTAATCATAAATAAAGATAAAGGACAGAATTGATTGGTTAACAAAATTTTACTCTCATAAAGGGAAAATTTTTAAAAGAGAAAATTTTACGGGGGGGAAATTTCACGGAGGGAAAAAAATTTTGGGGAAAAATTTACAAGGGAAAAAATTACTAGGGAAAATTGTAAGAGGGAAAAAATATAAAATACCAATTAGAATAAACAAATATTATTTTAAAAATTGTACCATATACGTAAGGAAAGAGTGCAGCATAAATTTAACAAAAATTATTTTCTTAGTTTTTTGAGAAAAAATATTAATGTTCTTAAATTTTAAGTCCTCTCTATTTTTCATATCACCTATAAAGAACCTTCTGAATCTCTATAAATACTCGACAAAACTAGTAAAAGGAAAAAAGTCTGAGAATTTTTAAACTTGACCTAAAAAAATCGGGAGAACTTTATCAGATCGAAGGCAAAATATTAATTGTTTAATAGCAGTACTGATAAAGTATTAAAACGCCTAATATAAATATTAATTAAAAATTAAGACGCCTAATATAAATATTAATTAAAAATTAAGACGCCTAATATAAATATTAATTAAAAATTAAGACGCCTAATATAAATATTAAATTGGGTAGAGAAAAAAGAAAGGAAAATTACTTAAAGAGCTTTACCGGATTTGCATTGGATTTTTTGCCCCATTTTTATAACTGTGATTTTCTCGCACACACAATAAATTATATATCATTTTGAAGCACATTTCATCAAGAATGCCACCAGATAAAGAAAAAAATTCTAACTCGAATTTCACAGTTACCATATTGGATCAAAATTAATTTTTTGAATTTTTTTGCAAAATAAACTTAACACCAGTATTTTCAAGAAAAGAAAAAACTATTTTTGCATGATTATTCATATATATGAATTTTTTTATTATTTTAAACGAAAAATATTTTAAAAAAAAAATTCAATCTTGGATGCCAAAATACTGAAAAAAAAACTCAAAACCTTAAAAAGAATATTATTTTTTCCGAGGAATCTGAATTTTTATATTTTTTTTCGTTCGAAAAAATTATTTTTTAAGCTTCAAAAATTCAAATTGCGATTCGCATTGAAAATATATGTATTTTACGCATTAGAAAGAATAAAGTATGTTCTATTTTGAATTTAAAGTTTTAAAAAATATTACATCTAAATAAATACGAATACTAAAAAAAAAAGAGTTTGTTTATATACGAATAATAATGCAAAAATAGTTTTTTTCTTTTCTTGAAAAAACTGGTGTTAAGTTTATTTTGCTAAAAAATTCAAAAAATTAATATTTTGATCCAATATGGTAACTGTGAAATTCCAGTTAGATTTTTTTTCTTTATATGGTGGCATTCTTGATGAAATGTGCTTCAAAATAATATATAATTTATTGTGTGTGCGAGAAAATCACAGTTATAAAAATGGGGCAAAAAATCCAATGCAAATCCGTTAAAGCTCTTTTCCGAAAAAATTTTCATAACGACATGTCAATATTTGGATTAATGACATGTCATAAAAATCGAGCATTAACGTTAGAAATCCATATTTGCTAAGTTATATAGCTTCTTAAATTTTTCAGTAGTTGTAAGGTGTAGGTGTAGGCTACACTTACACCATACACCTACACCTTTTCTAAGAAATTACACCCTCTTCTGGTGTAGGTGTTGCTTACACCTTTAAAATACACCATTTTTTCGGGTGTAAATTGTGAGTTAATCCATAGGAAAATTATCAAAAAAAAAATTTTTTTAAATATTTTTATTAAGATTATTCTTTACTTTTATATTTTATGTTTGAATATTTAAGCCGAAAACTTTAATAAATTGAAAAATTAAAAAAAACTAAATAATTTTATCGAGAATAAAACTTATTTAAAACTTAATTTTGTCCAATAAATTTCAATTATCTCAACTGCAAATTTTGTTCATAAAGACCAGATTTATTTTTTTATTTTTTCGAACAGAGAAAAGCTAAGTAACGCTCGGATTTAATTTAACGAACTATCATGCAATAATGTTTTGGGGCTCCCTCAATATGTTACCAGCTGGTCACAAAATATGTGACCAATTTGATTTCTCTCATTAGGTGACCAGCACTGGTCACTAATATATGACCAGTGAATTTTGTGACCATAAACTTTAAAATCATATGAAAAACAATGGTCATAAAATAAATTAT
>NTPY01000349.1:258610-285035 GCA_002922825.1 Brachionus calyciflorus
CTCTCTCTTTATTTTATTTTATTTAATAGCGCACGCTATTAAAATATTTTGAACAAAAAATATTATAAGATAAAGAAAATTAAAAGATAAGTTCAGCAAAGAAAGACTTTATCAATATTCAAATTATTAATATATTAATAATTAATATAATTATTTTTTTCTATATTCGAAACTCGTCAATTTTAATAGTTTTAAAACCTACGTTATTTTTTTTTTTGAATTCTAACTAATTCTTCGTTCTAACAAATTTAGTTTGAACCTAAAAAAATTCTATTCCAACTTTACTTTTTAGATGGAAAAAATCTAAATTCTGAATTAAAAATATTTGGCGCTTTTCTTATATAATAATATGATAGTCCTTTAATTAGATCTTATCTTTATTTTTTTAGTCTAAAGATACCGAATTTTACGCGCTATTCCAGCTTAGGAGTTGAAGATAATAAAACATTCTATCAAAAGAAGCTTCTTACTCAGAAATTCAAAAAAACTTATCATAAAATTATGTACCTGATTTAAAAATCATATAGTTTTGTGAATTTTTTAAAAAAAAGTAAAAATCATTGGTTATGTTGCGGACTTACTCCGTTACTCCTCACTTTGATTTTCAATAGTACTTAACTTGTGTTAAGGACTTGTGAAACACAAAATTAAAATTAAAACATATTTAAATTAAATATTAAAACCATTTCTTTTGTTGTTGTTTTTTTTTCTTCTCTCTTTATTCTTCTTAGTTTTTGTCTTATATAAAAGTATTAAAATAAATTTAATATTATTTTCTTTAATTCAACTGTTCCCGAGCCCTCAACCGAACCGTATTGAATTAAATCCTATTTAATCTATAAACCAGATTGGAACTTAAACCGATTAAATTAAATTTTAATATAAAATATACCTTGTGTATTTGTCATAAGCGAGATAGAACCACAACAGTGGCGTCCCTAGTGAAATAGAAGCCAAACAAACCGAATAGACACTTAAATTATTCAAATTAAAAATTTCTAAATTCAATTTTAATTTTTTCTAAACGTTAATTTTTTCAATTGAAACCGCGTGTATATATTTAAATTGAGAAAAAGAAAAATTAAAATGTTAAAAAAAATTGTTGTCGTTTATTTTTTAATCGCGTTCTGCTTTTCAAATGTTCAATCGCTTTGTCTGTTCAATTGCGATGAACCAGGAAAAATAAAAGTAGAACTCATCAAACCTAAAGTATATTTCTGAAAGTCTCCTAACAATGTTGACTCATTTCAAAGCAATTTTCAATGAAGTCCTAAAAATGTTTTTTCAAATGTTTGAATGGACTGTCTATTTAAATACAAGTCATGCTATGATAGCTATCCTTGTAACCGTTAATTTAATATTAATTATACTAATTAAAAAAGGGAGGCATCCTAAAAAAACCCTCAACAGTGTCTGCTCCAATACATCTAACAACACCACACACGTTAATCTTGTCATTACCGTGCACTGTAATAAAAGACCACAAAATAATCAAAACAACAATGGATATTATTTTTGAGAGGAATCAGTTAGCGAATGAAAGTATGGAAAATTTCGCTTTAAACATTAAATCTTTAATAATCAAAAACTTTCCAAGAAGTCAAATCGACACGTTCGAGGAACTTTTGAAACAACGTTTTGTCGAGGGATTATTGAACACAAGATTGAGAGAAAAATGTCGAGAAAAACTTACAAAAACAAACCGTTTTCAACAATAAATGTCTTTTGAAGACATTTTAACGTACGCAATTGATAAATATAATGGTTTTGATTTGAACCAAGAAACCGAATCCGATACCAATAATGAAATTTTAAAAAATGTTAGGTTTGAAGACAGCCATAAATTATGAAAATTAAAAAACAATTTCAATAAGAATTGGGACAATAACAATCGTCACAAACATAGGTATGAAACAACGAATCAAAGCAGACAAATGAACAATATAAACAGAGATACTTCAAATTTAAATTCAAATAACTCGTCCAGGTTTAATAATTCAAATGTAAATTAGGTTCAAAATGAAAAAACCAACAGGCTTTTAGGTAAAGCTATATTTAATAATTCATTAGTCTCATATTTTTTTGACACAGGCGCATCTTGTACAATTATAAATGAACCGTTATAAGTTCGAATAAAGAAAGAAGACCTTTATACTATTCTTGAACCGTATAGTGGTAAACCGCTTTGGTCATGCAACAAAAAATTAACCGTTTATGGACAAATATGTCTTAGAAACTGTTAAATAACTGGCCATTGTTTAAAAAACGTAACTGTTATTGTAACAAATCACAAAAGTCAATACCATTGCTTGTTAGGACTTGACTTGAAGAAGGTATCAAACTATGATGTAACCTTGACAAATATGGAAAAGATACAAAAACATCAGCTGTGAATATAACTGAACAAGATAAAGTCGCTACGCTCCATTTTTCTGAGCCGAGAAAAATATTCTCAAATTGGATTTCTATAAAAGATTTTTGAAACAAAAATCGACAGAAAAATGAGTAATTTCCAGGGAAAGGAATAAGTACTAAAGCTTAAGTACTAAAGTTTAAGTACTTAATTAAATACTGAACTAGAATAACAAAAAAATGAAAAATAAAAATGTCCAAATAATGGTACTAATTTTTCAAATTTGAATACTTACGCAAGTATTGCACAAGGACTTAGCAATTTTTAATGGAATTTCTGATTTTTTGATGAATTTTTTTTTTCTAAAAATGTAATCCGAAAATTTATTTCTCAAAAAAAATTTATTTAAAAAATAAGAGAGCCGAAAAAGGAATCTATTTGACTTTTTTTTAAAAAAGAAATTTAAAAAATGTATGAAATTTTTTTTATAAAACCAAAACAAAATTTTTTTGAATCATTTTAATTTTGCATAAATTATAAAAACTTATTTTAAACTTAGTCAAAAAGCTGGAAATCTACATTCTGAGCCTTCGGCTCAGAATTACACAACTCAATGATCAAGACCGAGAATACAATTAAACCGAGTCTAATTCATTTAAAAGAAGAAGAATTAAATGATAAAAATGGAAACATTCAAGTAAAACTTACCGATAAAAAAGCAGTCGTAACAGAATCTATTTATTTTAAAAAATTAATGAATTTGAGCACATCAAATGGTGAAAACTAAAATTCAACTAATGAATCAAAGGTTAGTGAAATTCTTTAAATGTTCAAAAAGAATATTTAGACGTAATAAAGGAGACTAAAACCGATGCCTTAAACCCAGAAATTAACTCGATTGAACATAATGATAACTTAAACGAAAAAAATTGGTCAATAAACCGAAATTGAAACCGTAAGAAAAAACATTTCGAAAGAGTTAAAAACAATTTCTGCAGAATCAGTAACTGATCTAACACCTAGAAAAAACATGGACATAGCCTTTAAAATCGAATTGCTGAATCCAAACCAAATACCAATCACAACAAAATCAAGGCCTTTGCCGTATCATTTGAAACAAAAAATTAAGGATGAATTAGATAGACAACTTAGAGAGGAATTATCCGAAAAAGAAGCGAATTTAGCTCAGCGTTGAGAAAAGTCGACAAAAATGATGGCTCAATTCATATAACCGTAGATTATTAACCGCTAAACAAAGTAATCAAAGGCGATAGCTATCCACTACCATCCATAAAGGACGTTTTTAATAAACTATCAGAAGCTGATGTTTTTAATCGAATGGACATCAAATCTGCATACCATCAAATCCTTCACTGTAAATTTTTAATGCGTAAATTCCAACTTTTCATCACATTTATGCGTATTTTTTAGCATTACGCATTTTTTTACGCATTTATAAGCAAAAGTTTATGCATTTAGGCGAATATTATTTTGGGATACGCATTTAGGTTCAAAAAAAACTTAATTTATTCAAAAGTCGAGCATTTAAGCTCAAAAAGTTTTCAATCTTTAAAAATAAGATACGCATAAAAGCGGAAGATTCAAAGTTACTCATAAATGTGTTTTTTGTCAACGCAAAAATGCTCAATAAATTTACGCATAAATGTAAATTTAATCTTTAAAAATAAGTTACGCATAAAAGTGTAAGAATTTGCGCATTTTTGTAAAAAAAAATATTGAGCATATATGTGTATGAACTTTCAATATAAATTAAACTTTTCTAATATTTGAAAAAAATCTTTTTCGACATCTTTTTTTTTTTAAAGTTCAAAATGCAAAAAGTAAAATTTAAAAAAAAATTCACCTTTAAATTTCTCAACCTTTGTTTAGTTTTCCAGAAAACGGCTAAATAATCAAAATTAAATGCTCCATTTTAAGTTCAAGCATTTTAGTTAGGTAATTAAAAAATTTAAAAAAAATCATTTCTCAATCTTAAATATTTTTTTATAAAATGGAAACTTATACAATTTATACTTAATCAAAGCAGTGAAAAAAAAATGTTTTCTAATATTCAAGTTCTAAATCAAAATCTCAAACGATTGAAATATAAGTTTTAAATCATTTTCGAAATTCAAAAGAAAAATCTTTCTTGACTTGGAAGAAAGCCAACTAAAGCCTTTACCGTTTTACTCGATTAGAAATAAAATAAATTTTTTCTATCCTAATTTAAAAAGCTCAAAAAAAGTTTTGCGATAATTTCGCTTTTTTTAATCTTTTTTTATAAAAATTTTCTTTTTAAAATGTCCAAATGTTATTTTTTTTTGACCTTTTTCAGTGATTAATTTTAATAAAGTACTTTTAATAAATTAATTAACTTTTTTTTATTATTAATCTTAAAATTTAAAACAAAAAAGCTTATACATAAATGCGTAAATAAAGACCCATATATGTGATTAAATTTACTCATTTATGCGTTTTTTGTCAACGCATAAATGCTCAATAAATTTACGCATATATGTATAATAAATTTCTCGATTTCTTTTACGCATAAATGGAGGAAATCCTAAAATTCTCATTTATGCTCTGTATTTTACGCATTAAAAATTTACAGTGTTGTGGAGGAAGAATCCATTAATTACACAGCGTTCATATGTGAATTTGGCCTATTCGAGTTTTTACGCCAATGTACATAAAATCAGCTCCAGCTTGGTTTCAGAGAGTTATTGAGGACGCCCTTTTATCGTAAATTAATAGATGTTTATATCGATGACTCATTTATATATATATAAAGTACCATGAAACCGCGGTGTTCGAAGTTTTCGAAGTGCTAGGTAACCGAAATTTTAAAATATCTTTCGAAAAATGTAAAGCTGCTGTTGAAGAAGTCGATCTCTTGGGTTTTATAATCTCAAAAAATCGCATTAAACCGAATCCAAATCGAGCAAAATGCTTATTAGAAAAACCAAAACCAATTAATATTCGTGAACTTCAATGTTGGCTTGGAATAGCAAAAGGATATCGAACTTTTATTGATGGTTACGCTCAAATTGTAAGTCCAATGTATGACCTTATGGGATTGAAGGATGTTCCTAAGAAATTCAGAAAAAAAATGGTGCCGTTCATGGAAAAAAAGTAACGATAGAATTGAACCAAGATGTTGAAACAAATTTTGAAAAACTAAAAACAATTCTTTGCAGTGATCTTGTTTTGGTCCTTCCAAATTTTGAAAAAACCTTGCACTTAAGAACCGACGCTTGTCATTATGGTTACGGCGCTGTTTTGGAACAAGAACAAGAAGACGGCATATTCAAACCAATATCCCATTTTTCATAAAACTACACGGCAGCTGAAAAAAATTATTCTACACCAGAAAAAGAATTGTTATCAGTTGTGAAATCAATTGAAGAGCATCATCAATTTTTATATGTAAAATTTTTTGTAGTTCACACCGACCATTTGCCATTAACATGGATTCTAAGCAAAAGAAATGTCCATCCACGCTTAGAGCGATGGTTATAAGAGTAAGTATTTACGATTTTAAAATTGAATATATACCAGGCCCAAAAATCATTATAGCCGATAGTTTTTCACGACTCCCTTACGAAGACGAACCGAACCAAAATAAAACCGATGACTATTGTGATAACCTGGTAGCTATTGTTGAAGAAGTCATTGATGATGAAGAATCAACTGACTTTGGCTCAAATGAAAATTCAAATGCCAAAGAAACCTAGCTCAGACTCAGAAAATGAATTTATAACTTATAAAACTGAGCAGCTAAAAGATCCAGACCTTGTTTGGATTATAAACCTCATAAAAACAAATGGTAAAACCTTAAATTAAAAAGTTCGACAACTTAATTCAAAAGCTCTTGTACAAACAGTTTGAGAAATAAAGACTAATTGAAGGTATTTTATACAGAATGTATGAAAATTAACAATGATTTTATGTAACACAATTTGTTCTACCAGACCAAACCGTTAAAAATATAATTAAACATGTTCATGGCTCTATTTTTAATGCCCATCTAGGTAACAATAAAACCACTGCAAAAATTTTAGAACGATTTTACCGACCTTTTTTACGAACCGAGGATTTAGTAGGTCCTTTTCCTAAATCAAAAAATTTAAAATAAAAATTTATGAGTCGTGATCTGCCACTACACAAAATTTTGTGAGTTTTACCCAATTGGAAATATTAAAGCGGAAACAATTGCAAAAATTTTAGTAGATCAATGGTTTTGTAGATTTGGTTTCCCTGAAAGTGTATTGTCAGACCAAGGTACGCAGTTTCAGTCAAAACTAATGGATTTAATCTACGAAAATTTATACATCAAAAGCCTAAAAACAACGCCATATCATCCGCAATGTGCCGTTCAAACCGTCAAAAACATTATTAAATCTCACATTGATGATAATCAAATCAATTGGGATGAAAATTTGCAAAAATACGCTCATGCATATAATTCTTCAATTCACAACCAGACATACGCCATTCGAACTTATGTTCGGTCGTAAACCTAAAATTCCTATTGACCTTATTTATCAAGATCCTTATTCCTTAAACCGTGAACCAGTTCTAAAAAAATACACGTTAATAAATGAGCAAGGTGAAAAAGATGTTTTGGCTGACCCTGTAGACACAGTTGAAAAAAACATTCCACAAATTGCCAACGAATATTTAGAAAACCTCAAAAAATCACTAAAAGACTCACTAATTTGAAACCGTAAAATGTAACCGAAATATCCGGATGTACAAGGCAAAAATTCATCATGACCGTAAAATAAAAAAAACCGAATACAAAATTGGAGAGCAAATTTTAACCGATCATCCTGAGTTAAAAAAAGGACTCTCATCGGGAATTGCCCACAAATATTTTGGTCCTTTTGAAATAGTAGGAAAAAACCCAAACAATGTTGACTATTTTATTAAGAAATTAGGTGCTAAAAAGTCTAGACCTAAACAAGTTAACATAAGTCGTTTAAAAACCTTTTTCACAATAGAGCTGATTTTTTAGAAAAATGCTCCGAAAAAACTATAAAATTAGAACCAGCTAATAAACCTGGTCAACAAGCCAAAAAAAAAAAATAAAAAATAAAATAACCAAATAATAATACTTACTACAGATTAATTATAAACCACAACCGCATCATAAATTTCAATTTTTGTTAAGACAATTTAAAAGTTTTATTAAGGAAGGCAAAAAAAAATAAAAAATTAATATTTAAACCGTTTATTGCAAATGTTTAAAAAGCAAATACAATGACTATTCAAATTTTGAAATTTAACATTTTAAAATTTGAAAATATTTCTAAAAATTTCATAACAGAAAAATAATTTTTTCCTTTCTTTCTCTCTAAAATCAATAAAGCAAAAAATTTTTTTTTTGCATTAAAAAATGCAGAACGATATATATTCGTCGGGTATCTGGCGAAAATACTATCCCAGATGAAACAGCCGTCGAACTGTCCTATTTTTTGAACGACTTAATCAAGCAATTTCCGTTATCATCTTCGTGGGGTTCGATTGACTACGTTGTAGTCCCAAAAAAATTAATTTAGATCAAAATGATTATTTCGGTTTTTTCGCGTTCAAAAACAGATTTGTACATTTTGATGTGTCAAATGAACTCCGCAAAATTCAAGCTTTTGTATTTGGCAGTCGCTTCATGATGGTCGAAATCAACTGCCATGGAACAGACCCACATCAACAGGGAATTAACCGAAAAAATTCCACAAAAATTTAAGCCGGTTTGGCAAAACCAAACGCTATTTCGATATTGATCAAAGTAGAAAAAACTCAGATAAAACAGAACCGTTTTCGATAACCACCGACACTTCTAAAAAAAACAAATACGAATCCTTTCTTAACTAGTGATAATTATATCGAACTTTTCAACGATGAAAAGAGAATCGGAATTTCTGATCCATAAAATAACAAAGTTAAGAGAACCGCTGATCAAAATCAAGAAAAAATTGAAGCCAAAAAAATAAGAATGGGGCCACAAAATGAATCGAGTAATGACTCATTTACAAAATTGCCGAGTTTTTGTTGCAATGAACAACCGCTTAAAAATTCAAAAAACCATGAGGATGATCTTGAAAAGCTAAGCAAGGAAAACGTATATTTAAAAAACCTGGTAAAAGAATTAGAACAAACAGTATTGAAAGTACAATTAGAAAAAATTAGCGAGTCAACAAAAGCTCAAAAAATTATAACTAAACTTTAAAAAGACAGGGAGGAGGCCAACAAAGCATCAGCTTCTTTGTTAGCTATAACAGGTTCTTTCAACCAATAATATATATTTTTTTGTTTTGTTTTGTTTTTCTTTTAAAAAATTCTTTTTGTTAAATTTTCAATTTAATTCAAAATTTTCTTTCTTTGTGTACTTAACTTGTGTTAAGAACTAGTGAAACACAAAATTAATTTAAAACCTTTTTCTTTCTTTCTTGTTGTTGTTTTTTTCTTTTTTCTTTTTAATTATAATTCAAAGTTTTTTTCTTCAATAAAATATTAAAATAAATTTAATATTTTTTTTCTATTTTTTCCTCAATCAACCGTCCTCCAACCCTTAACTTAACCGTGGTGGATTAAATCTCATTTAATCCTTAAACCAGATTGGAACCGAAACCAATTAACTTAAACTAAAATATAAATAAACAGTGTGTCTTTGTCATAAGCGACTTAGAACCACAACAGTTATAATGAGTTTTAAAATTAGAAAAATAATTTTTATAATTATTCCTTTAAGGCTTGTTAACAATTTTTTCGGAATTTGACAAAAATGTAATGATTTTATCATTTTTTCATTAAAATCAAACAAAGTTTACTAAATTCCTTATAAAGAAATTCTTATTTATTAATTAACCTTTTTTTTGAAAAATGTTAATAAATTAAAAATATCTTAGTAAAGAAAATTAATAAATTTTATATATATTTTTAAAAAGGTTTTATAAAAAATCAAAGTTTGTGTAAGAATATAAACAAATTTCCTTAAATTAATTTTTCATTTAAACATTCTATAGATAATCTTAGCGCGTAAAATTCGGTAACTAAAGACTAAAGAAATAAAGATAAGATCTAATTAAAGGACAATCATATTAATATATGAGAAAAGCGCCAAATATTTTTTAGTCAGAACTAAGATTTTTTCTATCTAAAAAGTAAAGTTAGAATAGAATTTTTGACGGCTTAAAGAAAACTGGAATTATGCCAGTTAACATGAAATATTCTTTTTCCAATTAAAAACCTTATTGGAAATAAAATATATTATATCTATAATCATATATTATATCTATAATTATAAGATAACACCTATTCGATAAAAAAGTTCTTTAGATCTTTGCCACTAGCCCTTTGTAAGTTAAGTTTCAAGGTTAATCAACAGGCTAGTGCCCTTATCTATTGCTAGACTGATTAACACTTCATTTATTCAAAATTAATAAAATGTAATTGTTTTTAAAAATAATACAAAATTTTCCAAAAAAAAAAAAAATTATATATAAAAAAAACGTTTCCTAAAAAACAAAACATTTTAAATTTAAATTTAATTTATCAAAAATCTTTACGGCTTTTTCATATATCAAGTTAATGTTATTAAACATCGATAATTTAAATGTACTAAACCTAAGTACCAATTTATCAACAATGAATTTATTCGATAATCTTGAATAAATATATTTAAATGTATTTTCACCACTTTTTGTTCTTGATCCACATTCAATTAACTGGTCTTTGTTTCTTAAATCATATTTCAGATTTCTAGTCTCATTTTTGACCAACTGTTCTTTTAAAAGTGGTGGCGAGTTAGAAAAATTAATAATCTTGAAAGAAAATGTTAACATTCTTTCTAAGGCTCTATGCTGAAAAGCAAATAGACCATATTTTTCTAACAAATTATTTAAATCATTAAAATTCGATGTATTTATATTGATTTTAAGTAACTTATATATACATAAATAGAAGCAATTTGCTAAGCGTTGTATTGCTTCTTTTGAAAAATATAAAATTAATGTAAAAACATAGTCAAAGTTAGGTAAAATAAATGTTTTAAAAAATTGGATTTTAACAGAAGTACATAAATAAAATAATCTTTTAATGGAAAAAAGTTTTTTATTTACAGAGAGAGTTTAATTTATCATCAATGGTAAAACCTAAAAGTTTAAACTCGTTAACAACATCAATTGAGGCGCCTTTTATTTCAATTTTTTTAGGGATTTCTATTTTTTTTTAGTAAAAATCATAAAAAATGTCTTATTCCAATTTATATCGACCTTATTATAAAAACACCATTCATTTAAATCATCAATTATACATTCGAAATCTTTCAAAATATCCTCCAATTTTTCTCCTGACTTGGCTAATGTTGTGTCATCAGCAAAAAGTTCAATAAAAGCTTTTAAAAAATTCAGAATACCGAAAGCTTTTGGAATGGCTTAATTATATATAAATTATGCAATCTTTTGCTTCAGCATTAATAACTATTTTAAAAAAGTAATGTTTAAATTATGGTTGATTTAGTCCAATTGAGTTGCTCGCCTTTCAACAGACAATTAGATTCAATATATTTAAGTTTCTCAAAAATTTAAAATATTAAAATTAAAATCATCGGTAAAGCGAAAAAGAGTTGTTTATTTTTTTAAGAATTGAAAATAAAATTAAAAAAATTTTTTAACAGCTTAATCTTTATTTATAATCCGAATAAAATACTTATTTTACAGCAGAAAAAACTTGATTAAGAATTTTCTTATAAAAAGTCAATCAAATTATTAACAATACTTTCTTTTCAATTTCCTATTTTAATTTTTATCCAAAATATTCATATTATTTGCTTCAGAAAATTGTCTTTTTATTGGCTGATGAATTGCTTTTTTAAAATTATTAATTTTTTTATTATCACGAGTAAAAAAGATAAATCTATCTATGAATTTCATTATAAAAGTAGCACATAAATTCAAATTTTCCAATATAAATGTAATAATCACATAAAAATATCTTAACAATAGATCTTTATTCTTAGCTTTTTGACGAATATTTTCGAATTGTTTTACATATTTTATTTTAT
Organism: Brachionus calyciflorus; assembly: GCA_002922825.1. Classification (NCBI taxonomy): domain Eukaryota; kingdom Metazoa; phylum Rotifera; class Eurotatoria; order Ploima; family Brachionidae; genus Brachionus; species Brachionus calyciflorus. Next base: position 270,028 of record NTPY01000349.1, read on the forward strand.
TTGATATAAATTCAGCTTGAGATATTTTAATATCATCAATTGATAAACGACACAATACATTAATAAAAATAATAAACATTATTATGACATACATCACAATAATTGAATAATTAACCATATTCTTTTTTAATTTTTCAAAGCCAGAATCATTCGCTTCATTAGAATTTGATAATTTTAACGAGCCTAATTCTATTAGTGAATCAAATAGACCAATTAAATTAATTTGGTTGTTTTGTTTCATTAATATAATACTCTTTATTCGAATAGAAAGCATAAGCCCACTCATGCATATAAATAAAATTGCAAATAATTTTATTGAGCTTTTAAATGCTTTTTCAAAAAGTATTATATAAGATCCTAAACATGATACTTTGTCTAGTTTCAATATCAAAATGACATAAGTTAAAAATATAGATATTGAGAATAATGTGTTTTTATCCTCCATTTTATTCGGAATAAAAACACATATTAAACAAATTAAATAATTTAATAATTCAGTTATCTTCTTAGCAGATGAGATATAATAATAAATATTTTTTGATATGCTTAAATCAATCATTTTAAGAATTTCAAATTTTATAAAAATAATTATTAAAATTACACAAAAAACTTTTGATGTTATTATTAGGGCTTTGTTGTTTTCATAAGAAATAAACACTTCGCCATAAATCGAATAAAATACTGTAAATATTAAATAAAGAGCCAGTTGAAAAAAATAGATAAATCTTGGAAGGTATCGCCATTTTTTATTAAGTAGAATACTTGTCGTTTCATGGAGTAAAAATTCAGGATTTTTTTGAATTTTTATTAATGTCAAAATATCTTTGTCATTTTCATTCGAAAAAAAATCTATTTTTAATTCTTTCTCTTTGGTCTCAACTTTTTTAATAAGTAAATCTTCAACATTATTCTTAATTTTTTCTTCATTATTCAGATTAATAAATTTACAATTTTCTTCTATATAATTATCAAGTAATAACTGAATAGAATCGTTCCATTCATTACGAAAAAATTCAATTAAATATTCATCCAAAAAGCTCTCATTTAAATTAGCTATATTCGGAATATTAATGTAATCTTCATAGCTTTGATTGTCCACAATTGTTAACATTCTAGTCATTTTCAAAATTAAAAGTAAATTTTTCATCATTTTTTCATTTTGATTTTCAAACAAAATTTCAAAACATGATAAATAATCAATTTTTATGAAAAAATCTTTAAGCTTTTTTGTTTCTGTCACAAAAATAAAATTTGAAAACGAATCTAAAAATTTCGTATTGTTTGAATTGACAAATTTTCTGACCAAATCCATAGGAAATAATTTCTCGAACAGAACTAAATCATTACGTTGACAAAAACCAATTAATACTTCACTTGTAAAAAATTTAAATTCTAAATTTAAACTTCTCGGATCTTGTCTCATACCCAAATCGAATAAATCCTTAAAAATTAATAATTTATCCGTCGATATTTCCTGTTGAAAAACACATATTAAAAAATCTAAAACACTTAACTTAAATTGATCGAGCTCTTCTATTTTTCTAATTGAAAATCCTTTATAATCTTGTTTTAAATAAAAATAATGTATTAAATATAAAATTTCATTTAAATCACTCTGTTCTTTTCGAATAAAACATTTTATTCGTTTAAAAATTTCAACTCGTGGCTCTGGACAATAATAATCCAAATGACTACGAGTTAAATTATAAACATCACCATAAAACCTTAAAAAATAATCACGTCTTGAACCATTTAAATTCATAATTTTATCAAATTTAAACATTAAATTAAACAACCATTGTGTATCGTTAAAATCAAAATTATTTTCAATGTTTAAAAAACATTTTTTTGTGTGAAAATAATTTATTAATTTTAAACCAAGGCCATTAATTTTGTTGCATTCAAGATCTAAAGTTTTTAAGTTGTCACAATCGTCAAATAAATTCTCATCTAATTTTTCAATTTGATTCGAATTTAAATAAATGTGAGTTAAATTTTTTAGACCTTGAAAAAAATTCGATGGTAATTTACAAATAAAGTTGTTATTTAAACAAATTTCATTTAAATAAAAACAATTATGAAACACTTCTGGGTCCAAAGTGTTTATTTCGTTATTATGTAAATGAACTATTTGTAAACACGTGTTATTTTTAAACAAATCTTTAGGCAAATGTTTTAAATTGTTGTTATTAAGAAACAAATTTTTAAGCGAGTAATTTTTACTAAATATTTTAAAAGGTAAATTTTTAAGATTATTAAAATCTAAATGTAAATGTTCTAAATTGACACAACAATCAAAATCATGTTCATTTAGGTTCAACTCGTTGTCGCCGAGATCGAGTATTTTTAAATTTTTACAACCATCGAATAAATCTTTAGATAATTTTGAAATTCGATTAGATCTTAATCGTATTTCGGTTATATCTTCAAAATAACGAAATGAAAAGTCCAAGGAATATAAATTTTTATGATCACATAAAAATTTTTTAGTCCTTGGATCATAGAACTTTTTAGCGTTGCTTTTATTCAAAAGCTTTTTCTCGCTTACGTCTAAGTCTTCACTCATTTTTTTTTGAAAAACAACAAAAAAGTTTTATAAAATTTTTTTTGATTTCATAAAAAATAAAATATAAATTATTATGTAAAAAATATAAAATTCCAGTATATAATTATGATGAAACAAAGTTAAGAATCGCTTGGTTTCGGTTTTTAAAACAAAAAAAATTTAGGAATTTAAGAAAATTGACAGCTTTCATTAAAATAAGTCAATTAATTTTTGAGCCTTTCATTCATTTGATTTGATCATAAAAACTCAATTTTTCTTTGTGAATTTATTTTTCAATCGAAAAAAAAGCTCAGAATATTTTTTATTTAAAAAATAAATTGAGTTATTTTTGCAATTAAAAATTTTTAGTTTAAGGTAAATTAAATAATAAAACTTATTTTTGTTGTTTATGTCGGATAAAATTTAAAATGAAAAATATTTGATGAAAAAAAATCTTAAACAACTTTGGAACCAGTTTGTTGTTTGCTTTTCTTAACAACATACGTCTTTAAAATGAGTAAATAAAGCCCAAAACTTAATTCGACTTTTAGTTTTTGTTTATTTAATTAAATGCTTGGCATTGTGAATTTTTTTATAATTTACAATTACAAAATATTCGAACTCTAAGGTAGAAAAATGATGTGTGCAAAGAAAAAATTATGCAACTTTGTGAAACTTCGGAAGTTACAACAAATAGATTAGTCTGCAATATTTCTGCAATTTGTGCAAAATTCGAAAATTCGATTTTTGTTAATTTAATTTTCTTTAAAAATGAATTTTGGATAATTGAATTTGTCTGATTTTTTGATATTGAATTTAAATAAAAATATTTTTATCTTGGCTTATGTACTTATGTACTTAATGGCTTATGTACTTAAATCTAAATATTCGTAGATCAAAAATAATGAAAAAATTTTACTTCATTTAAGAATAATTTATAAAAGAAAATTCTATAAAATCGAATATTGGAAAAACGAATTATATTTAATCGAATTTTTGAATTTTGCACAAATTGCAGAAATATTGCAGACTAATCTATAAGGTGTAACTTCCGAAGTTTCACAAAGTTGTTTTTTTGGAATATTAATTTAGCAGATTTTAAGAAACAGTTTGGATACTTAAAATTAAATATTTTTTAAGTAATTCAGTAAACTTTTTAGACTTAAATATTTCGTATGATACTTTTTTATGTAAACTAAAGTTTAAATTATTTTAAAACCGACTTATAATGGGTCTTATTTAGTTGTCAATTAAAATCATCCAAATCATATTTTTATTAATATACCTAAATCTTTGTTTTTAAGAATAAGAAAGATATGTTCGTCGTTTATTGACTTTTTATAGAATAAGGTCTCCATTAACCCTTTGAGTCCCAGGGTTGAACCACGATAGTTACGAATAAACCAAACTTGTTTTCTAGTAAATTCTGGGGCGTAGATGACGAATCTGAAGTCGAAATGGCAAGTTTCGATAGAAATAAGCCTTTAAATTAAGGCTAAAATTAGGCCATTTTCGAGATCTCATGAAATAGTCCACAAACCAAACAAGATTATGCCAAAATCGTAATCTACGCATCAAAATTACTCAGAAACTAGGTTTGTTCGTAGCTTTGTAATATTTTTTGGTACTTTACCCTCAAAAATCTGTTTTTTTGCCTTTTTTAGACGTTTTAATGGCCTAAGAGTAATGGTTATTTATTTGATTCAAATCATAATCAGATTAGGGATAATTTTTGTCGTAGAATTCAAAAATGAAATCGGTTTAGATCAAAGCTAGATTGAAAGTGGAACATAATCATCAAAAAGACGTTCAGAAAGAATCTCGAAAATGGCCTAATTCTAGCCTTAATTTAAAGGCTTATTTCTATCGAAACTTGCCATTTCGACTTCAGATTCGTCATCTACGCCCCAGAATTTACTAGAAAACAAGTTTGGTTTATTCGTAACTATCGTGGTTCAACCCTGGGACTCAGAGGGTTAATAGCATTTAAAATATTATAAAAAAAAATTAAAATCAAAGTCATTTGTTTTTTTGGAATATTTTTTATTTTTGGAAAAATTTTTAATACTTAATTTTTAAAGAAGTGTTGGTATCAGTCTAGCAATAGTTAAGGACAGTAGCCTGTTGATTAATTTGAATCTTTTAATATAAAGAGTTGGCTCTTTAAAATTTCAGCGTGCAAGCAATTGCATATTTAAATTTTTTGAGCAAAAATGAAAATTGAAAAATGAGAAAAAATTTTACTTTGCCATAAATCTATGGTGATTGAGGACAATAAAAAAGTCATTTTAGCTCAAATTTATAGCTCCCTTAAAATTGAAATTATTATAAATTTATATAAAATCAAAAAAAAAAAATTATAATTTGCAATAATTTTTTTTTAATAATAATCTCTTGAAATATTTTCTTCTTCTTTAAAGCTAAATTTTCATAATTAATTAAATTTACTCGAAACTTGAAGAAATAGCAAAAAAAAATTATAAATATTTTAAAAGATCCCTTTGTAAATTTATAAATATTTAATGTTTTTTTGGGTCATTTTAAAATAATGGACGATTTACAACAAATGAGATTGACATCATCGTCGTCATCATGTGCTAAAGTATTTATACAACGTGATTATAGCGAAGGTGTTGGTGTCAAATTTGAGACTAAATTACCAAGTGAACTACAAGGTAAAATAGACTCAAGTGAATTTGAAAATGTTATAAATAATATAAATGCCATTTACGCCGAGGCTGAGAGTCTAAGTCCGAGAACTTATTTAGAAAATTGTCTGGCATGTCTTTCAGCTTATTTAATTCTTATTTGTATGACCACTAATTATGAGAAAAATGTCAAAAGAGCATCAGAGTATATAATTGCAGAAAATGATCGATTATTCATTCCAAAGGGCTTATTAATGGTTGATCCAATGGAAAGAGGACTTAGATGTGTAAGAAATACTCTTTTCATATTTTCAATTATTTTTTTTGTTTAAAATTTTAATCTTTTTTTTTAAAGATAGAAATTTGTATGATAAATGAGCCTGTACAAACAGGTTCATCGATCAATTCAAATAATCGAAATAGCAAAGTTGTCTAAGCTCAAATTCAATCTAATTTTAAAACCAATAAAAAGAAATTTAATTTTTGAAAAAAATTAGTTGTAAATTTTTTTCAAAAAAGTCTCTGGAATTAAATTTAAAAAAAAATATAATTTTATTTTTTTTTATTCTATTTTTTTATTTTTGTAATTTTATTTTTTTTATTTGGAAAAAAATTTTTTTTTTTTTTTGGTGATTTTTCTTCTTTTTTTATTTGATAAAAAAGTAAAATAATTGGAATATATTTTAATAAATTTTCTAAAGAACATATCTGTTTGAAACCAAACAAAAAAAATTAATTGTTTTTCTTTTTTTATACTTAAATGCTCTGGTCATGGTGACAGGTTCCAAAAATTTTGTCTTGAATCTTAATAAATGTTTAACAATGATTTTATTTTATCACTTGTTTCCAATAAATCAATAAAGAAATATGACAAATAGAATTCTTTTATTTCAAAAATAGCTTATATGAATTTTCATTTTTTTTAAATGGAAATAAAGTGATCGAGTGATTATTTATTTATGATTTTTAAACTTTTTTATTTTATAACAACACTAGTTTTCAAGATGACATAACTACATGTTGAAATTTAAATTGAATCCAATCGGAGCAATTTATAGAATAAGTTTGTGAATATCTGTTCAAAAGTTTTAGCAATTTGAATGAATACCGTATTACCTTGTTTATAAGTACCCCCCTAGACCCCCATTTTTTTAGAAGAAGGAAAAGTTGGGTCTAGTCCATTAGGTGAACAAGTGTTCACCAAATAGGTGACCAAATCATGTTCACGGTTTAAGTGAACAATTTGTTCACCTAATTATTTTTACCCTGATAGGTAAACATAAAAATTCAAAGAATTTTTGTGAAAAAATTTACGTGAACAATTCGAAAAATAAGTGAACAATAATAAAAATAAGTGAACAGTTTTAAAAATTGGTGAACAGTTATGAATTTTCGTGAACAAATTTAATTTTAGGTGAACATTTTTTCAAATGGGGAAATATAAAACTCAATCAAAGTTTGACTTTGACTTTGAAAAATCCTTTTTACCAAAGGCAAGTCTAAGTTTTTTAATTTTAAGTTTGAAATTTAATCAACTCTGAAGCGAACATTTTAATAGAGTCAACTCTCTTTAATTCGGTTATGCTTTTATCTGTAAATTTCTTTTATTCGTATAAAAATTTAAAGCTCATGGCTTTTGTTAATGCATATGGATGTAAAATAACTTTTAATTCGGATTTTTAAACCAGTTTAGTTAAAAACATTGTAATTTTTTTCTGTAAACCTTATAAAAAGAAAATATTTGTCTGATTTAGAATCATATTTACAAAGTGATAATTTTCAGTTCGGCGTTTAATAATTTTTCTTCACTTTATTCATCGCCTTCCTCTCAGAAATTTTCATTTTTTAATTTTAAGTTTTTAGGTGAACAATTTTAAAAAATGGTGAACAGTTTTTAATTTAGGTGAACAAATTTAATTTTAGGTGAACAAATTTAATTTAGGTGAACAAATTTTAATTTTAGGTGAACAAATTTAATTTTAGGTGAACAATTTTAAAAATAGGTGAACATTTTTTATTTTATGTGAACAAAAATTGTTCTCCTATCAGGGTAAAAATAATTAGGTGAACAAATTGTTCACTTAAACCGTGAACATGATTTGGTCACCTATTTGGTGAACACTTGTTCACCTAATGGACTAGACCCGAAAAGTTTTATTTCATATTATTGTGACATCTCATAAAAAATGGTTCCCATGTATTTTAGCCTCCGTTTTACAATTTGTCACTATGTTATTGCAGCTGCAATAACAATTCAAAATCGTGCAATTATTGCTTGGCAAAAAAAACGAATTTTTTGAGGTATTAATAAGATATTTATTTTTTACAAGTACGACCGGGTGTATTATCAAGTGAATGTAGGTTGCTCTATTTCAAATATTAAAATTGAAAAGAAATTTATTAAGAATCAAAATTTTTAGTTTAAAATCAAAAATAGATAGGACGATTATTCACTAGAATAAATTTGATTTGAATTAATCTTCCTACGAGAATATAAAAAATTCATTATTTAATTTTGAATGAGTCATAAAATGATAAAAAAAATTTTAAAATTTTCTCAAATATAATTTGAAGTTCTTTAAAAAAATTAAAAACAAATTCTTTGCAGTTGTTTCCCCAAACAAAAATCTTTTATTAATTAATAATTGTATAAATTAGAAAATTAATCACTTTGTTTTAGAACTCAAGGTTCCAGTTGTTTTTTTCTTTTTTCAATAGATAAAAAATTATAGAATTTAAAATTTTAAAAATTAGATTAACAAGAAGCTTTGAATTCTATAAAGGAAATATTACGATAAATTAAATAAACTTTAGGTCAGTTAGAAGAAATAGTAATAATAAAAGCTTGAATAATTAATGATTAAGAGTTGTGTCAAGAATACGCTTAAGAGAAAAAGAATAATGAATTATTATTCATAAGCCTTAAATAAACACTTTTGAATTTACAACTTCTTAAAAGTTGATTTTCTCTTATTCTTTTCATTTATTTAAATCTTATCTAATATTTATAAAACGAATCATTTTTTTTATTAAGTCAAAAAGAAAAAAATAATTTTGTCGTAAGCTTTTTCCTTTTTTATTGTTTGACGAGTTTTGACGATAAAATTTTTTTAGAGTAAATTTTCTCGAATTCAATTTGAAATAGTTTTTTAGAGATAAGAAAAATATATATTTATCAAAAATTTAAATTGGGTATTTCTCTCTTCTAAAAATATGTTTTTTAAATTTAGTAAAGCAAATATAATTTAATTGGATTATTTTATTAAAACAATAGCTTAGGCTATTCCAAGAGTTACCCTTGAAGAAAAATTTTACAATTTAATTACTCTAGGTAAATAATTACAAATTTCTGGAGTTTTGTAACCAAAGTAAACATAAGACTTTTAATTTTTAACTTTGAATCTACCTTTTAGTTTATTTTGGAAAGATAAAATTAAAAATTATAATTTTTTTAAGATACTGAGAAGTTTTGTTCTATTCACTCATTTCAATTCAGAATTTTCTTATACTTTTTTTTTAAAAAAAACAAAATATTTATTTTTATATTCGAAAAATATTACCACGAAAAAAACATCTCAAAATTTTTTGAGTACGGTTTGGTACGAGAAGGCAGTTATTTCGAGAGAAATAAAAAATTTTCGGCAGAATAATAAAGTTCCCATTTACCTGTTACCTATGCGAGGTTTTTCATGCAGTAAAACACAAAATCGATTTTAAGTGCATGCAACGCGTACCATCTCTCCCATGTTAACCCAGTCCTATTGATTAATCCGTGCATTTATCCGATCTCTTTGGTTTTAAGCACCGCGTTTAAAATCAAAATCTTTTAATTCTGTTATTCATCTGTTATTAAGGACGAATAAAAATTAAAATTTTTTTTTTTAAATTAATTTTTTTATTTCCTAAATTTTTGTTAATCATTTTTTTAATTTATGTTCGTCCTTAATAACAGATGATTTTGATTTTAAACGCGGTGCTTAAAACCAAAGAGACCGGAAAAAAACCGGAGACGGGTTAAGACCTTAAGTTTAACAGGACATCGAAAATTTTTTGCAATTTTCTGGAATTTAAAAGCAAAAAAATTAAGTTAAAAAATGTAAAAGTTTACTATTACCGGTAAAAAGTAAAATTAGAATTTTCTTTTTTAAGTAAATTTGAATAAATAATTCAAATAGCTTTAAGTAGAAATACTATCATCATCATCGCCAGCCGGGCTTTTTAAGCACGGTAATCAAAATGCTTCCAATGTATTAGTTTTTCGCTTGATGATTATATTCAACATGTGAAATAGGCCTTTTATTGTGCTGGAACACGACCACTCAACACTCGACTATTAGTAGTTTATAGTCATTTGCTGGACGGAAGTAGGGTAATGGTGTTTTATTCAATATAACACCAGGTAAATTTGTTATTGTTGATTTAAATTTAAAAATCAGTTAAAAAATGACACTAAAAATTCTGAATTTAAATGAGTAAATAGAAGTAGTCCCTTTAATTTACCCGTTACTATTAAAGTAAAGTAAATATGCACGCGTAATAGGTTATAAATTTCAATGTCTGAATTAAAAAATGGAAAACGGCAAAGTGTTAATTTTGCTCAAATTTCAATTTCGCTATTTTTTGCTCAAAAAAAATTGAAATTTGAGCAAAATTAACACTTTGTCTGGGAAACTGGTACGAATAGTTTTTGAAACATTTTAAATGTTATTACTGTATTTCCTCAAATACAAGCTCATTTCAAAAAATTCAAAATATATCTTTAATCAAAGATTATTTATTTGTAAGAAAAAATAAAATTTTAAATTAGTGAATATTAGTTAAGATTAATTTATTTTGTTTTCTATTGACTCAATTTAGTGCATTTATGAAATGTCAATACAATTTCCCATTTCTTCTTCTTCTTTACTCTACTTTATTAAAAGAAATAAAATAGAATAGTTATGTGTTTTGTTTTGTTTTTTTTATCTCAAGTATGAATGAACAAAAACCAAAATTCATTTATCTTTTTTATGTTTTGACATAAATAAATATTTTTTATTCAAAAGAAGAAAAAAAATATTTATTTTGAACAAAAAAAACTCTAAATTTTACTTTAGAGAGAAAGAGAAAAAATAAATAATTAATCCTTAAGTGATTGTTTGTCTATAAGTGTATGTGTGTGTGTCCTTTAGAGCACTAAATAAATTGGTATTATAAAAAAAAAAGGTCACCTATACACACGAGATAAAAATCAGGTCAATTGAAAGTAAAAAAAAAGAGACCCTTTTTTTTTTATTTTACTATTAATTTTTTATCTATTTGAATACCAACTACTAAAAGAAACAACAAAAAGACATGAAACGAAACATTTCAAATTACAGACTAATTATGAATTTTTTTTTTTATATTTTAAAGATTTAATTCTTTTCGTTTTTTTTTTTTCTCTCTTTCTTTCTGCAATCATCATCATCATCATAATAATACTAATAAACATTTTTATTTTTTCCATAACTTTTTTATTTCTGATTCTTAAATTTCTTCTTGTTATTTTTTCATAATAATAAGAATATAATTATATAAAATAATAGAATTTTCGTTTATTATAAAGATAAGATTAAATGTATATAAATTGAGAGATGCGTTGGGGTACAGAACTTTGGGATAGGTTTGAAGATATATCGAATTATGTTCATAAAGGCGTTGAATTTTGTGAAAAATATGAGGATTTTTGGAAAAAGAGATGTTCTATTGAGAATTCCTATGCCAAAAGTCTTAGAAAATTAATCGAATCTTATGAACCGAAAAAAAAAGACTCTGAAGAAAACAAGTAAGTTTGTTTTTTTCTGTAAGTTGACTTTTAGAAATATTTTTATGTTTAAGCTAGTATCAAAATTAAACGAACATAGAAAAATCCATAGTTGTGATCCATAAATTGAGTTTTTTATCTGACAAATTACTTTCAAATTGTAAACTTTTAAAAATATTCCTAAGGAAAATAAAATTCTCTTTCTTTGGCGCTTTTGTACCGTTTCCAGGAAGGCGAACGGCGTTTTTTAAATTTTTTCTAAGTTTAAAAAAAAAAATTTTTGAAATTTTTTAATTGAAAAAAACGCCCGAAATTCCTTGCAAAGTCTAGGGCATATTTAGTTCTTTTTAATGAAGACAAAAATTCATTTATACAATATAGGCAGCTTTTAAAAAGTAAATTTTAAATTTATTATTTAAACCCATTTTTCCATCTGTTATAAACATAAAAAGAATTAGTCTTTTATTTTGTCATAATTTTAAATTATGTGACTATCTTTAATATTTTTTAGTCACTTTTCAACTTGCCATGTAATAAGTGACCTGTTTTTGTCCTTTAATTTAGTATGGTTGATTGATCACATCACGGTGCGTACTTCCGAGGGCGTATATTACGAACTTTAAGTCATATAAGCAAATTTTTTATTAAATAAATCAAAAATTTAAGGCTAACAATTGAGTATTTACGAAATCTCTTGTAATTGCCAATAAACTTTTGCTCAAGATTTGAAATTTAATCCAACCAAGCGAATGATTTAAGTATTTAGTAAACTTTAACAGCTTTTCTTTATGCTAGTTTGATTTGAAAATATATAAAATCTAAATTTCGGTCGGACAATTCAAAAAAAAAAATATCAATTTTTACCTTCAGTCTTACGTTATTGTTTGAAAGACTTAAAGAGTCTTAAAGACTTGCTTTTCATTGTGTAATACTTAGCTGTTAATTTATAAAATTTTTTAATTTGTTCTACAATCATCCAAAGTCTTTTTGTGGCATCACATCTGAGGGAAATTTCGAAAAATATTTTACGCCCAGCCGGGCTAGAACTTGGGGCCTCGAGGTTTCGCTGTTTTTGTAGCTCATCAGCCAAGTGTACTATCTAAAAGTATTTTCTTTTGTTGAGGAAAAACTCAATTATTTAAATAGTTAATATTTCTTTTAAATCTACAGTACAAATTAAAACTAACTTGTACGATTACTTTTCCTCGGCTATTACCTTTCTTTTCTCAGGATAAGAAAATTTTCAAAAAAATACATTAGTTTTATTGTTTTCTTCTGAGAAAGTTTTGAGGAACAAAATGCGTACAAGTTAGTTTTAATTTGTAATGTAGTAAATAATCATATAATATAATAATACATCATGCTCTTTTTGACGTCTTGTTAAAATTACACTAGACATGGAACTTTTTATTTTTCTAGAAATATATTTAGACTATTCTCTAAACCATTTTAAGCGACCGGATTTATTTGGTTCGATTGTTTTAAGTAAAACTAACGATCAGTTTTTCCAAATATTCAAATTTTGATATTTATGTTGAATAAATTTTTTAAATATTCTTCCGGAAAAATTAAAAATAATTTTGTTCTGAAAGTTCCACAGATTTTTTTGATCATTTTAAAATTAAAAAAAAATTTTTTTTTTGTTAAGTCCGACTTATATAAAATGTTTCATACGTATGTTGAGTGAAATACGCGACATAGCCGGCCAACACGAACTAATAGCCGAGAACGTACAAGAAAACGTACTTAATCGCCTTAATCAAATAATTAAAGCACTGAAAGAAGAACGTCGCAAGTGCATTGAGGACAAGGAAAAATATTTAGCCGAACATTTAGCCTATGATGACCTAATGGAAAAATGTCGTATCAAATACGAAAAATCCTATCGTGAAGTCGAAAAATCCGAAAATCTTTTAGTACAAGTTGAAAACGACGATTCGGCTAGTAAAAACGACATCAAAAAACAAAAACAAATATGCGACCAAAAAAAGAGGCAATTCGACGTATTAGCCGGCGACTACGCCAAGCAATTATGCGAGGCTAATCGCGTCAAAAATTTATACTATTATGAACAATTGCCAAGTGTCTTAAACAATTTAGAACATTTAGAAAAAAAGCGTATTGATCAATTTAAAGAAATAGTCACTGAGTGTGTCAAAATTGAATTGGAAGTTCTGCCTAGAATTAAACAATGTCTCAATGAAACTCAAATATCAGCTGATAAAATCGACTCCAACTCCGATACTGAACTAATTGTTAATTTATACAAAACAGGCTATCAAGTACCTAGTGATTATGTCTTTGAAGATCTCAGACAAAATACTCAAATCATAAATGCCAATCGTTCAAATTCTTTAATTCCGAATAGTAATCTAAATCAAACAAGTCTATCGAACAATTCAAACACGTCCAATACGTCTATAAATAATAATAACAATAATACACGACAAAAAAAATATCGTACTTTAAATCGTATAAAAGGACTGTTCTCAGTGGCGAATGTAATTACTAAAAATCCTGATGGTGATCAAAATGAATTGCCACCGGCTCAAATGAAGAATGAATTAGTCAAAAAAATACACAATACACAAATGGAATTGGACAAGCAGAAAAAAGAGCGCGAAGGTCTTTTGAAATTAAAAGAGATCTATACCAATAATCAAAATTTTGGTAATTCGGAATCAGCCGAAATGGCGTTGAGAAATAACGAAGAGAAAATAGAGAATTTGAAAAATCAATTGGAAAAGTATCAGAGTGTTTTGAATGAAGTCGAGGCCAGTTTGAATCAAGTTGTTTATCATGAGTATTCGAGTGGGGGTTCGAATGGATCCGGTGTGAAGAATCATATTTATCAATCGCCTAGTCGTACTTCTGTTAACAGTGGTAATTCATCAGCACCAGGTACACCAAATACTCATAAATCTGATAATGCATATGCTGTTGGTGATTTAAAAATGGCACCATTGGTTAGTAGTAATAATTCCGAGTCGTTTGATGATGATGACGAAGAGAATTACGATTCGCCAGTACAAACCGATCAAGTAGACAGTGTTAATTATGAAAGTAATTTGGAGAATGTAATTGGTACGGCGCTGGTTATGTATGCTTTTGAGGGAACTGTACAAAATTCGATAAGCATTGAGGAAAATGAATCGTTGAATGTTTTGGAAAAGGATAGCGGGGATGGATGGACACTGGTTAAAAAGTTAAATGGCGAAAGAGGTTATGTACCGACAGATTATATTCAAATAGTTTATTATTAACAAAACAAAAAAAAGGAGAAGAAAAATATTTAGAAGAAAAAAAACAGTCATTTTTTAGTTCTGAGGGAAAAGAGAAGGAAATATTGAGGAAAGTCGGATTTAAGCTAGTCTAATTTTTTTTTTATTTTGAAAAAAATATAATGTGCATTTTTTCTTTTTTTTTTGGATTTATAAATAAATTTTAACTTTTGCCTTTAAATCACATTACCTTTTTTTTTTTTTTTAAAAAACTCACAAAAAATTTTTATAAGTTTTATTTTTTTTTTTTGAATTTTAAAAAATTTACTTAATAAAAAAAGTTGAATTCGAATTTATTCTAGAGTCCATTTGTACTCATTTAAAAGAGTTCTTGATATTTTTTTTGGTTAAAATGAACTCCAATTTTGTCTGAGACACTCTATCTTGTTTCTAAAACAGAAATTCATTGTGTTTTGATATCACCATAATGGTACGGGTCTCCAAATGAAACGGACCTTTCTATCAAAAGATATATGTAAACATATCGATTTCTACATATGAAAATAAATGTGTATTATTTTTGAAAAACAAAGAATTGTGATTGGATCAAAAAATATTGCATTAAGAATGAAATTATTCGTTTTTTAATTTTTTTAATTAATAAAACGGATACACTGTAAATTTTTAATGCGTAATGAGGATTTCCTCCATATATGCGTAAAATTTCGAACATAAATGCGTAAAAAATGTAAAATTGACCAATAGAAATATTGGAAATGCTACGCATATATGGAGGAAATCCTAAAATA
>NTPY01000349.1:285070-298851 GCA_002922825.1 Brachionus calyciflorus
TTTTTAATTTTTTTTTTTTTTAATTTGTCAGAGAACTGGGATGATAGTATACCAAGCTTAGAAGAGTTTGAATATTATCAACATGATTAGAATAAAACATGAACAATTACGAAATCTAAACTGATGACAGATTTCAATCAAACGGAAGACTGAAAGTTATATACAATCATTCCTCCGTATAACGAACTCCCATATAACGAATTAAATCCAGGGACCGATTTTTTATAATGAAAAAAGATTGCCAATTTTCTTCGATATAACGAACTTCTTTTTAACAAAAACTTGATATAACGAGCAACAATAAAAAACGAGATTTCTTAACATAAAGCACACGTACACGTCATTTTTTCGGATATAATTGTATGCTCATATACGATCTAAAATAGATTAATCGTCTTCAATCATCTCAAAAATTTCAGGAAATTAGAGTCAAAATTATTTTTGTAAAATAACCTTAAAATTTGTCATTTTTTATTAAAAATTTAGTTTTTTTGAAACTTAAGTAACCTTTATTTTGGTTATTGGATCTAATTTGGATCAAATTGTTCAAAATCAAAACCATTTTTTATAAAGCATGGTTAACTCTATAATTCAAAATATTTTCGGAATATTTTTATCGGAATAGAAATGAGTTATTAAGGCTCGAAAACAGCCAAATCTTAACTAGGGTTTATGATTTGGTGCACCTTTTGTAACATCGCTAACGTCATTTCAATACAAACAAGACTAAGACAGCTAAGTTTCGAATTCCTGGAAAAAGCGATCCTCTGTGAGAACCCTTTGAAAGAATTGACGAATACACGGGAATAAATGGGTCTAGACTAGTGGTGGTTCTTTTTGAGATAATCTTCTAAAATAGAATTAATTTTATTCTTATTAGAGAGTTTTTCATTAAATCGTCTAACAAGGAAATAGTCTTTCTGAATATTTTCTCCTAAAAAAACTACTGTTTACTATTACAAAACAACTAACAATTACCGATCTTTTCCAAATAGATCAATTCATTACCATTTTTCCTTTTTTTCTCAATAAAAATTTTGTTTAAAATATTTTTTGTCACTATCCTTTTATATGGGAATTTCGATATAACGAATATCTAAACTTACGCCCAAGTTGTTCGTTACATCGAGGAACGACTGTAATAAACAATTAGTTTTTAAAGGGTATAAATATCCGTAGTTTTTCTTATTTTATTTATAATGTTTTACTTAACTTTTTAGTTTTAATAAATTTTTAAATACGAAAATCATCTTTCAATTCCAAACCCAATCCTCAACAAATTGGTCAATTTTTAAGGTTTCATCATAGCATATCTCTTAAATCGAAAACAAGAAAAAAACGATCAATGACTCATTTTAATCAGAATTTTATGCTCTTAAATTTTGAGGCACCAAAAAATTTTTTTTTTAAACCTTCGAGAAAATTTTAGAAAATTAGGTATTTGTCATCAAGCCGGACAAAAAAAAAACTACGAAAAGAAAAAAATTTTATAAGCTCTATTCTAGACATTCTAAGACTAGACTTTTGGATCGGTCCATTGAAACATATTTTTCCTTTTTTAGATATATATTGAACATTTAATATGTCTCTTTTTTTTACAGGAACAAAAAAACTGTCCAAAAAAGTGTACGGTTCTTTATAGGGCCTGGGCCTTTAAAAAAGACTGGTCATACTTAGAAAAAGCTCATGCAAAAATTCAATAATTATAAAGGGCTAAATTAAATACAAAATTAAAATTGCAGAAAACTTCTTATTTTTTTGTCCTCACTTGTTTCATATTTAGGCTTTGTTATGGACTATTGATAGTAAAGACTTAATTGTATTGAAAATTCGTTGAATTAATTGACAAAAAAAAAATATTTAACAAAAAATTCGTTTCGAAATATTTTTAAAAAAATTTATTCTAAATCCCGTTTTTTCTTTTAGTTTAAAAAAAAATCAACAAAAAATTTTTTTTAAATAACTTTATAAAATAATAATAATTATAAACTTGATTGATTGTGATTGATTTGTTCGCTACCATTTCCTTTAAGACATTTATTTTAATTCATATACGAAGGCATTTTAATACGCATAAAAACTCTTAGTGTAAAAAACGAAATTAAAATGCATGCTGAGCCCACTGATATCATAATGATGCGATGTAATTTAGGAACTAAAGCAGCGTTTGTTTTGTCTAGGATTATAAAACCAACAGCGCCAAGTGTAAAGAGAAAACTCGATGCTAAACCTTCCATTATATATTGACCATTTATTCTCCATTGCATAAATGCCACCTAAAAGAGACAGAAAAAAAATTAAATTTATTTTTTAACAAAATTAAATTTTTAATAAAATTACTGGTTTGGATCTTCCTAAGTGATCAGTAGTTGAACCAACTGATGGCGGTTCGACAATAACATCATAAATAACACCACCAGTTACTAAAAAATAACTTCCAAGCAAACAAAAAAAAACAGTCATTGCTGATGGTTGTCTAAGCCATGTTGGACGTTTTAGCTTTAGATTTGGACATTCTAAAACTTGGTATAACGATTTAAAAGCACATTCCATTTTGTTTTTTTTTTTCTCTATTTTATTTTAATAAATAAATTTTCAAAATATACGTTCAAAAAAAAATAAATTTTGAATTTTTTATTTTACGTGGCTGTACTTAATTTCAAATTTTCATTTATATATTTATTAAAATAAATGCAAAATTGATGACGTTTAAAATGAACAAAAAAAAATAGTCAATAATTTTGACTGTTTTTTGTGAGAAAAAATTTTCTTTTTTTTTTCTGTTGTTGAATGAAAAACTGGGGGACGTTGGGTCGATAGACAGAGTCACTCATCCGAGCACTTACTTTTAAAAAATGGCTGCGAACTCGACTCTTAGACTACGACTTGGCTTGGAACCCAGAAACCAAGCGATACTTAACTTCGTTTTTCATTTTTATTTTTTTTTTCTTAAATTTATTTAAAACAAAATAAAAAATCTTTGTGACCTAAGTTGTCCTGAAAAAATAATTAAAAAAATAAAAATTGTTAGATCAGAACATTTTTATTATTTGATCGAAATAACCCTTTTAAATTTTTGGGGGTATAAATATTCGTTGTTTTAAAGAGAAATTATCAACGATTTCAAAAATGAAAATTTCATTTTATTTGACCATTTTTGTAGTTGCTTTGTTAAGCATTGTAGCTTATGGAGGTGAAGTGCCTGTTGTTAAGGGCTTGAAAGGAGGTGGCGGCGGTGGTGGTGGTGGCGCAGGTGGCGGAGGAGGAGGCGGTGGTGGCGGTTCAAATGGAGGTGGCGGCGGCGGAGGCGGTGGTGGTGGTAGTATTAAAATAAAACCACGTCCACATTATCACAAACACTCACATAGACACAAATACAAAGACTCTGGAAGCCGTGAAAAAGTCTATGTTTGCAAAAGTTGTTAAATAAATCCCCAAAAAAAAATGAGAAAACTTTTTTTTAAATAAACTTTAAAATTATAATTTTTTTTCTATTAGAAAAATCCCTAGTCCAAAATATAAGTTCGACGCATGTTTTCTAGTTCTTGATATTTTTGGTAGATTTTGTTCTTCCTCATATTATTGTATACCCCTAGGTTCAACAACAATTCACTGGTCTTCCTTATTATCGATTTATCATATTAAATTTGTTTGAAAATTTCCTGGTTCATAAAAGGAAATTTGTAAAATTATCTTGAATAAAAAATTTTTGCTAGTAAATTTTAAAAACCTAAATTCCACTAATTTACTAAAAAAATATTTCTATAATTATATTAAATTGCTTTCTGACGACCAGAAA
Source organism: Brachionus calyciflorus (assembly GCA_002922825.1). Classification (NCBI taxonomy): domain Eukaryota; kingdom Metazoa; phylum Rotifera; class Eurotatoria; order Ploima; family Brachionidae; genus Brachionus; species Brachionus calyciflorus. The sequence goes on from NTPY01000349.1 coordinate 288,870, forward strand.
ATGAGCTGCGGAGATTTTTTACTCAATAAATTTGAGGCACATATTTGAATCTTTTTTTTTTGATTCACAGAAGATGTCTCAAGTCAAGAATTAGTGCTCGGGCACAAGTATTTCACATTAGATGCAAAGTATGCCTTTTAAAAATCATTTATTTTTTTATACTGACAAAATTATAAACTTAGATCTCCACTTGAAATAAACTTTAGCAGTACAATTAATAAAAGTTCATAGGACAATATAACAAAAAAAAAGAATAAACTTTAAAAATTACTTAAAATCCAATTTTCGAATATAAATATTTCCATTTTAATTTTCAAAATATAATTCTTAAAAAAAAATGTTTTTATTAATATTATTATTTCCATATGGACTAGCAGTCGATTTAAGTGACATAAGTTTAAATTCACAAGCAATAAAATTTCCATATGTTGTATCACTTGGTTTCATGGGTCAAAATACTTATATACATCGTTGCTCTGCTACTATACTCACCAATCAACATGTTCTAACATCTACACAATGTGTCAAGGACATACACATGGATTATGATGCTGAAACTTTTAATAAAAAACATGGTCGAGTTTTAGTAGTCGTAGCTGGTACGGGTAAAATCGAATTACCTAAAATGAATAATTTTACTAAAATTTATTTAGTCAAGAAAATATCAGTTAAAATGGTCGATGAAAAAAATCACACTGATCATTTGAATATAGCAGTTCTTAAACTAGAGAAAAAAATAGAGTTTAATTCGCGAATAAGACCAATAAGACTACCAGTGTATAGACCACCTCAAAGTATTTTTGGTAAAAATGTAATTACGGTTGATTGGAATTCGAATGAATCAGATAAAAAAATAAGACAATTAGAAATGACAGAAATGAAAGTATTAAATAATATGAATGAGAAAAATGAGTGTCAAGGAGTTAAAGATTATTGTGTTAAGAGTATTAGAAGTAAATCGATAAAGAATTGTAGTAGGGATTTAGGAGGACCTTTGGTTTATAGAGACAGAAATCAATGGCTTTTGTATGGAATTAAAACAAGTGAAAATAATATCAAATGTGAGTCAACAAGTGTTTATACAATGTTACCTATTTCGTTAAGATGGATTTTTGAACAATTTAAAAAATTATAAAAAATCATTTTTTTTTGTTTTTTTCTTTTAAATATTTTTCAATGAATAAATCAAAAAACTAACTTAATTATTATACATTTGCTAACTGAAATAAGTGTACAGTCGACTGACTATTTTCTTAAGTCGATTAGTGTAGACTCTCACAAAAAATATGATCTTTTTTGAGAAAAAAAAAGTTCGAAAAATAATGAAATTTTGTGAATTTACCTGATTTTAGGCTGGAATTTTAGGACTTTACCATCTTTATAGGTCTCAATGACCTATGATTCTTGTCAAGCTCAATGAGCTGAGCAATTATGTAAGAAAAAGTAGGTGTTAGAATATCTGTCAGAGATAAAAATTGATTGTTAAAAATTGTGTTTTGGCAATTACGGTCAAAAATATGAAAAATTTTGAAAAAACTTTTAATGAGATCAAATATGATTTTAGTGGAACTCGATGAAACAATAGGTAAAAGGGTCTTTGGTTCATTAGAAATTACAGTTATTTAAGCCACTTTATACTTAATCGGTAGAAATCTCTTCGATAGTTCTTTTTAATATAAGGGTATGTTTGAAGTGATATCGTTTTTAATCTTGATTCAAGATGAAACATGTTCATTCCTCCATTATCAAAAGAGAGAATGAGTTTTTCTCTTTTTACAAGCTCTATTTTGTTATTCCAAATAAACCTAAATAACATTGTATTAAGTTCTTTTATTTTCTGCTTACTAATGATTAAAAATGTTGCTATGAACCATCATTTTTAGCAAACAATTTTCATCTCTTAAAGAAATAGTTTTCTAAAAAATCACAACCAATCCAATTGAGGAATAAAATTTAAAGATACTAAAATTAATGACTTGGGACACCTTAAAAAAAACAGGTGGTCCGAATTTTAGCAATAAACGATGGGACATGCTTGGAATAATCAAATGATACATTACAAGAAAAAAATTTATTTGAATTTAATTTTATTAGTTATTGGAATGAAAAATAAAAAAAATTAAATTAACAAAATTTCTAATTGTAAAATTTTTGATAATTCATAAAACTATTGAATTGATTTTTAGCTTCTTGATTCAACTGATGATAAAAAGCTGGTACGACTAATCTTTCTCTTTGACACTCGATACCAGAATACATTAAATCTCTTTGAATATTCTCATTTAAAGCATTCACTCTGTCTATTTCATAACCAGTATTTACTTAAATAAAATTTGAAAAAATTATTTCTAAATGTTTTAATAAAATTAAATTTAAATGTGAATGAATTCTTACCAAAAATAGGCTCCATAAAAACATGTGATAAAACTTCAATTGAATCAACTCTATTATTTATTTCATAATCCATTTTATCATCGAATTCTATTGATTGACTTGACTGAATATCAATGTCTTGTAGATTCGCTCTAACATCTTCCAATTTAATATCGAATAAATTATGCCCATAAAATTGCTCAGCCGAATGCGTAATAAATTTATTTAGATAATAACTCGAATCAGATCTTGAAATACTCATTTTTTGAATTAATTCTTATGGTCTACCTTTACATTACATAATTTGATTTAAATACTCAAACAAAAAAGTCACATCTATTTAACAAACGGAGTCCAACAAAGAAAAAAATATTGATTAACTTCCAGGAACTAAATTTCGATTCAATTCAAAAGACATTAGTTTTCTTTTCGAAGAATTGTCACACTTAACCATAAAAACTCTATCGGTACATATTAAATAATATTTTTTTTTCTCGAAATTTTTTGGCACACATTTAAGAAAAATAAATAAATAACTCGTGATTATTATGCTAAAAGAGATAAGAGACTTATTATCAAAAATCTCAAGTGCTTAGACAATTTTGAGGAAAAAAAATAAGATAAGTTTGAACATTAAACTCAAAAAATCAGCTTTTTTTATTTTTAAAAATTAATTTAATTACTTGAGATTTTGAAATTAATTTTAAAGAGTTTATTATTAATATTTTGTTTAAGAGAGACAATAGAGAATATTAGAAAAATGTACAGACTACTTATTTTATTGATTGGAATTTTATCAATAAATCAAGCGTTGAGTATGAGTATTGAGCAAACAAATCTTAGACAACAATTTAAATGTAATCTTTTTATTTTTTTTTCCTGAAAACAATTTTATTTGTTACTTTTTGAGAGTTGTCTATTTTAAGTGGACGGGTACTTGAAATTTTGATAAGTTTATCTAATCCTAATACCTTTTTTTTTTTTTTTAAATATTCAATTAATCTCTACTTTCTATTCTTAAATTTTTCTTAAAGGAATGTTTAGAATTTCAAGTTTTTTTTTTAATTTTTATCTCATCGCCTTAATGTCTTGTTATGCTGAAACTAAAGTGACAATCTTTGGTAAATGCCATGGGAAATTAGAACAAATATTTCTAAACTATTTTATTTAAGGTTAAGGAATCTTTAATTAGTTGGTGAATTGATCTAGAGTAAGTCAGGGATTTTGACACTTTTCAAAAAAACTCAAATCACTACGTCACTTTAACTCATTTTTTTTTCTTTGTCCACGTGATGTTAACACACTTTTTTTTTTGGCGTTTAAATGAACATAAGTTATAGAAAAATGTTTATCGAAAAGTCTAAAAGTTTACTAGTAGTGTGGAGTTGTGGAAAGGATGTTCGATTTCTGCGTTAAGGGTCTGAGGCTCGATCTTGCATTATGCTACATTGAAAAAAGACATAAGTTTCTTAACATATTACCATTACTAGTGTCGAGTATAAACTTGCACAGTTGTCACAGTACTGTGTGATGTGATGATGCGTTTCGATTAGCGCAAAATGTTAAAATTTTAGAATAGCATTTGATTTAAGCACTGGTATATCAATCTTAAAAAGTTATCATGGACCTCTATTGTTTAGAGAAACAATTTTTATTAATTTAGTCGGTTTTCTTTAATTTAAAATGTTCTATAGTGTAATGGTTAGCACTCTTGACCTTGATGAAATTTATAATAGAATTCTATCACATACATTCTTTTTTGAGCTAAACTCTTTGGCTTAGGAGAATCATACCAAATTATTTTTAATTATTAAATAATTTGATCTTTTGTCTTGGTAAATTTTGTTAATTAAACATTTTTTTTTATTTTGAAGCCAGGGCTACTCAAAATTTTGGAGTGAATTGTCTATTAAACCGGTATTTACAACATGAATTTGATTTAGGCTTTGAATATTTAAATGCAGTGAGTAAATTTATATCATTTTGTTTTACTTTTTTTTTCAAAATATAAATTAATCATGTGATTTATTTAAGAGTATTTACATGAGACAAGATCGTGTTGCTCTACATGGTTTTGGTAAAATGTTTCATAAATTCTGGCTTGATCAAATAGATAGTGTTGATAAAATATCTAGTTATATTGTCAAAAGAGGTGGTAGTCTAGAGACACCTGGTTTTAAACTTCGTTCGACTATTAACCAAGTTGATCATTTTACCAATGAGAGCTCAATAATCAAAAAATTTTTGGACTCGGAGAAAAGAGTGAATTCAATTTTGCATCACTTACACGCATCTACATCCGATAATAGAACTGAAATTGGATGTGCTAGTGATTTCAATCGTGTTAAACTTGGTTTTTATGAGCTACCAAGTGATGTTGATCCCTACGTAATTAAATTTTTTTAGAAAAATTAAATTAAACATGATTTAAATAATGTTTAAATAAATAGTCCGCCAATTTTTTGGATGAAAATTTCCTTGGTCAAAAAGTCGAAAAAATTAAATTCATGGCTGATTTGTTTAGACAAATAATCCGTTTCGATCAACATCCTAGAAATGTACCAGGCGTAGCTCACCATTTGAATCCATTAGGCATTATTCAAATTGACACAGAGCTATTAGAAAAATTTAAATAATTTGATTTTTTTTCCTTTTTTTTCTGAGACCAATAGAATTTTATTTTTATTGATCAACAGCTTTTATTTTTACAAGAAAAAAAAAACAATTTTTTAAGAATATTATTTTCTTTTTTTAATATTTTTCTCTTTCAAATTATTAATACACATGATTAAAAGAATATTCTTGATTTAATCATGTATTAAACAGGTTTAATTAGTGGCACTAAAAAAAGTTTTCTTTTTTTTTACTCGGGATTAATTTTTCTATTGGCTAACGACTCAATTTTTTATTTTATATATTACAAAGGTATTTTTTTTAATATTTGAGAATTCTAATAAATTTTTGTAACAATGTTGCACGAAATGACCACGAGTTGACTTGGTAGTATTTTATAGATGAGATTTGACTAGGTTAACTTTTACACAATTCAGAATGAATAAGATATCATTTGGCAAATCAATAATGAAATAATAATTTAAATTAATGAGGATCACTTTCTTTAGCATTTGATTACTTTAAGTGCGTGCTTATAGTTATATAGTAATAACTTTAAAACATATCAGTTTTAAATTTTTTAGAATATTAACTTTTAAGTTTATAATCATCTATCAAAAAAATAATTTATTAGTAAATAGAAAATAAGCTTACTTATCTATGTGAACCAAATTGGGTATATAACAGGAATCACCAAGAAGTTTTTGTTTTTATTGATTGAATTTCTAATTTTAATATATTCGTAAATACTACAACTCACCATAGCTTTTCTCGTCTTAATCGAAATAAATCTTATTGTTGTTTTTATTAAGTAGTAATAATAAAATTAAGATCAATGCTAAGTACATTAAATTGAGGAACAAAATTATTAATTGCAACATGTAAAAACAAACATTTTGTTTCTATTATTCGATTAATTTTTTTTCTATTTTCTTTTATCGAAAATAAAAGAAGATGAATCTATGTTCATGGCAGGAGCCAAAGCATATCCAAGAGCTTGCAATCCATAGTCTATTGAACCTGTCTTTTTTAATAAACAATTACATTTAATATATTTATAAATCCCCTGAAACTACAGGGTTGTTTAAGCTATCAGTTATCAAAACAAGGCTCAGTATTAGTTAGTATTGGTTTTAAAAGCTAGTTTGAGAACTTTCGAGCCTTGTGGTTATTTCAGAGTACTAGAATTATTTGAATAAATCTGGGTTAGTTTAAATGATTAACTATGAGACTCTATTTAAATTTTCTTTTTAATCTAATTTAGTGGATTCAAAAATAATACAATTTTTTTTAAATATTTAAACATTATTTTTTAACAAAAAATAATAAGGGATAAGTTTTGTAGTTTGGAGAACTCCTTTAAACCTAAAAAAGAATTGAAAATATTTTTTTGTCTTGCATTGTTTATTAGACATCATTTATTATGAGTCAAATTAATTATATTTTTGTGTGTGTCAGACAACAAAATTATTCGATTGGATTAAACTAGCAAAAAAATAAGCAGATATTTTTTCTATTTTTCCATTAAGAAAAGAAAAATAATAATTTTACCAGAATTACATAATTTAATTAATCAATTAACCAATTATTAACACAATTACAATGAAAAAAAATTTTAATTTTTTAAAAAGTCTCCTTCGGATCCTTGAATTCAAATTTGAAATTAACATTTTTAAGGAAGTGCTTAATTTCAACCATAATATCTTTCTAACAAACGCATACTTTAAAAATCAAAAGACTTTTTATATCAATCGTCTTTGAATTCGAAAGGCATTAATATTTTAGCTTTTATGAAGAGTTTATTTTTTTAAGTTAGAGTACATTTGAATAAATTTAATTGGTTGAATCATTAAAAAAAGAAAAGTAAGTCTTGATATAACAGATTAAAAATAAATTAAGTTAATTAAGAAATAAGTTTCGGTCCAGGTAAAATTCCAACAACAAAAATAATGTCATAAACCATCCAATAGTAATTAAATAATAAAAAATCCAATTAAATAAAAATAATAAACTTATTTTTCGAAAAAAAAAAATTGGTGACATTTCAAATTGAATTAGATTATCTTTAAAAAAAATTCTCAATGTTACACTGATAATTCAACGTTACATATATAAATAAAAATAAATTTCTATAAATTTTAAATAAAAAATTATCTTTAGAACAAAATCTAGAAATTCACCTTTCTCTTGAATTCGGTAGAAATAACAAAACTCTATAAATACAAACATATAAAAACCGATTAATTAGTGTTAAATCTATAATATTTCAACAAAAAAAAAAGTATTCGGTACAATATTGATTCTTATCTTCGTGTATATTCTCTCTAAGGCTGTTTATATATTTTTGCTTTTAATTCTAAACTATAATAATATTATTACAAGGCGACTTAATCCAACAAGAAACAAAAATTATTATTTTTTTTTCACATATTCCAAAAAAAAAATAATAATTTTTTTTTCGTACCCAGGTCTAACTTAATCAATTAATTAACTAATTATTTTTTTAAATTAATAAAATTAATAATTACTCAACTCTTATCAGACAGTCTAATTCTATCAATTAATTATTATTAGTTTATTTAAATATTTAAACTTTAAGAGAACATTTTAATCTAAACATCAATTTTTTTTTTTAAAATAGAATTTAAAAATATTTTCAAAAAATGAATATGAAATCATTGAAAAAAAGCTTTGCTAAAACATTAAAAAAAGTCAAAGATTTGTCTATGAAATCATCCAATGGTATTACACCATCGTCATCGTCTTCTTCCATTTCAAAATCATCTGGTTATGGTACATCGACAAGCACAGAGAATTTATTCATTTACGATCACAAACAAACCAAGATATTGAACAATTTTATCACCTATCAAAATAATTATTTAAATAGTTTAAAAAGAGATTTGGAAATGTACGTAAGACCATTGTGCGGATGTCTAAATGAGAGTCAATATTTGACCATATTTCAAAATATTGAAAAGCTATGTACACTTACTGAATTTATGATTAAATCGATCGACAATTACGAAAGTGTTATTGATGTTGTGTATGATTGTAAGGGTTTATTATTCGGAGCTTATTCGATTTATATTAAGGGTTTTAAGAGTTCTATGGAGATGTTAAATGAGCTAGAATTAAATGAGTGTTTAAATATTAGGAAATTATTGTCATTACCAATTAGAAATTTGAAAAAAATGTACAATACTTTTTCGAATTTGTGTTTAAATGATGAGAAAAGTGAGTGTTTACACGAGTGTCTTAAAGATTTGTGTAGTGAATTAGCTCGTATGGAAGTTGAAGTACAAGAACCATGTGTTAGTTTGACAACAACAACAACAAGTGTACAAAGTAATTCATTTGTTCGATCAAGACAATTGGTTAATAAATCCAAAAAGCTATTGGTCAAACGAAACAATCAAAAATTGAATCAAGTTAATTGTTTACCTAGTGATTTTACCGATTATGAAGGAGTTAAACATTATTTTTTGTAATTAATTAATCAAAAAAACCATACAAAATACTCAGCGATATTTTTTAACAGTTTTTTTTTTTGTTTCATTTTTATGTATATTTTTTTTAACCGTTTACCAAAAAATTTTAATTTTTTAAAATTTCAATTGTAAAGTTTTTCGTTTTTTTTATTTTTAAATAAAATTGTATATTTTTATAAAAAAAAATTTCTTAATTCATTAAAGCTTGACTTAACGAGAACGGAATAATTTTCGCTTCCTTGATTGCAACAATAATTTTTTTGCCACCTAAAGTCTCTTATTTTTATTAATTTAATATAGAGTAATCATAAAAGAAGAAAAAAGTTATAGATTATTTTTGTAAATATTTATTTTTAAGTCAGATTTATAATTGAAATTAAAATTTTTTGTGAAAGTTTAACAGTGATTAAAAAGTTTATCTTCGACCACCTCCGCCACCACCACCGCCGCCGCCACCTCCTTCGGTTTTTTTATATTTATGATGATGATGATGATGGTGGTGTTTTTGATAAACATCAGCTGCACCACCACCGCCTCCGCCGCCACCACCTCCACCATTCGAACCACCACCGCCACCTCCTCCGCCTCCACTTTTCGATCCACCGCCACCACCACCGCCTCCTTTCAAACCCTTAGGCACTGTTGCTCCATAAGCTCCAAAGCTAAATAGCGCGAAAACAAAAAACACTAAATAATATGAAATTTTCATTTTTGATGAAAATAAATTTAATGAAAAATTATTAAAAAATATTAATACAATTTATACCCGTCAAAAAAAAAAACAAAAGAAAAAGAGAGAAAATTTTTTTCTATTCTCTAATGAGTTTATTTTAACTTTTTTCTTTTATCAATCATTAATTGTCAGAATAACCGAACTCTAAAAAAAATAAAGTCAATTTAAAATTATTGCTTCTGCTTTTTTATTATTTTTAAATCTCAAAATAATTAAACTTTAAAAAAATTCTTTGTAAGAATTCTTTGTAAGAACTTAAATTTTTAACCAAAATTTAAGTTCGATTTTTTTCGATTTCTGATTAATTGTAGACAAGTCTAAGCCAGCTTTGCTTAGCAATTTACAATTTACAGAATAATTTTATCACTTTCAGTTCAAAAACTATTTGAATTTGCATTAATTGAAATTTACCATACAGTGTCTATTTAACCCCTGCACAGTGATTCAGCCAAACAAAAGATTTTGCCAAAACTCAAAAATAAGAAATCGGTATTCAACGGTTACCATATTATAGTTTGAAAACTGCCCTTTCAGAATATATGCTCTTTATATAGTTTGATCTTAATTTTTGCAGAAATATTTTAACTCAAAGTTGACTCACAAATGAACTTTAAATTTTTATTTAAATTTGAAATTTAATTTTCTATCTATAGGTATTGTGTAAAGTTTTGATTTTTTTTTAAATTAAAGATAAGATTTACTTGTTCAATAAACAAAAAAATTCTGCGTTTTATTTTTTTTGTTCTATCAAAAAATTGTTTAAAATAATTGC
>NTPY01000349.1:299017-310811 GCA_002922825.1 Brachionus calyciflorus
AGTCTGTCTATTAAAAGGAAGATAATTATATGTGATGAATCGTAATAAATGTGCTTAAAGAAAAAAAGAGTACAAACGGAGTTTTTGGAAAATATTGGTAAAATAATTTAAAATAGTTTTGGCGAAAATCCGAGTTTTCTGAATCACTGTGCCATGGAATAAAGTTATTTACTATCTTCTCCCCAGTATGCTTGCAAATTGTCCCAGTCATTTCTCAGATATAGTCCATGGGAATATAAGCAAGGTTTTACTATTTTTTATTTAGTAATTTTTTTAACCAACAATTTTGCCCATAAAAAGCCAGAGAATAGAAATTGGCTTTTATAAAATTTTTGGTCTTACTTAAATTCTTTAAAGTTGTTTATCTTCTTATGTTTACTTTATATTTAGTACTGAAAACGTCGAATCTAAATTTCTTCTAGACGGAATAAAATTCAAAAACGTAGTCACAGGCATAAAAAAAGCTTGCACACCTCCGACACATCCTAAATGTTTTTCCATAATTAGAAAATAGTAGTCTCATTATAGAAATTTAAATTGGGATTGTTTGGTACCAAATTAAAGCTCTCCAAAAGGAGAATATTATTTAAAAAAAAGAGTTTCAATGTACACCCCTATGCGCTTTTTAAAAAAAATCTAAGTGTGTGTTTTTTTCAGGTATCCTTTTTCTAATACAAAAAAAAAACCATTCATTTTTTAATTTTTTATTTGAATAAAAAACGAATTTTTTGATTTAAATTTTATTTAAAACTTATAAAATTTTTGTTTTAACATTCTTTGCACTTGGGATTACTTTCGCTACTTTCTGAATCTTTGTATTTGTGTTTGTGGATATGCTTGTTATAATGATAAGGACGTGGTCTTGGAAAACGTTTTTTACCGCCTCCGCCTCCGCCACCACCTCCACCATTTGAACCGCCGCCGCCACCTCCTCCACCTGCGCCACCACCTCCTCCTTTCAAACCCTTAACAACAGGTACTTCACCTCCATAAGCAACAATGCTTAACAAAGCAACTACAAAAAATGTCAAATAAAATGAAATTTTCATTTTAAATTTAAAGATAAAAAAAACTTTTAAAAATAGATGAATATTTATATTCGATTGTAAAATATTTAATTGAAAAAAAAATCGTTTTGATCTTTTTTTTTTAAAATAAAAAACGATAGAACTTTCTACTACTAAAATTCAAAGAACAATAAGTTTTTTAAAACTAAGAAAAAAAGCTTTGTATCAGTTAAATAAAAAAAAAATTGCAATAGAAACTAGGTTGATAAGACTCAAATTTTAAAGAAAGAGAGAGCTTTTAAAATATAAAGTTATTAACCCAGACTTTGATGAGAGAGATTCTGAAAAATAATTTTTTTTATCATTTGAAGATTTTTCCAATATAAATTTTTTAGTCTGAAGATAAATCACCCAAGTAATTTAATTTTTCCCAAACGCACCGGCAGATGCAGGAATTTATAGCTTAATTCAATTAATTGAACAAGATTGACAGTGTGATATTGACTTACTCACATCATGATAACCATAAGATTTTTCAAGAGATTGTTAGCTTTTAAATAAATTGCAAAATTTCAATGTATGTTTAGAAAATTTATTTAAAAAAGAAAATAAAAAAAATTTTTTTTTTTAATCTTGTGTCAAATCAGTGAAACTTGGATTTTTATTCATGTTCGAAGTAGATGCTACTAAATTAACTTTATTTCTTGAATCAAGCTCTTTTAATTCTCTATAAAAATTCTTTTTAGACGTTAAATAAAGTAGAAAAAAATCAGCAACAATAGTTGCCACTGATAAAAGACCCAAACCGGCACCAATTGTTATTAACAATGGTACAAAATTAAATTTTCCTGCTTTTCCCGATACATTTATAACAAAACGTAGACCATAAGCTTTGACTAGTATACGATATAAAGTACCATTTACTTCGAATTTATCAGAAAAACGAAAATTAAAACCACTCGCTGCCGAGGCCTGGCTAAATTGTAAATCAAAACGACTAAATTTAAATTTAGGAAAACACAATCTATTCGAATCAAAATTACAATCCCAATTTATCGATACCAAAATAACACCACCTCTACTCAACATCTGAATTCGTTCACTCAAATCAGGCTCTGCTTCTTCGAGTATATTACCAACTAGAAAAATAGGACAATATGGATCTTTAATTGAATCGTAAATACAATGTGATATTACATCATTTGTGATGTTAGGTAATATATTTCTTCTTAAAACAAAAATTAAAAATTTTTTGTTGAAAATATTTTTTTTTTCGTATTTTCAATTACAGTTTACGGTTAAATAATTGAAAAGTAACATCATTTTTAATAAAAATAGTAAAATTTTGAATATTTTGAATCAAATTTTTTTGATTACTTAAAAAAAAAAAATTTTTTTCTAAGAAGATTTTTTTTTTGGTTTGAAAAAAATGTTACTTATTTATTTCCCTTTCTACTGGACACCAAGTTGATATTTCACAGACTTTAAAAGTCGAATTTATTGAGGATTCTATACATCGACCTGTTGGTATACCATTCCAGGCATTATTAACGCTTATGTGATTCATACAATCTTCGTCTTGTTCACATAAGCAATCGACTTTAGTATAGTCTTCATCACACAAGTCTTGACTTTGACGTGTCTCGACAAAATTAGTCATAACAAATATCTTTTTTTGTTTTATAAAAAAAATAATTTTTGTCTGTTTATTTTGAATTTTTTTTTCTTGTCGACTTACTGAATTATATTCAGATGGTGGTATCACATAATCAGCTGTCTAAAAATAAAATTTAAATTTTTTAAAATTAAAATTCCCGTGTTTTGAAAGAAAAAACCTGTCACTTAAGGTGCACCAAATCTTAGTTAAGATTTGGCTGTTTTTCAGCCTTAATAACTCATGTCTATTCTGATAAAAATATTCCAAAAATATTTTGAATTATAGAGCTAACCAAGCCTTATTAAAATTGGTTTTGATTTTGAACAATTTGTTTCATGATAACCAAAATAAAGGCTACTAAAGTTTCAAAAAAATTTTTAACGAAAAATCAATAAATAAAAGGTTTTTTACAAAAATACTTCAAAATAAAATAGTTTTCTAAAAAACCCAAACCATCTTCGCTAGATATTATCATTATATATTTAATTTTTTATTCAAAAAATTTTCAGAATCGCTTATCAATTGAGGAACAAAATTTAAAGATACTAATATTAATGACTTGGAGCACCTCACCTTAAATAAAAATCAAAAAAACGGCGCCAGTAAAAAATTATTTGTTGTTTTGATTAGCTGCAAAAACATATTATCTGATTTTTTTCAAAGTTTTTGTCTTTAACAAGGACCTAAATGCTATGGGAGCTATCGAAATGGTCGAAAGTATTAGCCAAATGCCATATGAAGCGAGACTAGGAGAATTGGACATTCAAACACTTTAAAATCGCAGGGAACAATGTGTTTTAATATAGATGTTTAAGATTGTATTGATAATTAAAATCTAAGTAAAGGAATCACTACCATTTTTAAGATAGTCATTGAAAAAACGTAATTTCAAGATCAAAAAGTACGTTTGAAAATAGTGGCTTATAAATCTTTTAAGATAAAATAATTTATAACAATTTAATTACCTATTAAATAATTTGAGTTAAAGTGAATTATCTATTAAGAAAGGTTAAAGTTAAATTTTTCATAATTGCAAGGAGTAGGGGTAAACTAGGGTTTATGGTTTTGTGTACCTTAGTTTTGAAATAATTTTTAGGATTAATATTACGGAAGGTTTTTTTTAACGTTAAAAATGCAAAAAAAAAATCTATAACAAGCCAAATCTGTAAAATTCGCTCTAATTTTTGAAATTATGTTTTAAAAGAGTTAGAAAGAGATGACTATAAGTCAGTCTCTAAAGAATTACAAGTATCAGCTTCTCTTTTTAAAAAAAAATTTAAATAAAAAATTTTTTCTAATAATTTTTCTCGGTAAAGTTTCTTGGTCATTCCAAACATTTGCATTTCGATTCGTAAAAAAGTTAAATCTCTGATTAAGGTTACAAAGCAATTCTTTTTAAAATCTTAAATTATGACTCCTTGTATCATAATGAAATGATAATTGACCAAGAAAATAATGTCATTTAACTTTATCTAAACTCTTCAAATTGCTCAATTATATCATCTTTTATTCTACTTTTTTTCGACAGTTGTTAAATCGAATTTTATCAAACAATCTTAATATTTAAGATTTTTTAATTCACTTATAATTTTGGTCGGTTTTCTTAGAACACATCTATTATTGGTTAAAACTTTAGATTTGGTTTAACAACGATTTAGATAAATATTTTTTGATATTAGCCAGTTAAATACATAATAGTTTTAAACTTTGTAAGCAAACTCTCTCATATCAGATGTAAATAAATACTCTTTTTAAGAATCAAAAATATTTCATAAAAGCCAGATCAATAAAGTTAAAAAATAAACAGATTTTTCGAAATTTGAAATTCAACATTTTCAAGCAATTTTTGACATAATTTTTAAGTATTCAAATTTAATAGTACTTACATCAAAAACCCTATAGTCATCGATTGTATTAGTTTTAATTCTCAATTTTCCATTCAAATATCTTATCTCTTTATCACCATCATCCGTATACGTATAGCCCAATCCTTTTACTTTAGTCGTTACAGTCGAGCTTACTTGATCGAATTCCTGATAACCTTTATTATAAATTATGCTCCATCTTACAACAAACAAAATTCAAAAAACATTTATTTCATTAATAATAATGATAAAAATAAGAGATACCCTATTATGTAACCAATAATTACTAATTGAAATAAACGAAATAAAATGGCTACTTTTAACGAGTGAATTTTAGCTTCTCGCACAGTCGAATAACTAAAAACAGCATTGAGTGCTGCTTTAGATCCAATTTTGAGACCAGCTTGAACACTATTTAATGTAACCATTATAAAAAAATTACTCAACAAAAATAGTGAATTTTTATTTTTTTAATAAAATTAAATAAAAAATTCATTATTTGTTGTTATTGAGATAAATTAAACGTGATTAAAAAGAAAGCAAAATATCATCACAAAAATTTATCTCATTTTAAGCAAAAAAAAATTAACTTAGATTTAAAAATAAATTTTATTTATATTTAAAAAAATAAATAAATTTATAATCTCACACTATTAGAAAAATTTTTTTCAAGAACTGAATTAACATCAAGTTCCTTTATTTCCTGATATAAACGCTTCTTTTTTGTACAATGTAACAAAACACAATCGGCTACAATAACACTAATACTCATAAGGCCAATACCAGCACCAATTGTAATCATTAATGGTACAATACTAAATTTACCAGCTAGGCCTGAAACATTTATAATAAATCTCAAACCGAATGCTTTGTACAACTCTCTGACTTCTATGTTATTTTGGCGATATCGATTAGCAAATCGAAAGTTAAAGCCAGACGCTGTATTTGTTTCTTTAGTGTCAAAACGACGAAAACTATATTTTGGTAGGCACTTTGTTGTAAAATCAAAATCACAATTCCACAAGATTTCAATCAAGATTACACCTCCTTTAATCATCATTAAATACTTTTCTTTAATGTCCGGTTCAGCTAATGATAATATGTAATTTAATTGGAATATTGGACAATGTGGATCGTATTCTTCATGATATGTACATGTTTGTAAATATGAATTGGTATGATATGGTAACACGTTACGTCTAAAAAATTAAAAAAACTCAATAAAAATTTACTCAATTTTATTTCATTTTTATATAATCGTCATCGATAGAAATACAAAAAAAAAGTACTGCACTGCTCCCGAATTAACGTCGTAGCCGTCCCCCATTCACTTTTGCTGGAGTACGGATACGGGTACGACGTTAATTTGGGAGCAGTGCAGTATTAACTAAATTAAAGTGAAATAAATGGCAAAATAAAGTTTTATTACTATTACTATTTTCAATTTAAATTAAAATTACTTTGCAAAAATTTTTATAATTTTAAAATTTTTTTTCAAATTAAATCAAATCATGAATTTTTTTTTGTGCATTTGCAAAAAATAAAATTTAAAATAGTAAATTGTAATAGTAATAAAACTTTATTTTGCCAAATAAATGGGCTAATGGGCACAATTTAGCATTGTGCAGAACTTAAAAATGCATTTCTATTCAATAGCTATTAACAAAATAAATTTTGAGCATGAGCAGATGAGAAAGAATTTCTATTTGCCAAATTGTCACAAAAAATGTTAATGATTAATTAAAATCATTAAAAAAAATAATACAGTTAGTGATAATGATCAGGGTCTGAAAGGATCTACCATATCTTTATATTTAGTTCTATAATAAATTAAGAAAGAAAAATTGCTCTCTAAGAATTTATCGAAGATTTTTTTATTAAATGAAACTCATATTTATTCCTAAGATAAATCTGAATAATCTAATTTAAGTCGTGTTAATTATATCATAGCAAATAGTATGGGAGCTTCAAGTGTATTCAATCTAGAAACAAATGTTGATTAATGGCTAGCAAGTTATTTAGAGTTAAACAGAATATTTGCTGATATAGATAAAATCATCATTTTATGCTCATATTTGGATGACACTACGTTTAAGTTTTTGAATAGCTTGGTTCATGAAGATAAAAATGATGAGGTTAATTCAAGAATAAAATATTTATTTAGTAGATCTGAAACCCCAGCTCAAGCGTAGCTTCATACGTTCGTGGTTAGATATCAGGATTTAAATGAAAGAAAAATCCAGTTTATAGCTGTCTTGAACGACTTAGTTGGAAAAGCTTTCCATTATCCGAATTGAGTTTATTACAAATTAGCGCATGCTCTTATAAAGAAACTCTATACTCGAATTAAAAAAAATTAAAAACTTACAATTTTTTTTTAAATTTCTTAAATTCAATATCATTTTTAATAAAAATTGTAAAATTAAGCACATTTCTAATTAATTGATCTTCATTTCGATCATTTTCATCTTCAACTGGGCACCATGAAAAAATCTATAAATTGAAAATTGAATTTAGTTTTTTAACGATAGGGTTTTTTTTTAAAATTTTTATAATTAATACTTTCCTCGCAAACTTTAATATTTGTTTTATTGTCTTTGCGAATACATTTTCCAGTTGGAATACCGTTCCATGAATTTGCAGCTGAGCCTAAATTCTCACAATCGCTGTCGTTTTGACATATTGCTTTATATTTTGTCGATTCCTTTAATCAATAATATTATTGGAATTTTTTTTGCATAATTTATAAACTTACTTCAGGACATCGATCTTGTGTTTGCTTTGTTTTAAGAAAATTTGACATTATAAAAACGGAATTATATTCATTAGGTGGTATTACATAATCAGCTGTATCTAACATATGATACTCAACATTTGATTTAAGTGAGAATAAATTCTCAAAATACTCGTTACTTTTTTCTTTGAGATTCGTTTCAATAGTTAAATTATTCGCTAAAAACCCTTGACCTTTTACTTTAGTTGTAACTACACTAGAAACTGTATCGAATTCTTGATAACCTTTATTATGCATCAACTCCCAGCCAACAATATAAGATAATAATAAAATTTGAGCAATACGATAAACAAGGCCTATTTTAACACTTTTTATAGTCGCTGATCTTTCCGTTGAATAGCTCATAAAGCCACGCATATGCGACTTGAAAATATTAAAATTTTTTTTCTTGTTAATTTCTTGAGACATTTTTTATTTTACAACAATTATAAATTCTTAAATCTCATTTCGGGGTTTAAACCAATAGGAATATATTTAAATTTAAACGGAACCATAAGATAAATTTAAATAAATCTGAAAATAAAAATTAATAGGATATTTATTTTAAGTGAGAGAAATCTATTGACTTATTAATCTTTACAAATTAAAAAACAAAAAAAAATTGGAAAATTGCGTAATTTTAGAAAT
The DNA here is from genome assembly GCA_002922825.1 of Brachionus calyciflorus. Lineage (NCBI taxonomy): Eukaryota > Metazoa > Rotifera > Eurotatoria > Ploima > Brachionidae > Brachionus > Brachionus calyciflorus. The sequence continues at coordinate 306,968 of NTPY01000349.1, forward strand.
TCTAAATCTCTAAAGACGTTTTTCGAAATAAAAATTATTAAGCAAAAACAAATATGATTAATAATTTATAATTTGCTGTTTGTGACGCATCTTCCTTTTTAAAAATATTTTGTTGTTGTAAGTGTCAAATCACTTCTATTGGAAAAATAAAAGACTTAAGACAAGAATAAAAGAGATTTTAATGTACGATTTGGATTCGTAAATATTTATAATTGAGTTTTTTTTTTGAGTAAACTTTTATGGAAAATTTTAATTAAAATCAAACATTTTAAATCGATTAAATTTTAATTTTTTTTATTTTTTCGTGAGGGAAATTAACTCATAGCTATTTCTTGGTAAACAAACCCACCTTATAAAATGAGGCTTTAATAATAATAAAAAATCTGCTTTATAAAATAACAAGCATTTTGTATACGCGTAGAGCTTGCTGCCACTGCGTGGCTTTAGCAGCAATTTTTAACAGTCCTTTTTTTGTTTGGTCTCAAAAAACGTTTTTATTGATGACCATCTTAAAATTGTTAACTTTTTCGGCATTCGCAAGGCTCACTGGTAGCTTGTTCCATTTATTAACTACTCTATTCGAAGTTGTACCTTGACGGACAATTTCGAATAATCTCTCTCTCTAGTCTATATTTGTAGCCTCGTAGTTTAGATTTGTTGTATTCCTTAAGTTAATTCATGTTGAATATCCAAGTAGTTGAATTCCCGGAGCAGCAAAAACGGAAAAAAAACACTGTTATAACAGTGTAAAATGCTTGTTTTAAAGCGTTTTAGGGCCGTTTTTAAGGATCGGAACGTGATCATTAAACGCACGTTAAATGTGCGTTAAAAAATCTATTTTAGCAAATTTTTATTGCACCACAACGATCAAAAACGCTGGATAAACGACTTTGAAGAAATGTTAAAAAAATGTTTTTTTCTGAAAAATTCAATATTTCGCACACCAATCGATTCGTCTCGATGAGATCTATCGATTGATATGGTTTTCGAAAGGGTTAGGTTGGATATTCGATCAAAAATCGATCGATTTTTGGGGTGAGACAAATTTTTGAATTTCGAGGGGTTCGACATACCAGGTGATAGATTTTGATGAGCTGAATCTAAAAATCATGGTGTAATTGAACCCGGATGTTCCAGTCGGCCAGAAAACGGGAAAACCGGAAATAAAAAATTAAGAAAAAAAAATTTCCAGAAAAAAATTTAAAAAAAACATGGTAAAATTTTTTTTTAATTTCAATTCAAAGCTCGACCTTCTGAACAGTATTGAAAAATGAATTTCATGCTTTTTTAGCGCTAAAAAAACATTTAAAAAACACTAAAAACGCTTCATAACGCAGTTCTAACGCGAAAAAAACGAAATAACTCATAAGAAATCATCCTAATAAACTCTTGGAAAAATCTGAAAATTCAAAAAAAAAACGCTAAAAAAGCACTAATATCCTATTGTAAAATTTAATCCAATTTATTTTCTCTTAATAAGAATTTTTATAAAAACCTGTTTTAACACGGTAACCTTATAACGGCGTTATAACAGTGTTTTTTTTTCCGTTTTTGCTGCTCCGGGTTTCCATTTCTTTTAGTCTCAATTCATATGGCGTTTGTCTAATATTTTTTCCAATTTGGTAGCCCTTCTTTGTATACTTTCAATGTCATTCACGTCCTTTTTAAGAAAAGGAGACCAAACACTAACAGCATATTACAAGTTAGCCCTCACAAACGGGGAATATAACATTTTAAAAGACTTTTTGTTTAAATATTTAAATGAATTTTTAAACATACCCAATGCTCCCTTTGATTTACTTACAGCTATATTGACTTGATCTTCCTATTTTAAATCGTCCCTAATTTGTACTCCAAGATCTCTTAGATCGAGTTACTACCAGGATGTGTCTAGTGCCCTTCATATCTACAATTGAATATTCGAAAACAATCTAAGAGGTCTGATAAACCGTTTATAAAAATTTCAAATAATAAAGGTCCAAGAACAGATCCTTGTGGGACTCCACTTGTTACAGGTAAAGTTTTTGATTTTTCCTCCAACACTACTTTCTGCGTCAAAAAAGATTTTAACCGGTCGAATATGTTTTCATTTATACCATACATTCCTAGTTTATTTAATAGTTTCGTATGACTTTGTAAAGTAAATTTAAATTCATCATTTAAATTCATCCAAAATTCAAATAACTTTTAAACGGAAATTGTTAAAGTTATTATGTTTTGCCAAATAAATAAGTCTGGTAAAAGAGTAATTACAATTTACATTAAAAATACAGTGCTGGCATATGTTTTGTAAAAATAAAGAAATGACGTCACATGACGTCAGATGACGCCTGGAAAAAATCGAAATATGAAGTCAGATGACGGACTGTTACAAAACTTTTGCCAGCACTGTATTTCTAATACTTTCCCCCTAATTCAAAAAGATACTTTTTACCCGAAAATTTTTAAAATAAAATTAAGAGTACTTTTTTAACACCAGTCATATCACTTTGCAGTTATATCACAATTAAGTTTAATCATTAAAAAATCTTAAGAACCGATTTCTTGATCTTGTTTATATCAAATAAAATATTAATGCAAAAGTAAATTGAAAGTATGTTTTGTGCCCAGTTATATCTCAAATTATGGAAAATATCTTTTTTTTTCTTAAATATTTTTGTAGTCTGGTCTTGGTTTTTATAAACAATTAAAATTATAGATTTTAAAATTTCTATTTAGAACAATAAACACTTAAAAAAAATGAATAATAATAAAAGGCGAGGAAAAAATAATTAACAGTTTTATAATTTAACTAGATATTTCTCAGCAGTTCTGTGTTAACAAATGTCAATTAATTGATTAAATAAGCTTCTACAGCCAAAATCTTAGATTGAGTTTAAATAATATTAAGAATCAAATTTAAAATAGTGCATCTACTTTATGAGGTTTATGAGACAAAGACACATATCTTTTTGAACTTATAGTTTGATAGAAAAGGGAAATGTTTAAAAGCGGCTAAGATTTATGTTTTTCTTTACAAAAATTAAATTGTATGAAAATTAACATTCAACAATTGGATCAATTTTTTTTTAAACTGTGCTCCGATTTTTTATAAACCAACACTTCCTGATTGATTAATCAAAATAGACCTTAAAATGAGATAAACAAACTCAAAAACTTGAACTTTACTTTTCTATTTGCTAAATTCTCAACGAATCCTTATGAATTTTTGGATATAAGCTAACAAAATATTTAGATTCCAAAAAAAATCAGTTGATTTTAGAAAAATTTTAAGTAAGAAAAGGCCTTCAGAATTTAAAAATCGCCCATCAGTTCTCCTTGAGAACATAAACAAAGCTGTTAAGATGAGATGACAAGAAAAACGTTGGTAAATATCGAAAAATGAGTTGAACAGAGCTTTATTGTAAATAAAAATAATAATTTATCGATACAATAATTTAGAATCATATAAAATTCGTCCAAAATCAGGGAGACCGCGAATATTTACCAAAATAAAAATCTGATCCATTTGGTGAAATAAATCGCATTGAACCATTCTATGCGATAGAAAATCAATTGAAATCGACTAATTAGTTTAGACTGAATCTTCATCATAAGTGAGGAAAAGGGAATCGGCAAATAAAATCAAATGGAAAGTTCCTGTCAAGAAACCTGAACTTTCGGCAAACAATGTTAAAACTAGGAAACCGTTTTTTATATGGTAAAAAACATGGCCAATTTCTTAGTGGAGACAAATTCTTTTCAGTGAAAAAATTGAATTTGCATTTGTATGGCCAGTGCAGATAAATACAATCAAGATTGTATCATTCAGTGTACAAGGAGAGGAAGTGGTTAGATTGAGATA
>NTPY01000349.1:311114-340585 GCA_002922825.1 Brachionus calyciflorus
AAAAGGTAATCGAGAATCTAGTTGACTCAATGCCAGGAAGAATGAATGCATGCATGAAAAAAAATTGGGGTGTTGCGCGATATTGACTCTTTTTCCCTTTAGTTTAGGATTTTTATGTAAGTTTTTCACAATGCTGTACGTAAAAGCTAGGATAGCTAATTGGATTTATGTAACATTTTTAATTTTTTCCTCTTTTGACTTGCCAAAATAAGCCCAGGACAAAATAAAGTTTTATTACTATTTCTTTTTTAAAAAAATCTAATTAGCAAAATTTTTTTTTCAATTTTGATTCAATTTTTAGATGTGCATTTGCAAATAAATCAAATTGAAAATTGAAATAGTAATAGTAATAAAACTTTATTTTTCCTAGCTAAGTAGGTAATGACATGCTGGGTTGAACTTAGGAGTTTTAAACTATCACTAACATTCCTAACATGAAATCAACAACTTATATTTTTAATTATGAGCACGTGATCTTAGGATTTAAATAAGGATCTTATTCTTGGTAGCTTCAGATCGATCCAACTTTATTTTAAACTATTTAACAATATGTTTTGTTAATATATTCAAGTCACAAACATAAATTACTAAGCGAAAAATGAATTGATCCCGATAAAGATTTTTATTTTATCGATGTCGCGATTTTTATTATGTAATTATTTAGGCCACATAAAAATTTCAATCAATTTTCAATTTTCTATTATTTTAAATTTTTTGCAAAAATGTTAATTTATTTAAATTTTGATGAAATGTAATATAAAAATTTAAAAAAAATTTTGCAAAAATTTAAATTTTTGCAAAAAAATAAAAAAAATAGAAAATTGAAAACTGATTGAAATTTTTATGTTGCCAATTATTTAATGATTTATTTAATTGATTCAGCCTCATATATAATAAAAAAAGTTAGAAAGTTATAAAAATAGAAACTTGAAAAAGAAAATACACATTAAAAAAATTAACCGAATAAAATTTCTAAAAATAATTTTATTTTCAAGTTTAAATTAATAACTGAGTAAAAAATTTAATTATTCCAGGTTTTAGTATTAAATTTAAATTATCATTAAGAAAATAAAAAGTTAAATTATGTTTTTTTAAGATGACAATTTGATAAAAAAATATATTTGTTCGAATGAACCAGTCCTTTAGATTCCGATCTAAACATATCTTCAATTAATTCGATAATGAGTTTACAATCGTAATGTTGAATATCAATGTTGAGTTTCTCTTCTAAAGTTTTAATATGTCTACTTAAAAGAAGAGTCTAATCGACTAAATACCGTAGGTCCTTTTTTTATTTCCATAAAATGGCATTTGCATAAATCTTTCCATAAAAATTTTATGTTAAAAGGATATCTGTGAAATTGACTCTAGTTTCAAGGCTTCTTATAAAAATTCTGCCCATGTCAAAATCTCATTTGAGATTCTCACGACCATATTCTCATGAGATCTCAGTCCTCATTACAATACATTTACATGTAACTCTATTTGAGATCTCATGAGATTATGGTCACCAATAATTTCTCATGAGATCTCATTGAGATTATTACAGGGGTGAGTCGAAGGCTCAGTATATAGGTTTCTTGCTTTTTCATTGAAATGAAATTCACTTTTAAGATTTTGAAGAAATTAGAAAAAATTTATTCCAAGCTTGACCAGAGTTCTAGCTTTTCTTAAAAGAAAAAGATTTTTCTTAAGAATTTTTTATGAAAAAATTTCCCAATTATTTAATGTTTATTTATTCTTTCACGTTCTTAATTTTTGAATTGCTACAAAATATGATAAATTTTTACCCTTACAGTCATACCGATCTGCGATTAGCAAACTTTAAATTAAAAGAAAAATGTTGACTATTTAATTATACTCACAAGATAGTTCTTAAAATCGAAAAAAATTAACTCGAACCATGAAAAATCAAAAAAAAATTCTCTGAGTATTTTGAGCGGCTCAGAAAAATGGAGCGAAGCGACACTATCTTGTTGTTTACAAACTTATTCCAATTTAATTTTTAACTAAAATGTTTTGCCTAATACTTAGTTCTTTTAGTTTTGTTTCATTTAAATATAAAATGTCGAAAGAATATCTCAAGATAGACTGACAATATTGTTTAAATTAGTAAGCGAGTGTAGTTGGTCTAATATTTATTGTTTTATATTCAATAGGATTTAAAGAAAACATATCATTGATCATTATTTTAGCCCATTATTTAAAAAAAATATGGCTCTAAAAGACCTAAATTTTGATTTACAAATTGCTCTTTATAGATTAAAAACCGTTGGGTCTATTAATTTAAAAATTTTACGTAATTATTCAAATATATAAAAAAAAAGATTTGCAAATATTTTGTTTAATAAACTTATCAAATACGATTTTTCTTTCAAATCGATTTCTAAATTTAAGATTTTAAACTGTAACAGAAAAATATTAAAATATTTTTTTTTCAAAATTTGAATATCAAATATATTGCTTTTAAAGAACAATATCTATTAATCATCGTTGTATTTTTTGTTGTTGTTGCAATACTAATTACTATTTTATATAAACACCAATCAACAAAATATACATATAACTTAATCACGGAATAATTCTTATAAAATACAAAGGCTAAAAATAGAACTTAAAAAATAAGAAAAAATTCTTTAAAACAGTTGTGAAAACTAAATTTTTCAATTTTAAATAAATAAAAAAATTTAGCTATTTTCAATTAAAATGAATTAAACAAAATAAAAGTAAATAATTTATAGCCCTAAAGAAAACAAATTTTTGATTAGAAAAAATTTAATTTATTAGAAAACCTTAAGCATAAATATTTGTGTAAAATTTTGATTTATTAAAAACTCATTTAATAAAAATTGATCGCTGCTGCTAGAATTATTTTAAAATCTTTGAGGAAAATTCCTTGTTTCTTTAACGACAATTTTAATGAAAACAAACTTTTGTAGAATATTTTAATTGTAGACAAGTCAATAGACACGAAATCTTTTATTGAATTTTAATTTTTGTATTATTCGCTAATTTACATTTATTTTGAAAATTACGAAAATAACCGCTTGAAATTTTTTGATGAAAAAAAACAAATGATTGTTCGGAAACAATTCATTTAGAAAAATTATATAAAAAATTGTTTAAACAAATTTATTTTAAAAGCTTTTTTGGTAAAAATTACACGTGGTTTTTGAGGAAAAAATAAAAAGATGAAGAGAAATTCAAATGCCCCTAGTTAATTAATCCATTTATTTAAAAAACAAAAATCGAAATAAAATTATTGAAAATTAGCGGAAAATAATTTATTTTTATAATCTAAAGCCATAAGGAAGCTTAATTAAATTTGAATAAGGCAAATTTTCTAATTTTTAATTTAAATTCCAATAACTTTACATCAATCAAAAGAATTTAATGGCAAAGTATTAAAAATAAGAAATGTTGAAATTTAATACCTCTTTAAAAAATATATAATATCATTACTTTATAATTGTATTAAATCTATTTCATTAAAAGATATGCAAAATAAAAACACATTTAAACATTAAAAGACCAAAATACAAGATTCTTATTCTTGGAGAAAAAAAAATTGGTCTTCAGAAGCAGCAAAAGAGACAAAAAATTCCAGTTTCAAAAATCTCAATTTTTTATTGTAGCCTTTTACTTTTTGAACTAATTTACTTTTCAATCAATTCAAATTTTTTGCGTTATCTATTTCAGGACATTTCAGGCGATCTTAAAAATCGAAAAAAAACTCGAATAAAATATTTAATTCACAAAAATATTAATTGTTTTGAAAATTCGATAATAGACCTTTATGAAATTATGGTTTAAAACCGAATTTTTTACTTCTGATTCTTATAGAGAAAAAAAAGTTCTACAAGATTCCTTCTAAAGTTTGTGGGATAATAATTTTTATTGTTTCCGAAAATTTGAAAAACGAGTTTTTTCAAAAAGAAAAAGCACACAAGCGAAACTAAAATTACTCAAAATTTGTTTTTTAAATCTTTTGAGGGTGATTCCAGAGGCTAATTGAATCTGAATTTGCCATTGGTTTTTTGAAAATTTTGGTATTATTTAAGTCTGGAAATATATTAGTCAGTCTAAATTAGATTTGGGTTAAAATCGACCAAAAATTCGAAATCTACTTGAAAAATTATCTAAGAAAAAATTATTCGATTACTTTTTCTAATTTTAATTATTTCAATTTCTTGTTTTAGTTATACAACCATATTTGTTAATATTAAGTTTTTTATCTTTCAAATGACATTTAGCATTATAAATATTTTTTTAAAGTTTTATGGGATAATTTTTTACGTAGATTTCAAATATATTCTCCACTTTAACCCAAGTCTACTTCTATTATTACCTAAGTCTAATTCTTGACCGACAAAGATATTACCAGGTTTTATACATAAATTTTCGATCAAGGACTAGATCTGGCTTGAATTTGACCAAAATTTGAAATCTACATAAAAAATGATCCCATATCTAATTAATTTAAAAAAATATTTTTAATGCTAAATGTCATTTGAAAGATCAAAAACTTAATATTAACAAATATGGTTGTATAGCTATAAAAAGAAATTGAAATAATTAAAATTAGAAAAAGTAATGGAACAATATTTTCTAATTTTATTTGAAAATTTTTCACGTTGATTTCGAATTTTTGGTCGATTTTACCTAAGTACCCTTCATATTGAAAAAATTGTTCCATTACTTTTTCTCTTTTCAATTATTTCAGTTTCTTTTTTATGATTTTTCGAAAATTGTTATCCGAAAAACTATATAATAAATATTTTTGTGTATAAATTATTTTATCAGAGTTTTTTTTCGATTTTTAAAATCGTCCTGAAAAAAAAAACGCAAAAATTTGGATTGATAGAAAAGTTCCAATTTGAAAATACACCCGGTTGTAAAATCGAATTAACGAAAATGTAAATTTTCAAGAATTTTTAAAAATTAATTTTATATACCTAAAAATTAGGCATATAAAATTTACCTAATTTTTTAATAATTTTACGTACCTTTTACCCTTGACGTGAGTTCCAAGCATTTAAAATCAAAAATCTTTATTTAACTTTAAACGCGCTTATAGGAAAAAGAAATTTTAATGCGACACATTGAAGTAATACTCTAAATAATGACTCAATTCAAAAAAGTATGTAATCCTAAGTACATTAAATTAATTTTTGAATTTACATATATTAAAATGAGCCAATTTAAATTTGCTTTACAAAGCTGATTAAAAATACTTGAACATGTTCGAACACGTTTTTTTCTCAATTCAGCTTTGTATCTGATAGGTTTTTTGAAAACAAATATTGCTCTTTAAAAACTATTTCTGTAATCAGGAACTTGTTATATATTGTTATTTTTCTAAACGTCGTTGCTCATTGTGCGGATGATGTTTTAAAATACCAGATTCGAGTGCTTAATATTTTTGTTTTAAATTAACTCTCTTCGTTTTTTTAATGTTAATTTTTCCATTTTTTAAAAGAGCTTTGTGGATTGGATGATGTCTATGCGTAAAATCTTTTAAGAATAAATCACAGCTAACGGATATCGGACTCTCGCATCTCGTAGCCGAGTGACTTAACAATTGAGCCACAAGAACTTTTTGAACAAATGTCATTTAAAATTAATTTTAATTTCAGATGTCAAAATAAAATTTAAATATAGAAAATTTTGACCAACCAATTTTTAGCTTTCCATGAAAATACAGTTTCCATACAAATCGAAAAAAATTATTCTAACTCGAATTTTGAACTTAAAAAAATTAGACCAAAAAGTAAGCCCTTAAGCGGTCCCTTGATATGTCCTCAAAAAAGTTAATTTTAATGTTTAGTTCGGAGAAAAAACGTTTTCAAGTAAAAAAAAAATTTAATTTTTACTTAGTTTTTTGAAAATGGAAAAATTGTTAATTTTTAGATACCTAAAAGAGAATTATTCATTCAAAAACTGACAATCTTTTCAATTTTGACAGATATACAACATGAATCATCAAATATAAAATAAAACCTATTTCACATCTGTTTAAATATAATCTTAAAAGTCTTGTTTTCTCTCTCTCTCTATTTTATTGTTAAGGTTATTTACGCATTAACAAAAAAAATTATCTGATATCGATACCATTAGAGCTATTAAACCCATACAATTTTTAAGGAACTTATGAAATAAAATAATTTTAAATTGTAATTCTAACTGAGAATTTTATTTTATACAAAGGATATTTCTTAAGATAAGTTTCAGACACCTATTAAATAAAAAAAAAATCTTCTAGAGCCTCTATTTTCTTTATTATATAAGATATTATCAAGAAGTAAATTTAGAAAAGAAATAAGTCGAAAAATCAATATAATATTTATATTTGAACAAATTCTTTTTTATTTTATTTTTAATTTAAACAAAATTACTTTTTTTATTTATCTATAAAGTTTTAGAACTGAAAGTATAACAAAGTGCTTTTATAATTAATTATATATATTTTAGAGTTGTCAGTGATAACACAAAAATAAAAAAAGAACTTTTAACTTAATCCCTGTGTTTTATAAGGCAAATCGATTTCTTTTATGTAATCAAAACATCTTTAAAGAAAAAGAATTGAATATTATGGAAGTTTATATTCATTTTTAAAAATCAAGAGGAAATTTTCAACAACAAAAAAAACTCTTTTTTTTGCTCTTGAACAATTTCAAGTCTTGTAATCGTTATCTAATTGGTTTTTTTTTTGATGCTTATTTTCAAATTTTTTTTTTTTTTTTCAAATGCAATTAGACTTATATTTCAACAAATCTAAAGATTTGAACTTTAATTTTAAATAGATGTTTCGATAAGTAATTGTAATTTTGCTTTTTCAATCTACAAAAAAAATAATACTTAGAAAAGAATCAATTAAATTTTGGCATTAAAATCAGGCAATGTGAATATGGTAGCATAAAAATACAACATAAAACATTTAATATGTAATAAAAATTTTATAAATCATATCTGCAAAGGTATAAATATGCATCTAAGTGCAACTTTCTATTTTCAAGCTTATAATAAAGTCTGCAAAATTTCTGCATTCCGCAAAAAATTTATTTTGATTAAGCATAAATAGATAAATTTCTTAAATTAAGTCTCTTCTTTAATTGAAATGAAATTCATATCAAGTGGGATACATTGCAAAAGAGTAAAATTTTAGAAATTTTGTGAATAGTTTTAATGGTTAAAAGAAGTTTCCAATTCTACAAAAATTATGCACAAATTCAAAAAAATTTTTTTATAAAAAAGGATATCCTTTCTTGTAAAAAAGATATAAAACTTAGAATAAGTATTTTTAACGCGGTATACATATATGTGCTCCTATGTAGATGTTTATCATGTACTTTAACTGAAGGGCAGATAAAATGTAAATTCCGAATTTGTTATCGTTATAGTATAGTTCGACTTATACCTAGATTATTTATTGAATTAATCTTCTTATTTGGAGAAGTAAAATAATAAACTTAAAATAATTTAAAGTAGCTCTTTGACGGCCCTAGCTGAGTTAGGTATGAAAAATTTTTTAATATTAAATTATAAAATACGTGAGTTTTATTAAAACGAAGGAAGTAAAAACAACAAAAAAATTTATAACATTTTAAATTTAAATTTTTTAACTCTTTTTGGACTTATTTTTTGATTTGGCATCTAAAATGAAAAACAAAATAGAATTCACTTTTTAAGTAAAACTTTGACATGCAACAAAAAATCAATATTTAGAACACTTGCCGTGATGGATTCTGCGTTGACTAAATAATGATTTTTAAATTGATTGCAAACTCTAATTTTTAACAATTGCATGAATTTTTTATTTTTAAATTCCGTACTTTAATGTTTAAAAAAATACAGTCCGTGTCCGGATTTTAGTGTTTAAAAAAAAATTCCGTGTCCGTATTTTAGACATAGTTATTCCGTGTCCGGATTTTAGTATTTCAAAAAAATTCAGTCCGGGTCCGGATTTTAGATAGGTAAAATTCCGTGTCCGGCTGTCCGTGTGTCCGTGTCCGGATTTTAGGGATAACCTAAATATTTAACTCATTTTCTTTTTCTTTCTTTTTATTTTTTAACATCGCCTACTAGGCGTCAATTGAAATAATAAATAAAAAAAAATAAATAAATTCAACTCATCTGAATTTTTTTTCGCCTCGATATGCCAAGATATGAACCTGATTGGACGCCCATCATGGTACCAAAAGAGATATATCCTATTTGAAAATGAATATGATATTTAATGACTATTTATTGATTTGGTAAATATTTTTGTTAATTGAAGTTGAAATTAATTCAGATACTTGACTTAACTTGATTCTCGGATTAATAAAAATTCCTAAGCAATCTACTTCACGACTCTTTCGCGTCACAAAACCCTTTGATTTTAAAAATTCTCAATAAGTAAGTTGGGGGAGGGGGATTTTGATTGTGAAAAATTCCTTACTAAAAATTCTAAAATAAATTAAAAACCTTTTATTAAAATTCGTTTAAATTATTGCTAATTCTTATTCATCTATTTAAAGAAATAAAACCACTTTTTTTTCTTGATTCGAGTCTTTTTCAATGGATTTTGTAGCCAAAAACTTAATTCTTTTATTTTTTGAAAAAAAATCATTCGATTAAAAGAATTTATTAGATGTTCCTGACAGGAAATAAAATATGTACAGGATGTTCCTGTACATATTTTATTTCGAGTAAATACGAGACGAAGATATTAATATTGAGTCATAGGGAATTTCAAATTTTTGGTGCTAAAATAATTTTGTAAAGAAAAACTCTTTAATATGAGAAGGGGGTGGGTGTTATAATGTTTTTTAAAAATTTTCTTCTTTCTATGGGTCAAAATAATCTGAGAATAATTTTGTTTTAAAACGATTTTTAGCATTTAATTTCTAATTAAACATGTCTTAGGGTCAAAAAGAACAAAAAAGAATTTTTTATTAGAAATAGGTGCATTTGGCATAGAAAAGAAATATTTTTTTTCAGATAACGGGTGAGTCATAATGTTTTGAAAAAAGTTTCTAAGAAAAAACATATATTAGGATAATCAGAACCTAAAAATTTTGCAGTTTTCTTGCCCAGTTTTTTAACTCTAATTTTATTTGGTTGGGTTTTTTCTAGTATTATCTTACTATTTAAAAGTGAAATGTGTGTAAAAAGGTAAATTTTCATGCATGTACTTACGATAATAACTTTTAATTTAAATTAGATACCATGCTAAAAATTTGTCTTAATGTCAAATTACTATTATATAAAATTTTATTTATTTAGGCCAGGTAAATTAATCTAACTCAAAATAAATCGAAAATACTATATACTTTCCTTTTATAATTTTACATTAAAGAAATATTAACAGCTTTTTTTTGATAGAAGTTTGAATTATAATAGCCAAAAAAACACTTTATAAAATTTAAAAATTATGGTCAATAAATAGTTGCAAACTAATCAATCGACTTTAAGATTATTGTTTCCCCATAATAGGGGAACTTTTTCCTACAAACACGTTTCTCTTCGTCACAAACGACTTTTAAACACAAAAATACTGTCTTAAAGAGAAAAAAAATTATTATTCCAAGATAAATATTGAAAAAAAATTTTTCGCCACAATGACTTTTTTGCCAGAATAAATATGTATGAACATGGGTAATCTTTGAAAGAAGTGTTTGAAATATTTTAAGGCTTGAAATATTTTTTGTGTTGAAGAGATATTTATTTTTTTTAAATTTGTGGTGACGAGATTTTACAATAAAAAAAGTTGATTTTGTCGCGAAAAGTTTCAGTTTCAAGATGCGGGGAAGAGTGTTTTAATTGTGGAGATGACGGAGACTCCTTTCATTAATCTTAAAAATAGACTTAACTCTAATCCCTTCAATACTGAGTCGAAACGACTTGAATGGGTAATTTTTGACTTAAGTATAATTAATAATTTTCGCTATCGCCTTCGTTTAAGCCTAATTGATCGGGTATTGAGTTATATTAAAAAAAAGTAAAAATTCGGCGAAAAAAAAAAAAAATTATTTACAGGTTAATTGAATAAAAAAAAAAGATTTCAAGAGTAATTAAAAAAAATGAAGGTAAAAAAAAAATGTACCAATCAAAAAATCGGTATTTAATTTCCCGTTTTTATTTGAAATTAAGAATATATCAAATAATTTCTTCTAATCTTTATTTTAAAAAAATAACTCAAATGAAATTTAATTTTCTAATATAAAATCTATGGAAAAATAATTCGAATAAAAAAGTAGCTCTATTTCTTCAATTAGAAAAAATAAATAATTGGAATTTTTCTTAGTTTCGAGGAAATACGGTAGTTTACCGGAAGCGAAGCTACGGGTGTGACCTTGTTTAGTTAATTTTGTCTTAATTATTAATATAGCGTTTTACTTTTTAAATTTTTTCATAATTAGTTTATTTTTTATAAAATTAGATATTTCAAAAATGATTTTTTTTTTATTTGACCAAAGTCCTCTAGTTAAAAATAAAAATTTACATGAAACATAACCCATTTGACAACTAAAAGTGAAAAATTTAGAGAAATAATGACTTAAGACACTAAAATATTGAAAATAACTTAATTTTTACTTTTTATTTGCTTTTTGTACATTAATTAACAAAATTGGACATAAATATAAAAAAATTAGCCATTGTTAGTTTTGATTAAATACATTTGCTAATTTTTAAATAGTTTAAGCATAAATTAACAAATTTTGGCTATTTGTTATACAAAAATTAACAAGTTTTGCAGAGCTGGTAACATTATCTCTAACTGAAGAACACTATCACAAAAAAGTCACCCTCAACTTCATCATTTAGGCTATTTTTTTCGAACTTTTTCGTCTAATAAGGTCAGCGGAAGAATAAATTTGCGCTGTTTGTATACAAATTGCAAAGCAAATGGTTATACTTTTTGTGATAAAGTTGGTGAGTCGTGCGATTTTTTTATTGTCAATCAAGATCATCGTCATGAACCGGATTTAGTCAAGTTTGAACTATTGGAAAGGCGACGTTTGATTAAAGAAAGAGCTACTAATTCTAATGACAAAGCAAGAAAAATTTTGAGTTTATTGGAAAAACCATATGATAATACAGTACGAGTTCAAATACCGTCATACAGTGCTGATAGACAAGTAATACAACGGGTGCAAAAAGCAAATAAGCCAAACTATCCAAAAGAGCCCGCCTCAATTGATATACCGGATTTTTTAAAAATGAGCACTAGTAATTAACCGTTTCTATATTTTGACTCTGGCCCAGAAGATTGTGAACGTTTTTTTATATTTTGTACATTAAAAAATCTAAAACTTATTGAAAATCGTGATATTTTTTGCGATGGGACTTTCAAAATAGCACCCAAGTTATTTAAACAAGTGTACACGTTTCATGTGATGATTGATGGTCAGTCTTTTCCTGTAATTTATGTTTTTTTAACAAGAAAGACGCAAGATATTTACACTAGAATGTTAAGTAAAATTGAAGAAGGGACTAGTGGGTGTCCAAAATTAATAAAATCTGATTTTGAACAGGCCTTTTTGAATGCTTCGGCGACTGTGTTCAAAGATGCCGAAGTTTATGCTTGTTTTTTTCATTTTCGTCAGTCCATGTGAAAAAAAATTCAGGAACTTGGAGTGAGTGTAGAGTATAGATCAAATAAAGAAATTTATTGAGCACTAAATTTGTCGCAATGTTTAGCTTATATTCTATGTGAAGATGTTTTGTCTGGTTTTGAAGAGATAAAGAATCACGTTAATCTTGAAGATAAGAGATTTAAAGATTTTTATGACTATTTTGGTGCAAATTATGTTGTGGTTTATGAAGACAAGAGAGGTCGTTATAACAAAATAATACAAGTTGCGAAGGAACCACGATTTCCTGTCAAACTTTGGAGAGTACATGGTCGGATAATAGACAATATTCCAAAAACAAATAATTTTTTTTAAAGTTGGCATAACGCTTTTTCTGGTTTATTGAATAGTCACCCTCTAGTGTATGAACTAATTGATGTTTTACGTACAGAACAAAATAAAATGGAAACAAATTTAATCAAACTGACGTCGTGTGTTGGAAAAAAAACAAAAAAAAGCTGTGAAGAATCAATTATCGAGATTTTGAAAAATTATAAACAAGAAAATAAATTAGAGTCTTTAAATAAAATTTTATTAGTTCTGTAATTAATTGAAATAATATTAGACTTTGCTTTTTTTTTGCTATTTTGAAGTATTTATTTTAATAAAGCTATTTTAATTAGTTTTTGCTGTTCTAATTATTTTTATTTTGATACTTAATTTAATTAAATGCTGTTATGATAATTGCTATTTTGATTAAATGCTATTATGATTATTTTTTTTTGATAGGTTTTATTTTGATAATTTCCCGGTTAACGGTTAACTGAATAGAAATTTTTCAAGTAACTGAGTTAACCACGGTTAACCAAATTTTTTCTGATATTTTTATAAATAAAAAATTATCTGGATCTTCTTACTAAAAAATTGATTCAAGCTCACTCAAAAATGTAATTTTCATTAAGAATATAATATTAAGATTTTATTTTTGAAACATGTATAGAATTTTCAAAATAAAATGAATATTACTGATTTTCCAATTCATGATTGAATGTCAAAATGAATTCAAAAATTATGACAAAAAATTCTGCGAAAAAATTACACAAGTAAAAAAACCTATGAACTATTTAGGATACCTTATGAAATAAAGTCTAAGAGAGAGAGAGCGAATACATAAATATTAATTGGACTGACGTTTATAATAAAATAAATAATAAGTCTTTAGACTCTAATTTAAGAGTTTTAAATTATAAAATATTTAATTTATTTATTTATTTATTATGTAAATTAACCTCCATTATTTTGGAGAAAGTAAATTAAAAGTAAAAATAAAAAAAAAAAAAATTACCATAAATTTTTTAAATTAAAAAAAAAGAAAAGAAAAGTAATTTGTAAAAAGTATCCATCCAGTGATATCTTAGAGATTTAATGAAGCATTAAACCTTAATATAAAACTATCTAGTAAATTAGGAGAACAATGTGTCTTTTGTGAAAGGCATACTGAAACAAGGGACTATATTTTTGTTGAGTGTTCGTTTACGAAACAAATGTATCAAAATCTAAAACCCAAATTAAACAATCAAAATAGCTTTAATAAAAAAGATTTGATTCTTAATTTAAACTAAGATGAAAGGGATATCAAAGTTATTTCAATTTTTAAAATGTCCGTTTGGTCTTTAAGAAATTTATTAAAAAAAGAAAGAAAAAAAAAACTATGAGAAAGAGATTATTTTCAAAAAAATACTCTACGTAAATATTCACTCTTAATCTTTATTTTTAATTTTACATTTCTTTATTATAATATTTGTATTATTATTATTTTTTTTTTTTAAAAGACATTTAAATTTAAATTTTACTTTTTGAACTTATTTTTATTTGTCAATAAACTTGCCTACGGGCCAAAAAAAAAAAAATATTACTGATTTTCATTATTACTACAGTGTATCCTCAACCTTATTCGTAACTAAAAACATTTATATTGGGATCCTTTTATTTCAATTTTCGTCTTTAGTTTTAATTTTCGCAACTAAAATTCAATTGATAAAGTATATACTTTATATTAATTTTAATTTTTCTACAAACAATAACATTTCCTAAATAGCATTTCCTTAACCTTAACCTTTTTAAAGGTTAACCAAGCGGTTAACTCGGTTAAATCTTAACAATGTGCATCACTAATTGAGAAAAAGACAATTGAAATTAGTTGGTCACTGTTTAAGAATGTTCCCAATAGAACCGGCAAAGATTTACGAATTGTATAATTCAAAGATTCACAAAACAAACAAAACTAGTAGACTCAATATATTGAACAAATTTAAAAAATAATAGTATAGTAAAGCTAACACCAGCCTTAATAACAAAGTAAACCATCGATAAGGAAAATTATAAACTTTTATAATTCAAAGTTATTAGATTTCAAGAAAAAAATTTTCAAATTTAGCAAAGAATTTGTTCTAATGCTTTTTTGCCTGAAAATTTTTAAAATTTAAAATAATTTGATGACTTAAAAATTTTAAAATTTGAACAAAATTTTAGTAATTTTTCATTAAATATACTTTTGACAAAAAGATATATTTAATAATGGTATATGGATAAACTTTTTTTTTTTTAAAAGCATAAAAAAGGAGTGTCTTTATTTATAGGTTGAACTGATGTACATTTACTCCAATGACCATAGAACCTTCCAAAATAGAAGATTTAATTTTAACAAAAAGTTTATTAGAACTTCCTTTTGATATCATAAGAGAAACTGAATCGTACGTAACTGGACCACAATCGATTATCTCTCATAATCATACGCATTTGACGGTTTTCTTAGCCAAACCATTAGAGTAAAATCACCACTAAAATAGTCTCTTATTGGCAAATTATAATAACCACTTTCTAAACGCAAAGCTGAATTTGAGATTCCAAAACGATTTTCTGTAAATTTAGCATTGACTGGACCATACAAATCAGCTCCTCCAAGAACATCTTTTACTGATAATTCGTCAATAGGTCAGTGATATTTTAATTCATTTGAACTAAAATTTATAATTTAAAAAAAATTGATTTACACTTTTTATCAGAGCTTTGAAAAAAATAATACTTTGTTTTTGAAGTTTTAGTGTAGACTTTTTGATTCACATTTTGAGAGTACAAAACACATTCAAATGAATTATAAGTAACGTAATAACATTGTGGATAATTTAAACAAAGATGTAAGCAGTCTATAATTGTATTTTTTTTATTTATAGATTTGACTTTTAAGATTTCGTTGGTAGAAAAAATGTCCAAGTTATTTTCTTCGATATATATAAATGATTTTTCGTAAAACGTGCCGCTTATACTAAGAAAATTATCTAGAAACAACATGACTTTCAAAATCTTAATTTTTGTAAGCATTTTTTTCTTTTTTAACTTTAGTTTAAAACAAAATTCTTAAAAGATTAAAAGTTTAACGCATTTTAAGAAATCAATAAATCTAAATAAATCTTATGACGCATATACACTGTAAATAAAAAATGTATTTTGTAACCTAAAATGTTATACAAATGTTATAATTTTTTGTTCAAAATACATTTATGTATTTAAAATGTATTATTTTCAATGAAATGACCATTATTTCATACATTTAATCTACGAAATATGATACATTTTGATTTGAAACAAAAAGATGTCTCAGAAAAAATACGTTAAAGTAATGTGTCTTTTTTATTACTTTCAAGGTGACGAAAAAATAACATAAATAATATTTCAAAATCTCTTACAAATTTTAGTATAAAAAGTCTTGCAAAATTAAAAATTTGTTTTATTTTAATAATTTCTTAAATTAAAAAAATTAATTTTCTAAATTTTTAAAAACAAATAATAAATTTCCTTTTTATTTTTAAAGGTCACCAAGAAAAATTCAAATCAGAATAATCGGAACAATTTCAATTCAAAAATCGATTCAAATTTGAAAAAAATTTTAAATTGATTGTCAATTTTTTTAAATTTTTTAATTTGTTTTTTTATATTAATTATTTTTGTAATCATTATATCCTTTTTATTTGTTTATTTTTTGATTATTAATATTGAATAAAGTTTTTTGGAAAAAATAGAATTTTTTTTAATAATTTTAACTTTACCCCCTCCAAAAATCAAGTCTTAAATATCAAAATTTTGATTTAATCAGAAATGACCTTCACTTTCATAAATTTGACAGTTAAAACTCCTTGACCTAAAGATAAATAAGATAAATTTTTGAATTACATTCTCATGTTAGAAAAATCTTACAAAAGATGCATGAATTAAAAGACCTTTACTTAACTTTTGAAGTATAGAATTTGAGACATTTTGATGTTACAAAATCCTTACATAAAAGGTATCAAAAATGTTGTCATCGCTGAAAATACATTTAATGTTGCAATTTTGTAACTTAAAAAATTTAGAGTGTATGTCCAGGGTTTTTTTTTTGAATGCAACTTCAAAAATTTTTATCACCTTTGTCACAAAAAATTAAAATTTTTTTTTCAAAAATAAATTTGTCTAAGCTAAAAAATAAGAAATAAATTTTCCATTTTTAGTTTGGTTTATTTTTCTGATTTTTATGCTAAATTTCTAGTTGCATTCAAAAAAAACCCTGTATATGACGATTTTCTTAGTAATTTATTTCAATTTTAAACGAAAAAATAAGTAATTTAATAAAAACCAAATAATATAAAATATCCTTGAAAATATTTCCATATTTTCCTTAAAATGTCAATTCAATATTTCAAGGAAGAAAATTTACTTATTAAACGTTGTATTTTAGATTCCAATTTCAGTGACAGAAAAGGATCCACTCTTTTGGAAAAATAAAAATAATGGCAATTCTCCTTAAAGGAATTGTTGTTTCAGCATACATATAAAGATTTTCACCATACATCAAAATATTTTCACCAAACATGGTCAAAATCCAAACATACAAAGTATGATAAACGAACATTAAACCTTAAAACAAACATTTTACCTTAAAAACAAACATAAACTCAATAACATACAAATTTTTTTAAAATTTTAAAATTTTTAATAAGTTTATAATTTACTTTGAAAATTTAAATAATTAAAATTTAATAATAATCATTTTATTTTCTTCCAAAGCTTTATGGTATTTTATTTTGACCGCCTCGATAAGGTTTTCTAATCAACTCATTATTTGTTTTTAGTATTTTTAAAAGAATCAATTACCATTAATTCTATATTTCAAAAAATAACTGAAAATTCAAAAAATTCAAGGTTAAATTCCAAAAAATAAGAAATATCGATAAAAATTGGAAAATGTTCGTTAATCATATTTATGTTCGTTTAAAATTTTTTTGTATGTTAAAAATTGATGTATTCTAAGATTAGAATTTGTGTATGCTGAAAATTTTTTTGTGTATGCTGAAAAATTTTTAATGTATGTTGGAATAGTGGTCCCTCTCCTTAAACTATCGTTATACGATGATCGCTACCCGTATTTATTGGCTTTATTTTTCAATTTAAAGAGATATGGTAACAGTGACCTTTGACGTTTCATTTATATTAGAACTTTTGTTAAGTCGACGGGAGCGATTCAACCCAAAAAGTTTTAATTTAGCTTTGTTAAAATAGCAATATCAATTAATTAGCAATATTCAAATAAGCAACAAAAAAATAGCAATAATATTATTAATTAGAAAAATAAATAAAAATAAAATCAATTAATTAATTTTTATACCTATGAAAAATTAATAATCTATAATCAGTGACAAATTGTCATAATATTTGTTGAAATTATCTATTTCATGACACTTTTGAATTTCTTTTATACGCTCATCAAAAATTATATATGTCGGTTTCTTTTGTATTGGACGCAAGTCTCTAATTTGACAATTAAATCCTCTGATCCTTTTTGTTCCTCTTTAAACTTATCTATTAAACGATAGATAGATGGATGATTGTTTAACATGCTACTAAATGCGTTGTGCCAAGCCTCGACAAAACTATTAGTGCATGGTAAACAATCATTAATTCTACTTTTAATGTTCCAGAGCTTGATATCAAATCTCGGTTTAACCATAACTTGTTCATACTTAACAGCTCTTCCACGACCAGTTTTTTTCGTTGTCTCGTATCCGACCCAAGTCAATTGTATAAACTTTCTCGAATAAAGTAGGAGCTATACTAAAGGTACCATCCGCAAATATGTTATTTTTTTCCATAAGTTTGAAATTTTCTAAAGTCCCAAATACCAAAAAACGTCTCGGATCTTCTTTGTCAGAATCATAAATCAAAAATTGATCACATATACCACTAGAATCTCCTAAAGTTATAGTTAAAAACTCTGGAACAATTATATCCGCAAGACTTTGAGGTTTAGGTGGATAATTGGGTCGAGTTGATTTTTTTTATCGATTAAAAGCCTGTCTGTCGGCATCGTATGTTGGCATATTTACAATTGCATCAGGGGATTTCACCTCATTAATTACACTGGCCAATATTTGCCTGGGCGCTACATTAGACACTATTTTAGTACATGTCATCGTTGCCTCTTTTAGCTTTCTGCGCTTTTCTTTATTCTCAAACAAACGTTTGTCTTCATTATTGTGAAAGTAAATTGTATACTCTTCACCTATAGTATTTCCTTTAGTATAACATTTTGCTTTGCACAAAAGTTTTGTTTCAATACAGTGCAATTAAATTTATTGGATTGTTCACTCGCAATCCGAAAAAAAAACCGTCATAACATAATTGTGGATGCCCTCTTTGAGATGATGTTATTTTTCCGCTCTTAATTTCAAGATTGTCAAATTCATCAATTAATTCATTCAAATTGTTTGATGACATGATTGAATTGAGACTTTTTTTAAATTAGCAAAAAATTAAAATAGCATAAAAATGATGCTATTTTGACTTGTGCTAAGTAAATTGTCTCTTTTGCTATTTTTATTAACATGCTAAATTAAACGCTTTAAATTAATTATGCTAAATTAAACTAGCTATTTTTTAGTTTGCTAAAGAGCCTAGGATAAATTCTGATATCATACTCATTAAAAATTTTGTGTAAATAACTAACCAAAACCTAAGCACTCTTGTGTTTTGGTAAAGAAATTTATTCTTTACTAAATTATGAAAAATGATTAACGTTAGAGTTTTTCTAGTCGGAAATCGATAAATTATTCATTTCACTCAGGTTTTTCAATTCTTGGTTCTCAGCTTTTGATAAAGGCTGACATATTTAAACAACAAAGGATTAACTTAAATCGGTTAAATGATAAATGTAATTTGCACTCATTGCACAAAACTTTTTAAATTCAAATCTACTAATCATGGTTAATTTATAAATTGCATAGAAAATTTATATGTTAACTTACATAAACTACTGAACCGTTTTTGGGGGTCCGTGTTTTTAAACGATATGAATAAGAAAACAATAAAAAATATACTGGTGAATACAGACTTTTTATTTTATTTTTTTTTTAAATTCCTAAAATTCTTTAAAAAAAAATCTAACGTTAGAATTTTTGAAAAAAAGATGTTATATATTTTTTAAAAATTTTCAAAAAAAAAATTTAAATCATACGCATAGACAACATCCAACTACCCAAACTCTTTTGATTATTACACATAAAAGTTTTGTTTCAAAGTAAAAAAGTACAAAACTAACTCATGTATTGTTAAAACAAGTAAGAGTCGCAAAGCTCCTTTTTCAAGGCGCCCTGTTATATTTGTATGAATTCTACTTTTACGTCTTGTTCAGAATCTAAATTTTTAAAATAAAGATTTTATTAATTAAAATCATTTTTATCAATTGTAATAAAATTGAGCATTATTTGTTGATTTTAGATGAAAAATAAATCTTAACAGAAATTGATTGAAAAATAAATAAAAACTGATTTCAAAAAGTCTTGGGCGCTAAGTGAAACTTTTAACTTTATTTTGTTTTATTAAATGTTTCTGAATACGTTTTAAACATATATTTTAAATAGTTAATTTATTAATTTTTTGTTGAGTTTTTCCAAGTCTTGGGCGCTAAGTGAAACTTTTAACTTTATTTTGTTTTATTTAAATGTTTCTGAATATGTTTTAAACAAATATTTTAAATAGTTAATTTATTAATTTTTT
This sequence comes from Brachionus calyciflorus, assembly GCA_002922825.1. Taxonomy (NCBI): domain Eukaryota; kingdom Metazoa; phylum Rotifera; class Eurotatoria; order Ploima; family Brachionidae; genus Brachionus; species Brachionus calyciflorus. Next base: position 330,758 of record NTPY01000349.1, read on the forward strand.
GTTGAGATTTTCCAAGTGTATTCTTTTTTATTTTTGTTTATTTTTATAAAAAGTGGTTTTACTAGAAATGCTAAAAGTTACACTTTTTGCCTCTATACAATTACAAAGCTTCGCTTTGAAAAAAAAATTTTAAAAGAAAATTTAAAAAAAAGTTATGACATCAAGACTCGAACCTGATACTTAAAAACATCTATCGGACAGAAAGCTTTTGCTTTAAGAAAATAAAACAATAAACTGGTTCGATAGATTATGGTACATTTTTTGGTGTTTAATGTTGTGTAAGATTCAGATAAAACGTTTATGTTGTTAAAACAGAGTTGTGTGTTTGTAAGGGAGACCCTTTTTGGAGTACTTATTGGATATCTCTTTACAATTAATTGTGTTTGATTTATAAGTGTGAGCAGGAATAATTAATATAGTATAATAACTAGTAATAATAATTTGTAGTAAAAAAAAGTAGTATTAATAACTGCAGCTTGAAACAAGCAGAGCTCTATGGGCTATAGTAGTCGATTTAAACAACGTTTCAATAACTCATCAATTTTCGATTTGAAACTCTTTAGCTTCTTTGCTTCGATTATTTCTTGTGTCAATCGATTACGGTTGTTAACAATTTTTTGGGTAAAAATGATGGAAACTTTTCTGTTTTTTCGCGAACAACGGTACGACCATGTCTTCTTAAATTATAAATCTTATTTTCGCTACTGATCCTTGAATTGAAATTTATGCCATTAACGAAATCATCACTCTCAAAATTCTTATTAATTTTTACAATAACTTGGTCGTCCTTTTCTTAGATCCGTAAAATTCAAAGCTGTTAGACTGCCTTGAGATGAAAAGAAAATATAATCTAAAGGAAGATGTTATCGCGCTCTTTAATGAGTTCTTAGATCAGGTAAATATTGATACTTATCGATGAAAAGGTGATCAATTTTATAGGCAATTTTTGAAAATGGTTCAGAACAATGATTATTTTTACTTAATCTTTAATATAAACTGCTTTTTAGCCGTTATTAAATTCTATAAAAATGAAAAAAAAAGATTTTTAGCTGATAAATTGATAACAAACAAGCATACTGATCTTACCTGTACCATAATATTACAAAATTAATAATGTAAATTTGGTTCTGCTTGAGATTTTTCATATAAATGTGCCTTTCAAAAAATCAAATTACTAAATTTCAGACTAAAAACACTAAGAAGAACTCTTAGAAATTTAGTTCTCTAAACTAAAGCTTAACTTCCTAAATTTAAGGACTTAACTAATTTTTTTCTTCTAATTAATCCCTTTCGTTTTTTAGATTTGATAATAAGGGTTCTTTGACTAATCTAAATCTGAGAAAAATTTTTCATTAATAAAAAAGTTTCTTTTCTGACTTTAAAAATATCTTTTCTGATATTTATATATAAAAAGGTCTATATTCGGAGTCTAAACTAAACTACAGTCAAATTCTTCAAAATCTTTAAAAATAACGATGCAATATTTTTAATTTTTTTAAATAAGTGCTAAAAAGTGTGGACTAGTTTTGCAAATTTATTCGTTTATATTCTAGTGAAAAAATTCTTAATAATACACAGACCGTTAGTTTATTTTCTATATATTGATGATTTATTTCTTATCACTTTAAAAAATTTTGAAATTAATACCCTAAGAGAATATTTCCCAAACCTTACTTTAAAAATTGAAAGTGGTGAAACTGTAACTTGAAAATGATTTAATTTTTAAAATCCCCTTTGATGTTAATTTTATAAATTTTAAGGACTTATTATCAAAATCATTATTTAATATTTCTGAAAAAATAGATTTTTTAAAAAATAAAAAGTTAAGACTAGTGCACTCTAGGCTCCCAAATATCTCAGATATTTTTTTCCACAATATGAATCTACCTTCAAAATCAAAACCACGTTTTATTAAATGCAATAACTTTTTTTGCAACACATGCTCATTAGCCTAATCGAATTATTTTATTAATCTATATGGTTTTATTCTCTCTATGTTGTCATTTAGTGGCTGCAATAATAGGGAAGTAGTTTATATAATTTGTTGTAAACTTTGTAAAGTTTTTTATAAGGGAGAATCAAGTAATTTTAAAGAAAGATTAAGACAACACCAAAATGATATAAAAAATGTTATACCCTATTATAAATTTACACCAGTATCTTTAAATATCAATTTAAATAAGCATAGTTTTAAAGAACATTTTTAATCACATTTAATTCATTTATTCAAGCAATTGGATATAAAAATTTTGAATGAATTTATTCCTAATATTTATAATTTAAAAAATTTATAAAAACTTATTTCTTTCTTTCTTTTTTCTAAAATTTTCTAATTCTATGAATTATTTGTAAAAAATTTTGAATTGAATTAAAATCCATTGAAATGTAAAAAACTTTTTATTTCTATTTTTCCTTCAAATTGTATTTACACTTAATTTTCTTCCTAGAAACTTAATTCGTACGATTTGTTATACTTAAGGTTCTCTTCATGATAATACATTCTTGATTATCGAATAATTTTTTCATTATTGGCACGGTACCACTGGCCATCTTCAGAGCTATTATTTTTGACTGAAGCCACAAAGTTGTCCTTGCTATATTTAGGAATTTTTAGTAATGCTGTGAGGCCGAAAATTTCATCATAATTATTTGATATGATTTTGTTATATATGAATATTTGCAGCATATTCATAGTGTTAACCCGATCGTTTAAACTGTCACGGTTTGTTTTTACGATCGAAATATTTGAGAGATAAATGCCATGGATAGGATCGCACTCAGCCATAGTTTTATCTTTAATCAGCTTAATTTAAAAAAGTTCTCTCTTCTTTAAAAAATTCTCTTTTAAATTGAAATTTAATTGAAATATTAATTTTAATATCGTTTCATCTCTCTTTTTTTTATTATAAAAAAATTAAAATTTAAACTGAAAATAAAATTCAATTTCTTATCATGGACATTCGAAACATAAATTTTTTGTCTTATCAAAAATATTAATTTTTTATTTTATTATTTTAAACGAACCTCACAGAACGAAAATGACCTAAGTTATGATGGGACAAAAAAATTAAAATTTTTTTTTTTTTTTCAATTTTACATGAAAATTTGATAATTAATACGATTCATTTCAATACAAAAAATTATTCAAAAAAAAAAATTATTTTTTATAAACCTATCGTTCTGGTTGCCTTACTAACCTTAAAGACCTCCTAGGCTGCATAATTTGCATATTTTTATTCGTCTTCTTTTTAAACAGACAGACTTCTTTTTTCTAAGCATATTTTTTTCATCGTCGGAGAGTGATAATGAATCTGTATTTTGAGGCTTAATAGAATCCACAGTCACTATATTTTCGTCTACTTCAGTTGAATTAGACAAACTAGACAAGGACTCAGAATCAGTTTCGTCATCTGACAAGCTTCCTTTTGTTTTTGCCACCTTGGGTTATTCGGACACTTAACGTATGTACGTTTACTTTTTGGTTCTGTTTGGTCATTAATTTCGACTGGTTTATCCTTAATAATGTTTAATGGTACTCCACCATGATAATAAATTTTCAGCCGATTTTTGTGCATTTGTTTATTTTTGATCTCGGACTAGATGCAAGTCGAATTAGATAGTCACATTTATTTTCCTTAATGCCAACGATTAAATATGGACAATAATATTTGTGTGAATGTCCTTTTATAATTTTGGGGTGGTCTGTCAACACAAGATCACCTATTTTATATTCGTATTTTCGAATAATCCTGTCATGATTTATTTTATCTTTTATCAAGTGGAAGTTTCGGTTTCTATTTATAAGACGATAAGAAATCTCAAGTTTTTATTTTAGGTCGTATAAATAATTTTGAGCCACAGCTGGGACATTTTGTTCAATAACTTTTTCATAATACTCCATCACTGTGATTTCGCCTAAATCATTGACTAATTTATTTTTCAAGGATTGGATTACGATATAATGCATCTAAATAAGGAAAAATAATATCGATTGGTATTCTTGGTCTTCGACCAACCATCATTTCAAAAGGGGTTTCTTTGGTTAAACTATGCATGAATTATATGCAAAAGAGAATTTATTTAAATTCAAATCCAAATCTGATTGTTTCGAATGCACGAATCATTGATTTTAAGGTTCTGATTGTACCTTCACTTTGACCATCACATTCAGTATGATATTGTTTTTTTTTTCAATTTTTGTAAATCTAAATAGTCATAGACAAGTTCTAATAACTTTGATTGGTATTGTTTACCTCTATCTAACAAAATTGAGTCTGAATTATCTTTTGAAATCAGCGATTTCAAAAGATAATTAAAAAAAAGCGAAAACTCAAAACAACTGCCCATACTCCAAGCAAAAATAACAAATCAACAAATGCTTAATACTATTTTGAGGGACGATATCAAAATAGGTTATATAAATCATAGAATTGAGATCCTGAAATTCGAACAGAGGCCATTACAATGGAAAGGCTGTAATAAATATGGCCATGCTCCGTGTGATTCAATTCAAAGAAATCAATTCAAAGAAATTGTAGCGAAAATTATTTGAAACTTATCAATTGCGAAAATTATTTGAAACATAAATGCGAAATTTAGACACGTCAATCTAATTAAGGTAAATAAAGATATTGAAATTTTAATTGAAAAATCAAACGGATACTCCGATTAGAGTAGCTCATTTTAATTGTCACTCATTTTCAAACAAATTTCATAAAATTTACGACCTTATTAATAAGAAAGGAATCGACGTCCTTTCCTTAAACGAAACATTTTTTAATTAAAAGATTAATCACTTTTCGATTCTTAACGGTTTCGAAATCATCAATTGTTATAGAAAAAATAAATCAGGAGGAGGCGTAGATATCATAATTAGAAATAATATAAAATTTAAACTTATAAAAACTAAATCGAACGAAAAATTTGAGTTGATAGCGAAATCTTGAAAAAAAAACCTTAATAATTTCAGCCTACACACCTCCTGCTAGCAAAACTGACTAGAATTTTTTAAGAAAAGTTTTTAACAAATTTTAAAAATACTTTAAAACTTGCTGACTTTAACGCAACTCACACGTCGAGGGGTTGTATTTTTTCAAACACCAAAGGAAGAAAATTAAGGGAAAATTAGACGACAATAATTATATAATTTTAAATGATAATCAACCTATGTTTTATAAAAGTAAAAATGTTCTTGATCTCGCCATTGTCAGTTGCAATCTTTTTAAAAAAACTTATAATTTTGAAGTTTTAAATAAATTCAAAATCTCAGAACACTGGCCAATTTGTTTCGAACTGAAAAGTTGTCTTAACCAAAAAGCTAATGAGAAAATACACTAAACGCATGACCACTTTTTAAAAAATCAACTAAATAATCTTAATAACTCAATTCGAACAACAAAATAAAAAAAAATAAGTTCTGAAAAGTGGAACATAGTTTACGAAAATCTAACCGAAGCAAAGCCGAGCGAAAAATACTTTCTAGAAAAGTTCAAACAGCAAAAACACTCAAAAACCACTACTTGAAGGACTAAACCATAAAGAAGAAGAAAGACTTAAAGTATTAGCTAACCACTTTGAAGGAACCTTTAAAAAAAAAGATGACACAAGACAAACAAACTTTTTCAAATATTATAAAACATAAAAATTACAAAAAAAGAAATTGAAATGAATTTAAACAAGTCAAAACCAAAAGAATCGTTAGGTTTCGACCTGATAACTAAGAGAACAAAATGGCCTCCGAAAAGGACGATCAATTCAGAACGCAATTTTTAAATTAATCGAAAATGTCTCTAGAAAATTTAAAAAAAAACAAAAAACATGGCTGGTTTTTTATGGTTTTGCGAAAGCTTTTGACACTATTTCACACTCAGGTATTCTAAGAATATTAAATAAATTAAGGTGTCCAGTGATAATCGGCAACTGGGTACAATCTTATCTAGAAAATAGAAGTTTTAAATTTTAATTGAAAAAAAGTCATCATCAGAAAAACTAATTAAATCAGGCGTTCCACGAGGTGGTTGTTTAAGTGCACTTCTTTCTGCCTTATTTAAAAACGTACTCTGAAAAAAATTAAAAAAACTAGGCCCTAAACTAAACTTTGCGCTCTTTGCCGATGATGTGTCAGTTTGGTGTTCACATTCAAAAATTAGTTGTATCAACAAGACCCTACAAAAAGTTACTATGATTTTAAAAAAATTCGCGGAAAATAGAGGACTTAATATAAACGTAGAAAAATTTAATTCTGGTTATTGCGAGAATTTTTAATCGACCATCTTACCTTTTTAGTTCGAATTTAAATTTAAATATTAATGGAGTCCAAATTAAAAAAACCGAACACCCTACCCTTCTAGGAATTATATTTGACAGTGGTCTTACATTTAACGAACATTTTAAAAATATTAAAAAGAAATGTGAAACTAAGTTAAATTTATTAAAGATATTAAGTTCGAAAATATACTCAATAAATCCAAAATTTCTTCTAACTATTTACAAAGCACTAATAATGTCCCTTATTCAATACAGTATTCTCCCATTTTCAATTACCTCAAAAACAGAGCCATTCGTATCATCTTTAAATTATATAGTAGCACGCCACAAAATAACATTGCAAATTTAGACCCTGTAGAACCAAGATTAAGAAATTTAATGATAAATTTTATAAAAAAAGCAATGTTACATAGTAAAGGAATTAAATTTATCGTTGAAAGTTACGATCAAAATGAAGAAAACAAAAATCAATTATATCTTGTATATCTAAATATATGTAAGAGACTATTAATTTTAAATATTTGACGTACTTATTTTTTCCTAAATAATAATAAATTAGGTAATCTAATTTTATTTTAATTCACTTAAAAGAAGTTTTTTACTTAAATTTTTTTTTTTTATTATTAAAATTCTATAAAAAAGATAAACTACCATAATACTAGGTATAATTGTTAAATTTCTAAAATAAAACTTTTCTTTTTTACATTTCGCAAAAACTAAAAAATATTTTTTTTATTTTATTTTGCTTAAAGAAGGGCGCTAAACCTTCAAGCAGCTGACCTAACGGTTATTTTTGGTAAATAAATTAAATTTCAATTCGTTTTATTTTAAAAGATTTTTTGAAATTTTTCTTAACTTTAAATTTCTACAAAATGTAATTTTAAACTAAAACTCTTGTAAAAGGACTCTTGTTAATTTTACTAAGAAAAATAACAAATTGGTTCTAGAAAAGAAGTTTGTGAAAAAAAGATTTTATTTTTATAGTTGGTAGTAGCGAAATTACAGTGGATCTTGTATAAATATAAATAAATATAAAGTCTAAATATAAAGTCAGCTGTCACCGTAACGACTTAAATGACATGTCGCTATTTCATTTTTAAAAGCAAAAATTGACGAAACACAACAATAAAAAACACAAGAAAATATCTTTCAGTCTAATTCAACAAAAAAAATCACATTTTCTTATAAAGAATAATAAATTAATTGTTTATCTCGCAATTTGTGTGATCTTAATATTTGATCCGATTTTTTTTGATTTTTTGTCGGAGATTCAACCTTTAACAGCAAAAATTATTTAAAATGTAAACATAATTTAGATTTAAAATTTAAAAAAGAAGGACTTTATCGAAAATTTAGCACATAAGTTTTATACTGCATTTCTCGCGAAATAACGTCGTACCCGTATTGGACCAAAAAAAAGAAGCTTTTTTTTAATTTGTTTGAATAACTTTATAAAATTTTTCTTATTTTTTTTTTTTAGTTCGGAAACCGTAGCTTATCGTAATGTATCGTATCAGTATCCAGACCAACAAAAAAAAATTTTTTTATTTGACAGACACACTTGTGTGTTTTAAGGTAGACCCTTGGATAAAAATTATAAGAGTTTTCGATCAGATAGAGATTCTTTTTTCAATTAAATTTTCAAAATCAACCGAAGTAACAATTTTTTTAATTGAGTTTTGGCTTTAAAATTAGAATTTTAATATTTACTGATTTCATACCTCAAGTTGTTTTTGAATTTGATAATTTAAATTTTAAATCTAAATTATGTTTACATTTTAAATAATTTTAAATAACTGAAAATAACTGAAAATTAGTTCTGATTATCTAAATATTTTAAAAATACAGCGATTATTTTTTTCAATGGAGCCCATCGTTTAACATGGTGTTAAAAAGTTAGCTAACTAAAAAGAAGAAAAAATTCCCACGCCAATTTTATCGACGGCTAAAATTAACATAAAATAATTTTTTTCACATCTTTTTTAGATGTCATCGTTCTTTAACAAACTAAAAAATTAGCAAGATAATAAAAAGCTTTATTTTTAATATTTTTAGTTAAGTGTGAGGAATTTAACTTTGTTAGCGTAATTTGAAATAAAATCGAGGATCGGCGATCATAAAAAATCCATAATCGCTGCAACACTAGTAGCAGCAAGTAGATCAATAAGCGACTTTAAAGTGGTACTTTGAAGCTTAATTCTACTCACTCATTTCAATTCAGCATTTTAAATGCTATTTTTTTACGGAATAAATTTTTTCTAAAGTTTAAATTATTACAATTTGTAATACCGTATTCCCTTGCTACGAGATGCATGCACTTAAACCCGAGAACTTGGATTTTATCCAATTTTCTGATTGGTTGAAAAAAAAATTAACCAATCAGAAAATTGGATAAAATCCAAGTTCTCGGGTTTAAGTGCATGCATCACGTAGCAAGGGAATACGGTATTATTGCTATATCTAACAATACAGAAAAAAAATTTTATTTTCCAATGGAATTTTTTTCCAAAACTGACTTAATGTTGCGTCAGTTTTAATTAAAAATTATTCTGTCCTCATTAAAATAGTGTTTTAATATTTATACTTATTATAGTTTTTTTAAGCAGTGTTCAAACCCACCACCCGTGATTTTTTTTCAAGTCAAAATAAACTTAACGTTTTAAATTTTCTGTTGATAGACAAAAAAGGAAGCCAAAAATTTTTGATATTTTCGTATAGCACAGTTATACATTTTGTAAAAATTAAAGCTAAAAGAAAAGTAGAAAAATAAGAAAGCTATATCAATTTGAACGAATTGAAATAGGTGAATTGAAATGAGCTTCACAGACCCCTTTAAAGTTTCTAAATCAAAAAATAAAATTTAAAATTAAACATTTTTTTAAATATAATCATAGCAAAAAATATCCAGTTTAAAACCAAAAAGGCATGCATAATTTTTATTTGCTTTTAAATAATTAAATATCTGGAAGCGAAATGATTATTTTAAGTACAGCTAAAATAAATTACTTTTAAAGATCAAAATTTAATGAATTTTTTTATTAAAACTTATTTATATTATATTTATACTCATTTCGATTCAGTATTTTATGCCATATTTAAAATTTGTAATATTTTTGCTTCATCCACCAAAATGAAGAAGAAATTTTTCCTAACGGATCTTTTTTCTATATCTAATTTAATGCAAGTAGAATTATATTTAACTGTACTTCTGGGTTAAAACTAGAAAACTCGATTTTTTAAAGTCCTACTGTGTAACCAAAAAAACAAGACCTACCTAAAAAAATATATCAAATAAAACCGTGCTGTTTAATTTTATTACAAGATAATTGGTTACCCAAAGTGAAAATACTGTTACGCACAATTAAATCACTTAAATTTTTTAAATTTTCTAAATATTGGAATAACTTTTTCGCCTTAATTTTGGTCAGCTTTTTTTGGCCATTTTTTTAATACAGTCTTCCCTCGTTAATCCGACCACACTTTTATCCGGAAACCTCTATTTTCCGACATCAGGATGAATTCCCACTCCCTTTTCAGTACAAAACCATAAAAACAAACCCC
>NTPY01000727.1:26541-99085 GCA_002922825.1 Brachionus calyciflorus
TTGCAGAGTCTGGATAACAAATGTACAAACTGTGTACATTTTGATACAATTTACAGAACAAATTTATTCCATTCACAAAAAAAGTTATAGCGGTTTAAATTTTTGTAAAATTAATTTTTGTAACAGAAATTCACATAGCCCTTTAAAAGCTTTGCAGAGTGATTTTTTGGTCAAAAAAAAACAAAAAAAACAAAAAATCAAAAAACTTTAACATGCCTTAATTGCAATATTTTATTATCTAATATAAAATTGTCTAACTAAACAATTTTCCAGACTCTAATCCAATCATAATCTTCAAGAGTATACAATGTTTTCTCTTCGTTGGAAATTAAAAGACCTCCTAGAAGCTGAGTCGTTTTGATCGTCTTAAGGCAATCTGTTGTTTCACAATTCCAAAATTTGATTTCACCACCAAGCGAACAGCTTACAAGAATATTTTTATCCGGTAATATATTCAATGAATTTATAAACTGGTTATGACCATAAAAAGTTTTGACACAATCACCGCTGTTCAAATTCCAAATATCAATGGACTCATACGAACCAATCGCTATTAAATGATTATTTATCATAAGTGAAGACATAATAACTTTTCCAGTATAAATTTCTTTGATTTGAGTACCAGTTACTATGTTCCAAAATCTTAATTTTTTGTTGTCGCCACAAGTAATAATTGTATCAGTGTCCAATATTTCAATGCAAAATATTTCTTCTTTATTATTTACAGAAAATGTTTTCAAACATTTACCATTTTCATAATTCCAAATTTTTATTGTTGAATCAAAAGATACACTCACTAGTTGTTCATTATTTAAAACTTTTATTCGTCTTACGAAACCAGTATGACCAGAAAGAATTCTTAAGCATTGTTCTGTCTCTACATTCCATATTCTTATCGTCTTATCAGCTGATGAACTGGCGAATAACTCTTTATTTATTGATATAATACATAAGACTTTTGAAGTGTGTCCGCTATATGTATTCAAACATTCGCCAGTATTTTTGTCAAAAAGTTTAATTGAAAAATTAGACATTGAACAGAGAATTTTGTTATTTTCAAAAAAATCAAGTCCCAAACCTAGATCGAACGCTTCATTATACACATGAGCATTTTTAAAATTAAAAATATTCTTAAAATTTAAATTTGGTCCAAATTCAATTTTGCCAAACACTTGACTTGCATTTATTGATTTTTCTGACTTAAAGTATTGAATTTCTTCTTCATCTTTATTCATCATCTTCTCCAAAATATTTTGAATATACTTAATATTTTTAATTTTTTCTTTAGATTCAATTTCACTTTGACCTAACTCGTTTTGATCAAAATTTTCAAAAAAATTCTCAACTTCTTCACAATCTTCTTCATAGATTTGAATTTTTAAATTTTTAAAAAAATCAACATAATCAATCAATTGATTGTAATACTTGTCCAATTCGCACTTCAACTTTAATTTTATACTTTCACGTTCTAGGTCTAATTTATGAAATATATCATCGAAATTTCGATCTACAAAAAAACTTGAATCAGATTTTATCGAATCGCAAATATGCTTATTTTCTAAAAGCTTTTTATATTCAATGTCCATCAATTTGGATTTGACACACAAGCGGTTCTTTGGTATGTTCAAACATTGTTCGACATTAATAAAATGCGATTCACAAACAGGACATTCGATTGTTTTTGATTGTGTTTGTAAATTCTTGTAATCAGTTGTGTAACCACAAGGTAAAATGATTTGGATATCATCCATTATTTGTTTTAAAGAGTTTTTTTTTTCTCTGTATAGAAATATGAATTTTTAAAACTCTTATAAATATATGAAAAACATAAACATTATTTCATCCCCAAGCGAAATTTCTTTTTTTGATTTTACAAGAAATAATTTACTATTTATTCATCTATGACTTGGAATTTCAATTTTAATTTATATATTAAAGTATTCCTTGTAAATTTTTTTATTATTATCCGGATTTTTTTAATTTGAACTGAAATTGTGTTTTATATTTTTAAGTTTCGTCTAATTCAAAAAAGAATGAGCATCCAGAAATTTATTGAGAAATTAAAAGAAATTTCGTTTATTGATGAAATTTTCTTTTTGCTGTTCTTATATTAATTCATGCGTTCTTTCTAAGAAAGAAACTAAGTTATTTAAAAAGTAATAAAAGCAAGTAAAATGGACAATATCCAAATCATTTTACCTTGTGGTTACACAACTGATTACAAGAATTTACAAACTCAATCTAAAACAATCGAATGTCCTGTTTGTGAATCGCATTTTATTGATGTCGAACAATGTTTGTACGTACCAAAGAACCGATTGTGTGTCAAATCCAAATTAATGGAAATTGAATGTAAAAAGCTTTTAGAATTAAGAGAAAGGTACGATTCGAATAAGCAAAAGATTAAAGTTAATTTAACACAAAATTTAGACAAGATAAAACAAGAAATAGATGAGAGACGCCAAAAATTAAATGAAAATATCGATTCGGCAATTGATGACTATTACATGGATTTGATCGATCGAATCGAAAAGGAAAAGTCAAAAGCTAAGGACTTAGTTGACATAAAATCAAATGAATTTGAATCTCAATTTGAAAATTTAGATATCAAAATTTTATCACAAGAAATTTCAATCGCTAATCTTAAAAAAGTTGACGAATTTCTTAACAATATAGAATCTATGAAAAAGACTTTTGATTGTTTGATTTCAAATGTTGAAAGAGGAAAAGAATATCGATTTATAAAATCAAATGAAAATCTTAATTTTAAAGAATTTCTTGGTCAAGTTCTTCCTAAACCAAACTTTAATTATTCACTTTATAGGACTCTAGATAATCACACTGGACATGTTTATGATTTAGCATTAATAGGTCAGCACACACTTTTAAGTGCTTCTCGTGATATGGAAATAAAATCTTGGAACATAGACACCGGAGATTTGATTGAAACTTTTATTGGTCATACAAATACTATTTTTTGTATTACAGTAATAAACGAAGAGTTATTTGCGACTGGATCAGCTGATAATACAATCAAAATATGGAACCTTAATTTTAATGAATGCTTAAAAACTTTAGAAGGTCATTCGAAATGGGTATTCAAATTGATAACTTTTAAAAGTGATAAAATTATTAGTGCTTCTTATGATATGACTATTAAAATTTGGGACTATGAAAATGAACTTTGTTTAAATACATTATTAGGGCACGTAAGCATTATTCGCAATATCGAATTATTAAATGATGAATTATTAGTGAGCTCGTCTTTTGACAAAGATATTAAAATTTGGGATATTAATTCTGGACAAAAACTAAAAAATATAGATTGTCAAACGCTAATTTACTCTTCAATAGTTTTAGACAAAAACATTATTGCTACTGGTTCATTAGAGACAATAAGAATTTGGAATATTGATTCTGGTGAATGCATACAAAAATTCTATGGTCATAATGATATTGTTTTTCAGCTAAAAAAATACGGTGAAAATCATCTTATTAGTTGTTCGTATGATGGATCAATTCGAATTTGGGATCTTGTATCGAAATGTTGTGTAAAAACTATTGACGGGGAGTTGAATCCATGTCTTTCCCTTTTAATTACAGATGATTACGAAATATTTTGTGGAAAAGAAAGTGGTCTAATCAAATCTTGGAAGTTATCTTAATTCTTATTTAGATCTTTTTGCAAAATCATTTTTTTTTGTTTGAATATAAGTTATTTTAATTTTTAAAGTAGGACTTCCTCATTGATTTCGTTTTTTTTTCCAATTAAATTAAACATTTCGCTTTACTTAATTTTCTTTTTAATTAAATAAAGTAAATTAAAAACAAAACCAAAAAAAATTAGACATCTACAGTGCCGTTAAAATACAGTGTTTTTACAAAAAATTACTTGAAATTACCAAAAATTAAGAAAACTCGGGTAATATTATACGAAAATTTGTTAGAGAACTTGGATGATGGTATACCAGGTCTAGAAGAGTTTGAAAATTATCAACATAATTAGATTAAATTATGATTATGTTTAGTGTAGAGCGTTCGACCCTGGAAGTTCGAACTTTTTTATGAAAATTAAGGAATTTGATATTCTATCGAATAAATTTCGAATAAAAAATAATTAATAAAAGCTAATTTAATTTCTAAGGAAAAATAAGATGTCATTTTGTAACTTTATTTTAAATTATGCATTTTGGCTAATTTTTTTTTTGAAATTACTTTTTAAAAAAAATAAATCTTTAAATTTTTTTTCAATAAATTAGGTTTTCTGAGAAGAAACATTTAATACTGATTTGAAAGCTTCATGTCTGATCGATTTTGTAAAACTAAAAGCATAGTATTTTAACTGCAGGTTTAGGGTACCTGCTTACGCGAAGTTTTATAGCTTATTTGACTGTAATAATAATATTTTTTAAAATTAAATTTTTTTTTTGCTGAAAATGAATTAACTATATGAAATTTTTTAAAATTTAATTATAAAATTTTGAAAAATAAAAAAAGGTTTGAAAATAAAATTTTCTCTTTATCATAAATATTACTTGCCTTAATTATTTTTCTCCCCTTTGACACTTTAAGATTAAGAATATTGTTTTCTCTTAGCACATTTCTCTCGTAAATCTCTCTAGTGACAATGGGAGATTTTAATTGAACATATCAGTTTTTTTGTACAAACGATTTTTTGTTTTTGATTTCATCTCTTTTAAAACGCTTTTTTCACTTTTATGAACCTAAAAAATATTAGAAACTGAAATAATAATAATAATATCTTTTTAATTTTACATTAGAAATTTAAATAGTCACACTTAGCGTGGCAAATGCATCACAAAAAAATCTCTTCTAATTAAAGATTTATTTAAATTAAAATAAAAATTTTTCTATTCTTTTTTTGGTTCCTCAGTCTGATTTGAATTTGATATTTCTTCTAATTTTGAATGTTCATGGGAACCTTGTGAATCGGAATCTTTTTGTTCTCCTGTTTGAACATCTTCTTTTGGCTCATTTTTATCCTCTTCCTTTTCTACATTTGTAATCACTTCTTCTTTCGATTCCTCTTTTTTCTCTTCTTCCTCAAGAGGTTTTGATGCTTCTAATTTCGATTTTAATGTCTCAACACTTTCTTTAATCTTTCCCAAATTAGCTCCTGCAAATTGAGATATTTTCTCACCATTGTGATACAACTCAAAATGAGGTACACCCGATACTGCTTCTAACTCTTCTTCCATACTTTCAGCAGCATCGTCAACATCTATATGAATAAATTTAATACTTGGATTCTCTTTGGCCAAATTTTTAAAAACCGGTTCAACCAATTTACACGGTCCACACCAACTTGCTGAAAAATCCACTAAACTAACCCCTGTTGAGATCAATTCTTTAAATTTATCAGATTCATGAACGTGTATGACAGACATTTTTTATTGTTTGTTCAATAATGAATAAAAAAAAATTAAAATTGAAGAGAAACATAAAAAAAAATTTCAGGTATTTATTTGAAAAGCTCATTTAGGCATGACGCATCAAAAAAAATTATTATCTGAATTTAAATCATCACTGAAACAAAACATTGATGAATATTCAAGTAATCATCTTACCACGTAGGTTACTTGAATTCATTTTCTTTTCAACTAAAAAACAATTTTACACAAAATTATTAAACTGAGCAATTTTTTGTTCAAAGCTATTCAAAATTTTTAATCAATCATTATAGTAAGATTTTATAAAAAAATATTTTTAAAGAGATTTAAGTATTTCTTAATTAATTAAGGTAAAGAGAAATCCCCTTGTTTTTTTTTCTCTCTCTCTCTATATTTTACATCATCAATCTCGAAAAATAACGTAAATAAAGAAACAGGTAATTACACAACACACTATTTTAGTATGTTTAGTTTTGTTTCGTTTTATTTATTTATTTTTTTTTCTTATTTTCAACTAAATAAGAAAAAAAAAATTTATTTTTAAATTCATAAATACATATAAAAAAAAATAAATATTTTCTTCAAAAATAAAAATTTAAGAAAAAAATATTTATTTTTTTTTATGAAATAAAAACAAAAAAAAACATGTCAGTTATACATGTTAAAAATATTGATGAATTTTTTAGTGTCACATCGACGGGTGGTTGTATTGTACATTATCATGCATATTGGTGTACTCAGAGTCGTTTCTTGGAAAGGACTATTAACAAATTGTGTAAATTGAATCCGGATATTAAATTTGTACTCGTTGATGTTAACAAATCGGCTCGCTTAATGCAGGACCTTTTGCTCAATATTCCAAGTGTACCTTATTTTGAAGTCTATTTTGATGGTTTGAAAATATTTAATTTTAATGTTGCGTTATTACACAATTTGTCCGAAGCTATTCATACTTTAAATTCGAAAATATTAGATGTTAAAATTAGTGATTTGGAAGAAGAAGAAGTGGTTTTAGTGGGACCAATAGAGGAGAGCTTAATTATAGAAGATGTCAAAATAGACAAACCCGATGAGTCATTATTAATAATAAATGAAGCAAATAGAAAAGAATCGGTCAAAAAAGAAGTCAAATTTGATAAAGATATCAAGTCAAAAGAGAAAAATAATAAAAAGAAAAATTTGAAAAAGCCTTCAAGTGGCATTAGTCTTTTGTGTTGTTCGCCAAAACGTAAATCAAAATCAAAATAATTTTTTTATTTAATGACAATTATTTAATTTTTACAAAAAAAGAAATGCTCTTTTTTTCAAATTTAGTATTAAAAAAGGGATAGTTTCTTTTTTTTCTTTTCCATTCTTTTTTTAAAATTTTTTTTTAATAAAATTTTTTTTATAAATTTTGATTTTGACATAACCGTAAATGAAAAACGAAGTTAAGTATCGCTTGGTTCCGGGGTTCCAAGCCAAGTCGTAGTCCAAGAGTCGAGTTCGCAGCCATTTTTTTTAAAGTAAGTGCTCGGATGAGTGGCTCTGTCTATCGACCCAACGTCCCCCAGTTTTTCAAATTATTTTTTTCACTAAATTATCGCTTTATCTTAGCATAGAAATATAAGGAAGTAAAATAGTAAAAATATTGTTAATGATACGATTATTCCGTTTCATGCAATCGTTAAATTGTTTATAAATTTTTATGAGATATTTTTTGATATAAAAGTAAGTTAATTTAAAATATTATGCAATTTAAATCGATTTTTTACATCTAGAAGTACATATAAATTATTTTTAGAGAATAAATTAAAAATTTAATTTTTTTCTCTCTTTACTTCTTTTTTTTTAGTTAAAAAATAACTAAAAAAAAACAAGATTTTCTCGCTTTTATGAGGAACACATGATTATCATAATTATTAAGTGACCAGAAATTAGCCTATTTTTGGTCTCAAAGCAAGTGAACTTTCAAAGAAGACTTAGAATAACAGAACAAACAAAAATATTTTTATAATGAAAACAAATAATAAAGGTAAATGTAAATTACTTTTATAAAATTAAATGAAAATTTTGTATTAGATAGTTTGTTTAAGAAATGTGTAACTCTAAGTTCATATTTTATTAAATTACTTAAATTTCATAATACTTAAACTAAACCTACAGGTATTTTTTTAACTTTTTATTGACATGAATTTTTCAATTAAGTACAGGCGTGATTGGACTCTTAGGAATATAAAGTCAGATATTTTTAAAGTTACTTGGATTACAAGGGGGCTGTGAAGTTCATGTCAATTCGCTATTTTTTCTATAACTTTTTTTCGAAACATTAAAAAATAGTTCTGCAAAATGTTACAAGATGTAGCAAATTTGCTACATTCCCATTATTAATCTGCAAAATGTGTGCACCCAAAATGCAGAAAAAAATTATTGAAAACTAAGTATATGTATTTGCACATATTTTGCAGAGATTTAGCACAGTAAGAAAATTTATGTAGCAAATTTGCTACGTATTGTAACATTTTGCAGAACTAATTTTTAATGTTTGGAAAAAAAGTTAAAGAAAAAATAGCGAATTGAAATGAGCGAATTGACATGAAATTCACAGCCCCGATTACAAGTAGAAAATATATATGTCATAATTGCGTTCCTTAAGCGTGAAATGATGTGACTCGATAGAAAATCAGAATAAGGCTTGACTTAAAACGGCTTTGGTTGATTAAGTGTGACTTAAAATTATGAAAAAAAAGTTAGGTTTTAAGACAAATCTTGAGATTCATTGAGATAGACCAAGTCAGAGGGAGAGTGTTAGACTTGAAATTTATAATTAGATCTACTGATTATGGTTTGGAGCACAATAATTTGAATTCTTGATTTAAAAACGAGTCTCTTTAAGTCTTTGTTCTATTTTAAGACTCGACAAAATAAATTTTTTATCAATTTAAAAATAATTAGTTCGCAATATTTTTTCGAATTAAATCTACACTGTAAATTTTTAATGCGTAATAAACTACGCATAATTGTGTAAAAAACAGTGAACATGAGCTAAAATGCGTATTTTAGGATTTACTCCATATATGCGTAGCATTTCCAATATTTCTATTGGTCAATTTTAGATTTTTTACGCACTTATGGAAGAAATCCTCATTACGCATTAAAAATTTACACTGTAGTCATGAATTTTTTAAATTGTCCAAGTAATAAAACTTTATTTTGTTTAACTTTTCTGCTTTTTTTTTTCTTAATTTTGGAATAAATTTACCATGTTTCTTTTTGCTAAATATTTCCGTATTTTGTAAATTTTAAATTAATCGAATTTAAATTTTGAATCGAAAAATAACTTTACTTGTCATACTTTTAGACTTTTTATTACTTAGTTGAATAGATTTTTGAATTTTGCAAAAATTTTGCACTTCATCTTGAAATATGTAAATAAAATAGGCAATAAAAATTAAACAATTTGTAGACTTTGTAACCAGGTGTAGCAAAGAAGTGCGCCTGATTTCTTATGTTAATCGGCGTTTTAATGACGCCAAACAATTACTGTTTAGATATTTTTAAATAACTCGAGTAAATAATCTAAATTGGTATTTTTACATTACTAGCTAGGGGTGACCAATTTCTACCAGGCTAAACTTTAATCTTTCTTAATAGATTATTCACTTTAACTCAAATTTTTTAATAGGTGATAAAATTTTTATAAAATTCTTTTTATAAAATAATTACAAAAATAAGAAAATGGCAGCTATTTACAGGGGTGCTTTACGGATAGTAATCGACACATAGGGAACATCTACAGAACATAGAGTCACACTTTAGATATATTATATCCTTAATACCTTTAAGAGTTGTAAGTGACGAATAAATCTATTATGTTCCCTTTATGTGTTTTAAGTGTGACAACTTATGACAACATATGTCTGGGATGTTACAAAAATTAGCAATGTACTTAGATTTTGATACAATATCTGCTAAATTTTTCATTATATTTTGACCAAAATTAAACATACAGTCTTAGTTTTTGATTTTCATATTTTAGCCGTCATGCAAAAAAAATAATAAAGTATCAAAAAGAAAATCGCCTTAAACACACTGTCTAACTTATTTGAGAATTGTACTGTACCAAAATTCACTATGCCTTTAAAAATTAGTGTTCTAATTAACGAAAATTTAAAAAATAAATAATCTCTAATTTTAGAACATTAATGAATTAAGAAACTAGGCTAAAAATTATGAAAATTAACAAAAAAAAAACACTTTAGCAATTGATTCTAATTGAATTATTTTTGAAATAAATAAAGTAATTCAACTCCAATTTCCCGAGGATATATTTAAATTAAGTTTTTTTTTTTTTTTAATAAAAATTTATGTTTGAATTATTTTCTGTTTGCCAACTCGAAAAAAATTTCTACTATACCTTTGAATCAAACAAAAAAATAACAATAAAAAAAAAATACCTTTTTTCTCTCTTAATGAATTTAAAAAACAGCTTTCAAAATTTAACATTTACTAAAAAACTAATAATTTAAAAAGAAAAAAAGTAGCTACACTTTATTTTAAAAATCTAAAATTCTAACCTAAGAACAAAAAACAATATTTTATTAATTACTAATTCAAAGTGTAATGAAAAAAAATCTTTTTTGTCATTTTTTTTTAACAAGCAAGAAAATTCCCAAAATTTAATTTAAATTAATTTAAAAAAAAAAGTTGTTGTTTTTTTTTTCTAGATTTGAATAAAAATTAAAAATGGAAGGTTTGATAAATGAAATAAGATCTGAGGCTGAAATACGCCGCACTTATATTGTCAACGGACAAATAGTAGAATCAGTTGGTTGCTCAATTTATAGACCAGACCAAGACTCATCAATTGTATTTAATCAAACTAATTATCAAGTTAGACGAACATACTTAGTTGACGATGAACCAGAAGAAGAAGAAGAGGAAGAAGAGAGCTTTATGAGACCATCAGAGCCAATTCTTTTTTCTTCAGAACCTGTCTTAGTAAGCCGAAAAGAGACTAATGCTGAGGTAAGACTCACGTACATTGATAATAATGGTCACAAAATAGAAGCAATTGGATGTAAATTCGGAGCACCAGATGAAAGTCTAGTACAAAAAGATGAAATAATGAAAAAGTTCAATTTAAATGAAGACCAATTTAGACTAAGCCAAGAGTTTTTTAGAGAAAAAGAAATAGGAAATTTATTGGATAATAATTTGGTTAAAAGTTTAATGAAACAAGCAGTTAAGACAAGGCCTCAATTGGGAGCCAATGACGAAGATGTCGACAAAGCTGTTGATCAAGCTGATGATAATAAAGACAATAAAATTAATTTTGAACAATTTGTTGGATTAATAGCTAAATTTTTCACTTCGAAAAACACTAAAAAATCTGCTTAAATAAATTCACAAAATATTTCTTATTTTATAGCTTCAGTGTTTAATTTATAGAATTTTAGTAAAATTTTTATTTTCTTTTGTATTAAAGCATCAGCTAAATTTTTTCAATAAAATAAGTTTTTTACATTTGTAAAATAAAAGGTGCGTCTAAAAATTATCCAAATTTTTAAATGAAATGTAATTCAAAAGTCAAATAATTACAGTACAATCGCTTTAATCCGAACCGCGTTAGTCCGAACACTTTAGTATTCGAACGAATTTTATATAGTCCCTCCTCCGCTATAAACATTTTATAATGTTAATTTAATTTGTTAATCCGAACGCTTTTGTTCGGATTATTTTGCTATTCGAACTGAAATAAATAGTACAAAATCAAAAAAAAATATACAATTTATATTTGTTAATTCGAACTAGAAGAAAAAAATTTTTTTCATTATTTAATATCATCATGGCTGAACGTAATGTTAAAAGTTCAACAATTAGCAAAAGAAAAAAGAATGAATTAAATGTCCAACAAAAAAAATTAATTTGTCAGTTTTATGTAGATAATCCAAAAATAAAACAGTCGCAACTAATTATAAAATTTTCTAAAGAATTTGGTTATCCGATTCCTAAATCTACATTACATGACATTGTTGTCAAAAAAGACATTTATTTATCAATGGACTCATCAAATTGTTACAGAATTAGAAGTGCAAAATATCCCGAACTAGAAGATTGTTTACATATTTGGTTTTGTGAAAAAATTTCTACAGGGATCACTTTGAATGATCAAATCATGCTAGCTAAGGCCGAATATTTCGGAACACTACTTGACATAAGTGACTTAACATACTCTGTTGGCTGGCTTGACAATTTTAAAAAAAGACATGGCATATCTTCTTACACCCTTCATGGTGAAGCTGGGTCAACTAATCAAAAAGATGTTCGCAGTGCTCGTGAAAAATTACAACAAGACCTAAAGAGTTTCAAACCTGAGGATATTTTCAATTTTGACGAATCTGCCCTTTTTTTTAGGATGGGACCAAATAAAACATTAGCTCACAGGTCTGAATCAGGACAGAAACTTGATAAGACCCGTATAACAATCGGACTATGTTGTAATTCTAAATAGAAAAGTCTGTCTTTTAGTAGACAATGCTTCAAGTCACAAACCAGTTGAGCTTTCAAACGTGACCGTAAAATATTTGCCTCCAAATATGACCTCAAGTATTCAACCGCTTGATGCTGGAATGATATTTTCGTTTAAGTCTCATTATAAAAAAAAATTAGTTAACTGGTTTCTTGAACAAATTGAAGAGTTTAATACTTTTGAACTGCCTGAACTAGATCAAGCTATTCGTATGGTGCGTAGAGCCTGGCTTGACGTTAGTCCAAAGACCATAGTTAACTGCTGGGAACATTGTGATATTTTACCACAAACGAGCACACTGTCTAGTAGACCCCCTATAGAATCAATAGAAAAAGACTCGATACTTAGTTTTACTGAACTTTTAGAGCGTTTTAAGACCAAATATTATCATTTCGATAAAAACTGTGAATTTGAGTCTGCTAAAGAGTATTTAAATGCAGAATGTCTTGAACAAGCAAATGAAGATCTTTCAGATGAAGAAATTTTAGATTTGGTTTTAGGGACTGATAAAATTGAAGAGCTAGATTCATTGAATCCTACAGAATCTATTGAAAATCAATTTAAAAAAACCACTTATAAAGAAGTTTTAGATTCTTTAAATGTAATAAACAACTATTTAAATTCACTAAATGCAAAGCAAAACTTAATTGATGATTTTGAGATTCTAAGAGAAAAACTTTCTGATTTGAGAATTGAAAATTTAAATCAAGGTCTTATCGATAATTTTTTTAAAAAAATATAATTATAAATTTTTATTCCGAGTTTTTTTTAATAGATTCAGTTAATTTAGAATTTGTTTTGTTATTAAATAAAAGATATATTTTTTTTTAAACTAATTTTAATTTATCCGAACAATTTAATCCGGACTAAAATTTTACAGTCCCCAGAAGTTCGGATTAACGCGACTATACTGTACAAAGTTTTCTAAGAATAAAAATTAACTTTCATATTTGACAAAAAAGGTCTAAAGCTAGAAAATAATATCATTAATACAGTCAGACCTTGATTTTGTCAATGGTCTGCGTAAAACGAAAATCGTTGACAAAAACAAAAAATTAATCGAGTCAAAACTTAAATCTAAGGCCAAATTATTTGAAAATAGGTTAAGTGTTATTGAATTATTAACATCAAGTCAAAGCGGTCAATTATATGAATTAAGGGACACTATCAAAATGATCAAAGATTCGTACTCACAAAACCATTCAGTTACAAAGGAACTTCTGGATACGATTATGGCTAGGCTGTCTGAAACCTAAAAAAAGAAGATTTTTATCCGAACGTGACTATGATTTTTATAATTAATTATTTTTTGAATTTTGTAATTTTGTAATTTTTTTTTTAATTGATGATATTTCATAAATAATTGAATTTCACTTCAAATAACGCCGCCTTATTTAACGGGGCGTTACGTAAGTGATCGGTAGTCGGCCTCCCTAAGCTTTAAATAAATAAATAAAAACAAAAAATGACAAACTCGAATTTGTCATCAAAGGTTGTCAAAATTGAATTAGTCAAAAAAGATACACAAGATTGAATTTTGTAAAAAATTAGATAAAGTTACATTTTGTATAAAAAACAAATCAAAGTAATTTTAATTATTTATATTTTTGACCATATCAACTTCTTATAATATCTTATTTTGTGTATTACCGTGGTGGGAATGGGTTTGTCACAAGACGTCATTTGACAAACTCATTTCTACATGAAAATTTTTCCAAACTAAAAGAAGACGACCCTCTTAACAATATCCTCTTATTGACAAAATAAATTTACCTCCTGTAAAAACTGAATCAGATAGAGATTTGTACATAATAGTTTCGAAGGATTTTAAAATGGGCGTCTCAAATCAATTCATCGATTAGTAAAACCAATTCAACGTTGGGTTTGATTAAAAATCCTTTAAGTTCCAAACTAAAAATTCAATTTGTCTCCTATACAAAACATGTGTTCGACCCCTAATTGGATATGAAATTTCTGTTTGGAGGCCAAACCTAAAAAAAGAAATTCATGAAATGGAGAGGGTTCAAAGACTAGCAACAATGCTTATTCCAGAGTTAAGAAAATTATGTTACGAAGAGAACAAACTTATTATCATTAAAAGCTAATGATAAATGGTCTTAGTATTCAGAATAAAATAGTAAAACCTTCAAGTTAAAAACTCGCTCATCTTATTGATCTTAAGAACATCATTTGTGATTCGACTGACCATCATCCATAAAAATCAGAAAATAGTGTCTTATTTGTCTTAGAAAGGCTTTCCTATAAATTCTATAAAAGTTTAAGTATAAAAATTTCAGAAAAATTTTTAAAAATTCAATCTTTATAAAATTTTTTCATTTTCTTGATGGTGAAAGGTGTGTTAGAAAGTTTTTTAAGTCACGATTAAAAGACAATAACAAGATTGTCTTTTAATCGTGAATTCATGTAAAAAATAAAATAATTGCGTTCAACGCTACAACTTTTTTATCAATAGAGTTTAAAGTTTATAAAATCGTCTGGCAAAAGCTGCATTTTTCGAAAAATATAAATTTATAAAACGTCTTTAGAATGTGTAGATAAGCTAGACAACAATTTATTATCTCTTAATTGAAAAATAAAAGAGATCTGTAAAATATCCTAAATAATTCAGAGAAATGCTCAAAATACATACATGCTTTAGACAAAAATAGTTAGGAATTTTGGCAAATGATTAATTTGTGAGCAAAATTTTGCAATTATTTTAATTATTTTCAAATGTATGTTATTGCGTTTTTATAAAAGCAAAATGTAATAAGCAAAAATGAAAAAAAAAAACTCATCAAGATATGTTAGCAAAATTCTTAAGAAAGAGATTACTTCATATTACTTCATGACCAGTTAAAATTGGGTTTTTTTTTAATTAAAAATTTTTGATAGACTATTATTGGCGCTAATTTCATGAAAAACAAAAAACATTCAAAATATTTTTATAATTTAAAAAAAATTTGAAAAACGAAGTTAAGTATCGCTTGGTTCCGGGGTTCCAAGCCAAGTCGTAGTCTAAGAGTCGAGTTCGCAGTCATTAAGTATCTCGGATGAGTGGCTCTGTCTATCGACCCAACGTCCCCCAGTTTTTCAAATTATTTTTAAAAAGTTTTTAAGATTTTTTGTCTAAAGCCAAATCGCAAAATTACGTAGAATTTCAAAGACATTTTAATTTGAAGCTATAATTTTTTTCAAAACTTAACCATCTCGTCATCAAATTTAAAGTCTTACACACATTACTTCATAATCATAAAAAATTTCCAAATTAAAAAAAAAAATAATGTTTTTATTTCTATGTGTTGTTGAAATTATATAATTCATTCAAGCACATTCTGATACAGCTTTTAATAATTAATAAAAAAAAAAAACAAATTCAGAGGGTGATCATTTTTTTTTTTTTTTTATTTCAGAAGGAGTTTTCTCAACAAAAAAAAATTTTTTAAAATTTAAAAAAACAACTTAATGTCATTTAATTTAAAAAAAAAAACAAAGGGATGAAAATAAATGTTAAGAATAATAAGAATATAAATAAATCTAAAGAGACACCTATGACAACAAATTCGAATACTATTTTTAATTTTGATCAAACGTCCAAACTAAACGAACAATTAAATTTACAATTAAAAAATCAAATACAATTGACTCAAACGACTATAACAAATCGAATCGAGCAAATATTTCAAACCAAACAACAACAAATAGATAAATCAATAAAAACTAGTCAAAATAAAACCAAGTCTAAACGAGATAAATGTCCAGAAAAAATAGACAGACGCTTTAAAAAATACAGAGACGTGAATAAAAACACGACACAAACATCATCGGCACCATCATCGAATAATTTGAGTAGTTATTTAATTAAAAAACAACAAGTATTTGAGAATATAACACATGAAAAAGAGACTTATCGAATTGGTGATTGGGTTTTTTGTGAATTTGAAGAAGATAAACCATTTTCTATAAGAAAAATTGAAGAATTTACAAAGGTAATTTCGATTTATTATGTTTTAAGCTTAATAAATTTTTCAAGTACTAATTTAAAAAATATAAATATTTTAAAGCAGAATTAAAAAAAGATCCAAGTAGATTGTTAATTTAATAGAAAGTAGTTAGCGTTAATAAGCGAATATTGGCATTTTTTTCTACTGTGACCATTATTATCATGTCCAAAATAAGTTTTAGTTTTTCGATTAACGTTGATTTTTTTCCTATGACCATATATAAAAATTTCTAAAAAAAAATCTAAATTTTAAAATTTTATCTAACGGAGTATTTTAGAATTTTCATAATGCTAAGTAAACTGTTTGAACGATACTTTTATTTCTGTGTCAAGTAATTTTATTAAAATTATGAAAAAAAATCGTTTTTTTTTACACAGTTTCTTGATTGGGTGAGAACAATTTTGGATACAAGTCGAAAATTTCGGTTTTAGTCTTTTCCACTATCTCGAAATTAATTAGTTTTATTACTTCTTCTTGCAATTTTTAATTAGTACTCTTCGAGGGAACCGCCACGATCCACTGTCAACTATATATTTTCTAAAACTAGAAAAAATTCTGGACAAAATTCGGGTTATGTTTTTTTCAATTTGTGAGTATTGAAAATAAAACGAAAAACCATGAAAAAATTTTTAATAAAAATCTAAATAAAAATAAACACTATTGAGCGAAGATCAATAACCGGGACAGGGTCTAGTTTCTGGAATCGGGAGCAGTGGCGGGTCTCTATTTCGGTGACTTCTTCTTAGAGTCAAAAAATAATGAGGAATCCGAAAAAATACTTATTTTTCGAAAATTACGAATATTTGCCGAGATATGATAGCAGTATTTTAAAATCTTATTTAATTCTTATTTGAAAAAGTAAACCTCAAAATGAAAAACAGATTTCAAATTTGTCCACCCTCTAAATAGTTTCAAGGGGTAAAACATTTCTAAAAAACTTCTTTTTTGTCCCTAAGATTTGTACTTTAAGTGATATGATAATCAATGATCGAAATTTAAAGACCTGGCAAAAATATCGAAAAAATTAATTTAAAAATTAAATTTTCATCTTTTTCTTACCAAATTTATAACACCCACTACTGAACCGGCTCCGTCTAATTTTCTTGTGACTAGCCCTTCTCCGTAAAGGCAATCCGGTCACCACAAAGAAGAAATCAAATTGTTACAGATATCTTTCGACCTCTGTCTCATCTTTCAAATTATCTAAAATTTTTAGTCGTTTTAGGTCTTTGTTCTTTTTTCAGACCATTTTTTGTCTTTTTTGGGAATTTTTTGGTAATCTTAACTAAAAAAGGTGTAATGATAGGTAAATTGTCTTATTTTTTGGCGAGCTTGGTCTCAAATCAAAGATAATTAAGTTATTCATCAAATTAGACTTATTTTTTATATTCGTTATAAAGAGGCTCGACGTTAACCTCCGCTCCGTTTTGCTACTGCTCCAAAAGGTTACAACTGATACAGGATCCTTTCAATTTTCGACCGGAAATTACCGGAATCTAGTTTATTTGTTGACTTTCAATTCATTAAAATTGCTATAACTTTTGAACAGGAAGTGATAAACTTAGTTTATAAATTGCTACAAAGTGTAACAATTTTGCTACACCTAATAATATAGCTTTACATTTAGAACATTTTTCAATTAAAAAAAAAGGTTCAAAAAAATACGTTATAAAATAACAAGTTTTAAAAAAAGGAACATTTAAAGGGGATGAAAAAATTGAAACCAAAATTTGAAATATGTTTTAAAAGCTAAAATAAAAAAGGTTAAAAAAAGTTTTTTAATATTTTTACTTTCATCTCCTAAAAATGATCCCTATTAAAGAAAACATGCCATAAATTAATTTATATTGATTGTTTTCTTCTGAGGAAAAATCGAGAAAGAGGAAGAGAAAAAAATCGTACAAGTTAGTTTTAATTTGTACTGTAGTTGATTCATGATATCATGAATAAATAGGTTCAACCACAATTAATTCAACAAAAAAAAGTAAAACCCTATAATTTTTTTAACTTTTAAAAGAAGTTTAAATGTCTAAAAGTATAATTAGATTAAAAATTCGACTTACAATATCATGACTAAAATTTGACTTAAGATTTTGTTCAGAACATGTCTAAGAATTACTTAGAAAAATCTCACAAAATTTTAAGTCAAAAGTGTTGAGCGTTCGAATCTGAGGAGTTTGAATTTTTCAGGGAAAATTTGATTAAAAAGTTTTTTCTGTAAAATTTTTTAGAACTACTAAAAATTTCCCAAAAAAAAAAATTTTCAGAAAAAAAAGAATTTTTAAAAAAATTTCTTCTAAATGATCGAACTTCGAAAATTCAAAATCGAGGTTTAAATTTTTTTCGTTTTTTTAAGAACGAAAATGGCGAGTTCGAAGTAAAATTACGTTGTGCCTATCGTCGTTCAGACATATCTCAATCCCTATTAAATCTAGTCGAAAAAAAATACACAAAATCATTTTCATGTTTGGAATCAACACTGGCATTTTACGTTCTACGAGAACCAAATTCAAATCCCGAAGCAATTCTAAACAAAATATACCAAGATCGACAAGAATACAATTTCGAAATAAACAATACAGATCGTAATTACGAGCTTAATCTAATTAAATTTATACGTAGCTTAACCAATGAACAAATTCAACATTTAAAAGAACGTGAAATATTCTATTCACGTTACACCGAATCCAATATACCAGTAGATAAAATCAAATCGAAAATAAATGTGTCCATATTTATGGCACATTTAGACAAATTTGAAAACTATCTATCCACTCAAAATGAAGATTATTTTTTTTATCAAATATTCTATGACCCCAATCAAAAGTTATTATCACAGGATAAAGCCGAAATACGAGTTGGTAATAAATACCAAGCCGATATACCTGAGCTAGTCGATGATACATCTGAGACCAAATCACCTGAGACTCTCGTATTCGATGGTTGTGAATCGGAAAAAATCGGTAAAATTGCCATGACTAAATATTTCAATAGAATTATTGACGAGAAACTACGCTCTAATGAAAAACTCAATCCCAATTGTGAAATAATGCAAACACGTGATTGTTTAATGTACGATGCAATGCGACATTTACACGTGTTCAATTATGACAGAGACTCAGCTATTAAGAATTATGATTTCAAAAAAATTCTCAATTTTGATTTAGTCGATGAAAAAAGTCAAAAAGTATGGAGTAAAAATGAGATGAATTTGTTCAAAATGGCGCTAGAATCAGTCGATTATGGCAAGGATTTTGGTAAATTGAGAAAAGATTTTTTAGATAATAAAACCTATGCAAATATAATTGAGTATTATTACAATATATGGAAGATTAATGATGAGTACATTGAGAAACGTGATGAGAAACGAGCGAAAAAAAAAGCTGATAAAATAATTCAAATCGATTTGCCCAAGACATGTTTTACGTTCAAAACGGATTTTGTCGATAAAGAAAATATTGACGAAAGTCAAAAGAAAAAAAAGAGTAAAAATGATATTGTTTGTTTGGGTTGTAATCAAACTAAAAATGTTGTAATGTTTAAAAGAGACAAATTGAATGATTTAGCTCAGACTACGACGATGGCGACGACTTCTAGTTCAAGTGTTACATGTAGTAATTCGAATACGAATAATTTTGATTTACAATTGTGTAATGAGTGTTGGTTGTATTGGAAAAAATATGCTAGTTTTAAATCTTGTTCGAAATTTTATGGTCAATATATTTCATCAAGTTGTAAGTTTTTTTTTAAATTTATTTTCTAAGGGTTCAAGCTTAAATTTTTAAATTTGGTTTGATTTTTTGTGCTCTTATCAAATTGTAATTCTAACAGTCACAAAGTCAAAGTTAAGCGCACACTTTACTGAAATTCATTTTTAATAATAAAGTAAAGTTTTGAGTTGACTTTAAAAATTTTTTTCTCAAAGTCAAGTCATAACTTTACTTTACTTCAACATTTAATTTTGAGTTGAAAAAAAAATTAAAATCACGACTTTGTATAAATAGCAAAATTAAAGTCGAGTAATGACTTGACTTTAAAATTATATTTTTGAATTTTGCATTTTTTTTTAGTGAATTTGTTTAAAAATTAAAATTTTGAACACTAAAAAATGCTGATTCTGTATGAATTTTCCCCCTTAAATTTTTTCCCTCTTAAACAATTTCCCCTTTAAGAAAAATCCCCTTTAAAAAAATTCCCCCTTTTATTTTTGATCGATTATTATCCAATCAAAAAGTTTACATTTTCCATGACCAGGTTTATATAGTATAAAAGAGGGAAACTACCTGTAAAAAGTTAAGTGTTAATTTAGAATAATTTTTTGTATTAGGAAATACTTTGTCTCAATTGAGTCTATTTTATGGTCGAAAAGTTTTTCGAATAGAAAATCCTTTTTAGACTGAATTTATTTGAGGAATTTGTAATAAAATTAAAAAATGTCGAATACCTATAGAAACGTAAGTTTATTGAAAAAAAATAGCACAGTTCTTTATCAATGGCAAAATGAGTAACTATGATTGTACATTTTCTTCCTTATTTTATAAAACTCTTTTCCTAAAACTAAATTAATTTATTGCTACACTTTAATATTTTTAGGCGGAAATCCGTCTATTTGTAAGACGCTTTTATGAAAAAGTGGAAAAAAAATGATTAAAAGAATTCACATTTAGGTTCATTTACTCTTTAATGACACTCTTTTTAATCTTATAAAAGACTTTTTTTCACATGATAGCGTCTTACAAACTTTTACGCCTTTTCCGTATTACCGCTTAAAATATTAACAGCGTAGAAACCCAAGTAAAAAGACAAAATCCTATCTTAAAAAAAGTGTACCTTTATTATACAATCCAATTATTAGTAAACTTCTTCAATCAAATAATTTCTTTTTTTTTAATTGGTCAATCTTTTTTTGGTCTAAAAAGGGGAATTTCATTAAGGCGGAAAATAAAAAAGGGGGAAAATTTTACGTGGGGAAAATTCATAAAATACCAAAAATGCTAGATGAGGCCTTATTTCAGTAAAAATTAAATTAAAATTTTTTTTTTTGAAAATTAGTCTAAAAGTCAAAATTAAAAGACCGCTTTTGACTTGATTGCGAGGAGCGAGCAAGTCTCCAAACTTTTTCAGACTTGACTTTTCCGAATTTTTTTACTAATAATTTTAAAAAAATCAAGTCTGATTTTGATAGAAAATTTTCTAAAAGTCAAAGCGAGACTTGGTTTTTTCGAATTATTTTTTCAAAGTCAAAGTCAGATATTTACTTTGTGACTTTTTGACTTTTGACCAACTCTGAACTTTAATCTTATAATTAATCTCACAAAATCGGAAATTAATTTACCGTAAGCACTCGATAGTTATACCGGTATAAAATCGAAAATTTTCAAAGAAGTACCACTCCCCTTTTTTAAGACTGAAAGGTCTATGAATTTATTCAAGTAATAAAAATAATGGGTACAAATCTGAAACCCTAGTTATCTAGTGTTTACGGTAGATACATTTATATTTGTACAGTAAAAATTAAAACTAAATTTTCGTTGACTGTTCTTCTTTTTGCTTTTATTCAACTCTTACTTTTACTTTTTATTATTTTTCTCAGGAAAGGAAAATTTTTAAAGAATATATAAGTTATTATTGATTGTTTTTCTTTTATAGAGTAAGGGAAAGAAATAGTCGAGGAAGAAGAATCGAGAAATGCGCACAAGTTAATAGTTCTAATTTGTACCGTGGGCAAAAGTTAGAAATTTCATAAAATCACCTTATTAATTTCAAAAATCCTTTTTTTTACTGTTCACATATTTAGTCACACACATACACATCGGTTGGGTTCTTGTGTCAGCTAAGTCTACAAAAGGAGATTTTATATTTTTAAGATAAAAAAAAACGTTTCTTATAATTAAAAATTGGGGTCTAGTGGGTTGTGTGATCAGCTGATCATCTAAAATGTGGTCATACCCTGATCACCAGTTTCATGATCATCGACGATCACCTAAACCTAAAATGTTATCAGAAAATTTTTATCTAAATATCAATTAGGTTTTAGTGATCATTTTTCAGATTAGGTGGTCAGTAATAAAAATAGGTGATCAAAGATAAAAAAAGGTGATCCGTTTTAGGTTTAGGTGGTCAGCCCTATGAACTTTTTCTTAAATAAGATCGAGTAAAGAGGAAAGAAAAAATTAAATTTTTATAAGACAGTTTGACTCTAATAAAAAAATTCTGTTTAAATAAGATTTTTTCTTATTTTTTTTACGTGAGGTCTTATTAAATTCTTGTAAATAGATTATTTAATAATATTAATAATATAAATATGTTTTTTGAATTGTTTTTGTTTTTTTTTAGAAAGAAAATTAAAATTTTATTTATAATCTTTATCAATGGCTTTGCTTTTAGAAAGATTTGATAAATCATCATATTTAGTACATTTCTTTTGAATTTTTTATAAAAAAAATTTTTTAAACTTTAATTCTTACAAAATAAGTTTTTAATTTCAATTTTTTTTATCTATATTTAAATTAGGTGATCATAATTTAAGTTAGGTGAACATATTTGATTACATATTAGGTGATCAAGGTTTAGGTGATCGTCGATGGTCATGAAACCGGTGATCAGGGTATGACCACATTTTAGATGATCAGCTGATCACATAACCCACTATACCCAAAAATTGAATTTAGTTACTGCATTTCTCGCGCACCAAAAAAAAATTTTTTTAAAAATTAAAAAACATTAAAAAAATTTTTTTTTTGCCACTGATACTTGGTACGGCTAAGCGGTTAATTCGAGAGAAATGCAGTAAAGAATTTTGTATGAATCCAGAAGTATTTATACTGAATTTAAAAGAAGCTCATATTTCTAGAAGTTCTATGGATTAGTCCATGAACGAATTAATCTCACACTTTTTCAATAATTTAATTATTATTTTTTATTACAGCAAATGAAAACTTTAGCTCATTGTCAAGTTCAAAACTTCTTCCAGCATTGACAGACCTACAGCGTAAACGAAACGAAGAGCGTTCACGCGAAGAACGTCGTCTTCAAAATCGATACAAATGTAAACACGTCTCATATTGTACAAAAGAATTCACTCAATTAAACGATTTCAAAAGGCACTCAATGTACGCACATGCACAAAAATACATGAGTCGACGAATGGCTCAAAAGTCGTTATTTTTCGAGGTGACATTTTTTGAAATTTACAAATTCGATTTTAGACCAAGTCAAATGGCCAAATCAATTCAACAAACAGAAACTAAACTCATTAGAAAATTAGCTCGCAATCCTTTTAGTCAAAAAAATCAACAGCTCATCGAAAATTTAATGAAAACAAAAACCGAATTTAAAATGCCCAAAAAAAGTAAAAACATTTCTAATAAACCAAGAGCCAATTTGAGCAAAATAGTTAAGAAATTAATCAAAAAAAAAGATGAAAAAATTTTCATTAATGATTCCATATTGAATCAATCGAGACCTTTAACTCCAATTAGTACAAGTTCATCATCATCATCCGATTTCGAAACAGAACGAAATAAACAAAAAAAATCCGATTTATTTACATCGTCATTATTCTCAGCGTCTGATACATCCAATGAAGATCTCAATAATGAATCAATTAATAATTCTCTCGATGATTCACAAGCAATCATATCTTTAAAAGTCCTAGATCAACCTAAAAGATTAATCAACACAAATAATCAAATTGATGACGATGATGATTGCATAATTATACTCTCACCATCGCCAGTCAAGCATCAACGCACAACAAGCTCAACTAATAAATTCACATTAAGATTAGATGAGAGTCGCGAAGACGAAAAGAAATTAGTGTCTCAAATGACCATGAGAAGTCTGTGTAAACAATAATCCCGGTATTATGATCCAATAAAAAAACTACAATTTTCTTTATGATTTTAAATCAAAAATTAATTGGATCAAAAATTTTTAAAAACTTTTTTTCTTTTTTTTTTTTTTTGTTNNAAATAAAAAAAAAAAATTTTAAAACATCAAAATTTTTTTTTTCTCAAACGAATAAAATGGGTGTTTTTTATTTAAATGGTACAAATGAAGAATTGAGTTTGATAGTATCACAAGGTGCATCATTAGTCAAATATTGTTATCCTTTATCGACACATTGTCAATTTATGATGCCTATTTTTGACAATTTAGCCCTAAAGTATAAGAATATAAATTTTGTTAATGTTATTAAAAAGGTTGAATGGCCTTATTTTGAAGCTTATTACAGTGGTTCCAAATTGAATAGTTTCAAGATAGACGATTTTAAAATGCTTGAGAAAAGTATTGAATTATTACAATTTAAATTAGAGGAGAAAAGTTGCTTGAATGAATATAAAGTTAAATTAGGTCCTAGATGGCTTGCTAATTATGCATCACCTTTTTATTCAATTTTAAAAAATTATTTAAATTAAAATACAAAGAAATCAAAAAAATTTTAATTTAAAAGCACATAGAGCAAATTTTAAATAAAAATAATAAGGGAAATTTTTTTTGTTCAAGTCAACATTAATCCGCAGATAATAGTAATAATAATAATAAATTATGTTTGATGTGGGTTTATCACATGAAGTCAATTTTAAATTTGATTTTAAAACTCTGTTTTTGAAAAAATTTTTGAATTAAATTCCAATTTTTAACCAGCTGTCTTTCTACTACAGATTCATGTACTCTTTAATTTAATTAACTATGAAGCTTCTGACTCCATTTGACAAATTGCTTTATGCTTTGAAGCTTTGTACCGATCCAATCGTCTTTATATCTTTCTTTCAGTAAAGTACTACATCGTACTAAATATGAGGGCGTACCCTAAAGCTTTATATAACTTACTTACTTTAAAATCAGGACACTGTAAATTTTTAATTCGTAATGAGGATTTCCTCCATATATGCGTAAAAATTCGAACATAAATGCGTAAAAAATGTAAAGTTAATCAATAGAAATATTGGTATAAGTTTTTGTTTCTAGAATATACTACAGTCAAAGAATGGAGTTAAGTTTACTTTAGAAAATTTTTTTTATTGTTTATTTATTGAATAGAATTAACCTCCAAATTTGGAGAAATATAAAATGAAAGTAAATTAAATTAAATTAAAGTAGCGTTTCGACGGTCACAAGCTGGGTTAGTTAGGTGTTTTACTCAATATAACACCAGGAGATAATTTGGGAACTCATTTGAATTTTTTTTTTGACTCGCACAGGATTTGTACTCTCGACCTTCTGCTTGGACGCCCATGACGGTAACAACTGAGCTATCTCCACTTTAGAAAATATCTTAATATTCTGCAATTTTTATGTGATAAAATTAAAACATTGATAAAAAAAGAATATAACAAAACTAAATTTACAATTAAAAAGATCAGTAAGAGGGAAATCAGTTCTTTAATATTTTAGGGATAAAATTTAGATGGGACATAATTGAGCTTTGACTTTATTGTCTAAATTAACTTTACTAATAAATTTAGATAATTGATTTTGAATAATGGTGACATCATTTAACAACCATTTTTTACCCATTGAATTACCCAAAATTTTTTGCAATTTTTTATTAATACTTGGAAAAATACTAAAATTAATCTACGAAAAAAAATACATAAAATTTTATCAATTTTTAATTGTTGGTCAAATATGCGATTTTCCGAATCTCAAGTGAAAATAGTGGAAAAAAATCACTCAATAATTTTTAAAATTTTCGGTTTTTACAGCAGAAAGTGCATTAAAAAAATCGTTTTTTTTTTTAATAAGAAACGAACTCAAGGATTTTTTTCGAGTGGGAAGTCTTTAGGTGCCAAATATTTTTTTCAATTAGATTTTATTTATGTAAAATTTTACTAAAAAAAAAGGCTAGAGAATGGAAGTTATGTTCAACCAAATATATAGTGAAGTAGTTCCAAAATTTAGATAAAATAAAAAAACTAGACATCTTTTATCTCCGAATTAAAGTAAAGGATTAATTCAGACTTGATTTGGAGCAAAATTTATTTTAAACATAACTTCCATTCTCTGGCCTTTTTTGAGTAAAATTGTACACCAAAAAAATCTTCAATTAATCAAGAAATTGATTCGGCTGCTTGGTCTATACTTAATTTAGTGGACGCCCCATCTAGATCTGATCAAAACCATGGCGTAGTCAATCTTACTCTATCCCAAAAAAAGTAAATTTCATTTTTAAAAAATTAAAAAAATTACTTTAATTTTCTATTTTTTTTCTAAATCTGACTTTTCACACAAAGTTACTTAAAATCTGGCGTTTATTTCAAAAAGAGAGAAAATGCGTTTAAACGAAAAGAAAAACTCTTTTTTTTTATTTCCCGGGAACCCTTAGATAAATTCTTCTCAAACATATTCCCTGATTTCTCGACAAAGATTTTTACATGGTTATCTTCTTATCGAATCCTCTCCCAATACAAAGATTAATCCTCTATATTTGATATTATTCATTTCTGTGAGAATGATTTTTTCTTTCAGGAAAATGTTTTTCGGCTGTTTTTTAATGAGTCATAAATTTAGCAAGGAATAGATTTAAAATAAAAAAAATTTTAAACTACTTTATTTCAAACAAACAGAAAAAAAAAATCAAATAATAATTTATGATTTTATCATGTAGAAAATGCGATTTTTTGATTTCTCTATTTTTAAGCATCTAATCCTAAATTTAAAACATGTCCTGGTTCTTCATTTGAAAAAAAATTCTTAATAAACTCAATGAATAGAGAATAGTCCATTTTTTTAGCGCCATTTTCAGTTATAAAATCAAAAGCCTTTCGAACTGCTTCATCACTAATGTCCCAAATGGACAACATAGAAACAAATTCATCTCTAGTCACATTTCTCTCATCTAAAAATTCATTAGCTCTAAAAACATATTTGTACAAACTTTCGAACCAGGGTGGCAAAGTTCCAATTTCTTTTAAATTTAGAACTATATCATTCATAACATCAAGCCATTCATCTAAATCGATAACACCGTCCTTATTGGCATCACCCACCTCACATAAATCCCAGAAATATTTTTGAAAATCTTGTTCAATTCTTCTACGAACAACTTGAAGACGAGCATTTTTCTCAGCTTCGGCTTTTGGTAGAATTACTTCAGCTGCAGCTAAAAAGTCTTCCCATGAAACAATACCATCATTGTTTGTATCTTAAAAAAATAATTGAAAAACGAAGTTAAGTATCGCTTGGTTCCGGGGTTCCAAGCCAAGTCGTAGTCTAAGAGTCGAGTTCGCAGCCATTTTTTAAAAAGTAAGTGCTCGTATGAGTGACTCTGTCTATCGACCCAACGTCCCCCAGTTTTTCAATTAAAAAAAAAGACATACCTAGCGTTAATTTATACCATCTAGTCAATTTATTTTCTAAGGTTTTATTTTGAAGTTGATCTCTAGGCATCTTGACTCTAGTTAAGAAATAAGGAATTTTTTTTATTAGTTTTTATTTAGAAGCTTTATAAAAATAGATAAAATAATTGAAGAATAGAATAGGTATTTTATACTGACAGATAATAAATATTTTATAATTTTTTTCTATTTGTATAAAATATAAAAAGTTCAAAGAAGTTTAAGTTAGATTTAAAGTTTCGTATTGGATGATTTTCAGGCGTGTAATAACTTTTTTTCTTCTCCCTAAACTTAACTTTAGATTTTATTCGTAATAAATTTTAGAATCTTAACCTATTTATAGTGTTTTTTGATTGATGATTAAAGTCTAAATATTAAAAGATATTAAGCAGAATACTTGGGTGTATTAGAAAAGATTTGTTTTTTTTTTGTTCGTTTTTTCTATCTTCTTCTTTTTTTTTATTGTAAATGCGCGTTTTAATTAAGCAACTAATTTTCAATAGAGAAATTTATTTACTTTTAGCAAGATCGATAAACGTTAAGAATTTTATTTAAATGTCAGAATATAGAAGAATGAGATAATAAAAACGAATTTTTTGGTTTGAAGCTAAATTTATCTAAGATGAGTTTTAATAAAAATACGAAAAAAATTACGTATTTTTATTATTTTCAGCAGAGTAAAATATAATTCCTAAAAAGAGAATAAATAATACAAATAATAAAACAAACCCATGCTGGTAAAATTAAAAATAATCAAGTCTTTTAGGCTGGTTCCATTCTTAATGAAACATTTCTCTTGAGCTATTTCGGATGGATTTAAGAATATTTCAAAACATGTCAACTTATGAAACGGGTGTTAAATAAATCTTTTTCAAAACTTTAAATTAATTAAAGCGTTTCGAGCTTCTTAGCTCTCATCAGGCGGACATACGATCCACTCAACCACGGCTTCACATTAATCTAGACTGCTTTTTTAAGTGTATACTATCATGCATTACATCTCCCCTCTTTAATTAGAAAATCCTTATGATTTTCTCGCTCATAATCTTCCTTTTTCTTTTTTTCTGTTTTGATTATCGAGTCGAGAAATTCGTTTTTACTGCTGTCACCATTACTATCATGCATTACAGATGTATTAATCATAAAGTTACTGGATGTTGCACCAATTATTCAGGGATGATAAATCAGTTTGTGTACATGGAGATCCTCGAAAATCAATTGTTACCATCGGCCGAGATTTTTTTTAGATCAGAGTCAAGATCGGATTTTTTAGCAAGATGGGGCTAGTTCACATACTACTCGAAACTGGTTTCAAGAAAAACAAATATCGGCCCTCCCTTGGTGCCCAAGATCACCTTACCTAAGTCCAATAGAAAATTTATGGTCATTTAGAAAAGCTCAGGTGAGCATTTGTGAATGGTTGAAAGTTAATTAAGCCGATGCCAAAACTCGTGGTTGAGTGTATTAAAGCTAAAAGCGGTCATTTTAAATGTTGAAAAATAATATTTAAATATGTGCTTAACCTTCTAGACTTTTTTTTGTTTAAAAAATAAATCTCTCTCTTTTTTTGGGATTTTTTCATTTAGATTTTTTAAACTATCCTAGTTTTTGTACTTTCCCAATAAAATTCAAATAAAAAAATTTATTTTTATTAAGGCACAAAGCTTCTTAGAGATAAATCCTTCATAAAAATGATTGTTTTTTTTTATAAATCTTGTCAAGACCTTGGTACTTATATAATCCAATCCCAATCCTCGACAATTGGCAGCAGCAACCAAGATAAACCAAAATGGAACAATGGAACACAATGGAACAAACGGCAGAGCGAAATGAGGAAAGCACTCAAGCAGCTGCTTTCAAAGTTTTTCCCAGGTGATCCAGTGGTGGTAGCCAGGATCGCCTGGTAAAAACTGGGGAAAACTTCTACAGACCAAGTAGTATGAAAGATTTTGGCAAATAAAAAAACGAAAGACTGAGATTCTGATGATGATCAAAGGGGAAATTCAGTAAAAGCTGTAGGTGTAAAAAATAAATTGATTCTCAACGTTATTTTGCCATTTTTTAGAGGCTTAAACTCAACTTAAGGGATGAATTTAAAGAACTTCTTTTGTTAAATTTTAGACCTGTTGATTATACCGATATATTAAGAACTCAATTGAGAAAATTAAAACAAGGTGACAATTATGATTCTTATGTTAGGAAATTCAGGTTAATTATTAGTAAATTAACTGGTATAAATAAAGATGAGAAAGTATACTGCTTCTAATGTATAAATAGTATTAGTGATTTGTTTACTTTAACCAATCAAAATTATTTTTTTAGGTTTTAATAGGAGTTCTGCAAATATTTGTGAGCTTATTTTTATTTTTGCACCAAGTTATTTATTTCAAAATTCACTAGCCTTGCGTTACACACCTTTTATTCTATTTTTTACTCAAATAAAAATGTAAAAATAACGCGGAAAATGTTTTTTTTTTAATTATTTATTTATTGAATAAAAAATTCGCAACAAGGCGATAAGGATCAGATAGCCTGAATCGTGGACTACCTATACTATCTTAAGATGAAAATAATTTTAAATATGAAATTCCATCAATACATTAATTTACAAAAAAATAAAAGTTCTGAAATAGTTCTAGCTTTAACAATAGAATATAAATTAGTAAAATTTGATTTTTAAGTAATATTTCCTTTGAATCTTAAAATTTGGTTGGTTGTTCGGTTTTTTTTCCTTTTAGGATAATACCATTTATCACTCAACTCTGGCTTTTTCGTTCCTTGATCTTCTTTTTCAACTACGCCTATTCTTGTTTTTGCCCATCTGATTCTTGCACATGGTTTTTTTCGCTGTTTTGTGTCTGATTCATTTGATTTTATTCGCATTCAATTTGTATCGATTTGTAAATTTCTTTCTCGGTTTCTATCGGTTCTTTTAATTCTTCAAGTTGTTTTACTGTTTACTCTATTCTCATTTGAATATTCTTCTTCTAGTTTACTACTTTTTTGTATGCAGTCTAAGTCTTTTTTAAGATTCGCTTTTAAGATATTATGATTTTTGGTTAAGTTTTGTTCGGTGTCCATCTTCTTGAGCTGTTAATTTAAGCTGATAATATGCTCGAGAATCCGTGAATCTTTATATTCAAAATTCAAGACACAATTTACGCTTTAACGAAATTGAAACGCTCACTTAGGCGAAACTTGTTAAATTTTTAAAATTTTGAAAATATTTTAATTTTTATTAACAAAAATTTATGCGAAACACCATTATTTGATGAAACATCAAAATTACAACACACGCTAAAGTTAATTAAATAATTCCATTTAATTATTTTATTTTAATTCTTAAAATCCATTTTGATCCCTTCTAAAGACTTTTATAAAACTGATGGTTTCCTATTTTTTTCTTCTCTCACAATTGTTTGTCCATGAAGGGTAACCTTCTTTGCTTGGATTGTTGTAATGATCACATCCATTAGTTTCATCATGAGTCGCATTCATTACTTTTTTAGCGATTTCAAGTGCTAACTTCCGAGCTTCTGTTTCTTCGCTCATATCAATAAAGTCTCTTCCATTCCAACATTCGAATTGTCCATTATGTAAGCATACATTTTTATTTATCGTGTTACCACCCCAATATGATCGATTTTGTCGAGCTCGGTTTTTGATCACTCAGGCTACCCATTTTTGGCCATTTTCAGACTCGCCTCTACGGCCTCGGCATAAATTTTTGCTGCGAATACTAACTACTCGTCTGAACTACGTGATACAACCATTTTGTAGAAATTAATAAATTTTATTAAAATTAATATTAAAGAAATTTTTAAAATTAAAATTTTTGATTTTCTTTAAAAAGGGAATTTTTTAATAATCAAATTAGATAATAGCGAAATTATCATAGTTATTAATAAGTTTATTTTCCGTATGGATATATCAAAAGCTAAATTTTAATAGAGGGTAATTCTATGTAATAGTATTTTTTTCATGTCATAGTGTAAGCTTTTAGGAAGAAGACCCAGAAATAGTCAATCTTTTATTCATTTTTTAAGAATTATAAAAGAATGAATGATACTGACTCACGAGACTTGAAATAATACATTTCCCCTGAACTAATTCGATATGTAAATTTTACCTATAAACGTTTCTATATAAACCAAGCGCAAGAGGCTGTGAAGTTCATTTCTATTCACTAATTTCAATTCAGCATTTTAATTGCTATTTTTTTACCGAATAAATTTTTTCTTAAGTTTAAATTGCTACAATTTGTAACATTTTTGCTACATCCAATAAAACAGAACATTCCTGTACATTGCGACCTTTTTTAATCTAGGATTGAGCCTCAGACCTTAAGCGAAGAGGTCATGAACATGCTATCGACAATACCACACTAAAATTCTTAATAAAAAATCAACTGAAAATCTCCATTCAGAAATGGACATTTTCCGATTATCAAAAATTTTATGAGAATCGTAACTCCCATGAAAAAATTTTGTTTCATCAAGTTCTTGTTTGAATCAAAGTTTTGAAAACTCATTATTTCTTAACATTACTCTACATTTAATAAAATCAAAATTAAAACAAATTTTTATTTTAAGAAATTTATCATCATTTAGAAATCACATGATTATATTCTAAAATCTTAACAACAATAAAAAGTTTTAAATATAAAATTTTCTGTAGATTCTAAAATAAGTCATACCATTTTTAAATCAGTAGCGTTTTTGTTCCAAAAAAAATTTTCAAAAATCACAGCTTATTTTTTAGAAGTTTCTATTTCGAAAAATTTGATTAATTATAAGTCCCCGAGGACGAATACGATTCACTGTGTATATTTTTGTCGATCAAAAAAAGAAATTTATCCAATAGCACAAGTTCATACAACTTGATCAAACAACATATAAATTACGATAAAAATAAAAATTTATCTTGAATAAATAAAATCATACTTTTTTTTTGATTTGAGCTAAGGCACCTAACCATCTATTAAATTAAATAAGCATGTGAGCGTTTTTTTTTATGTTGTCATTTCTACTTTCAATCTTCCCTGAAGTTTTTTTCTCTCTCTCTCTCTTGACAAAATAAAATAGCTCAAATAATATAAATTTTATTTGTTGTTGTTTTGGGTTTTTATTTCTTTCTTATTGATTTTCCTAGTCGGGACATTATCCAAAATAAAAAAAATTAATATTATTTTTATTAACGAGTAAAATAGCAACAAAATAAAAACTATCAATAAAAGGAATTATTTTTTTTTCTTCTCTTGTTTAGTTTTTTTATTGTTGCAACTAGAAAATATAAAAAAAAAAAAGAGAAATTTTTTTTAAACAAAAAATTATGATTCCCATAATTAAATATATTTTCCTAAAACCAATAATATATTCTCTTAAATTAATCGATATAATATTGAATGTAATACTAGGGCGTCATAAACGCTTTTCCAAATTACCCACACAAAGTCCATATTCGATCCTAGTCGATCAAACCGAAGACTACAAAACTTATAGAAGTGTTTATTCATCGGAAGATTTGTACCGAGTGAAAGATTCCAATTTGAATTTATACTTTGAATTAGTTAAATCGGTTGATAAATTTAAGAATAGAAAAACACTTGGTGTACGTGAAATTCTAAATGTAGACGATACAAAACAACAAAATGGTAAAGTATTTAAAAAGTTTAAAATGAATGATGAGTATAAATGGTTGAGTTATGAAGAGGTTTTGGAACAAGTGGATTGTATGGCTAATGGATTGTTAGAAATAGGTGTCAAGTCGGGTGATAAGGTTATTATTTATTCAGAAACGAGACGAGAATGGTTAATTAGTGCTTTTGCTTGTTTTAAAATTAAAGCTACTGTTGTAACTCTATACTCAACTTTAGGTAAATATTTAAAATTTAATATGAAAGTATTAACGGAAATTGAATTTAAATATTCAAGGTCATTAGTAATTAATTTACAAAAAATTCATTTAGGATATTTACAAATTAATATAAAATCGTTCTAATTTCTATCTATAATTTCCGAACCCACCCTAAAATTTTATCAAAAATTGGAAAACTTTATATCTATTCTTTTTTTTTGTACTAAAAGATATCAATATTCTAAACAAAAAAAGATATGTAAAGAGATTCATCTTCGTCAATTAAATTTAGTTGGAAAAATTTAGCTGTTTTCAGTCCTCCTAGTTAGGTAATTAGAACATAATACTTTTAAAATTTCAAAATTTTTTAAATACATCGATTTCGAATTTTTTAGTTTTTAATAGTGGGTCTTTTTATTTAAAAAAAATGACCACTCAAAATTTAGTTTTTTTAAAAAAGCTTAATTAAACTTTTAATGGTATATCTCTTAACGAAAAAAATTATATGTCCATGTAAAGAAAAATTTTCTCTATATAAAAATGTTTAGATTTTTCTTTTTATTTTGTGCATCCCCCTCCCTTACAAATAGGTCTGGGTGTTTACGGAACTTG
Organism: Brachionus calyciflorus; assembly: GCA_002922825.1. Lineage (NCBI taxonomy): Eukaryota > Metazoa > Rotifera > Eurotatoria > Ploima > Brachionidae > Brachionus > Brachionus calyciflorus. The sequence goes on from NTPY01000727.1 coordinate 60,278, forward strand.
CCATTTTTTAGTTGCGCCGATGTTCCTTTCGGAAGTTGTGGATCTTCAAAGCTGCGAAAGTAGTCTTTTTATAACTTATAAAAACAAGAAATTTTTAAACTCACTTAATTTTTTGAAAATATTTTCAAGGAAAAAATCAAATTACAGAATTCTAACCATAAAATTAGCCATATTTTGGCTAATAATGTTATTTTCAAAGCTTTAGAGACCCACAACTTCCGCAAGGAACATCGGTGAAACTAAAAAATGTTATATTCGTGGTCAGCTCGTCGAGACCTATAACTGTGATATAGTTTGGCCATTTTTCGTTTTGGGGTAGAGACTATAGCGTAACCGAAATAAATTTCACAGCCTCCGAAAAATTGAATGAAACTCTATGAAAATTTATGAAAGATTCTGAAAAATTTTGAAAAAGTCTGAACATTTTTGAACGTTAACATAAGCTCATTTTCATATAAGGAATTTTTCATTGCATAACTTCCAGCCTCTGCAAATTCTGTGCCATTTATCTGCAAAAAACACGTCATTAAAAACGATTAGAAAATATTTTGTGCAATTTTAGCCGAGAATTTACAGAGACTGGATAAAAAATGTACAAATTGTGTACATTCTTGTACAATTTACAGAATAAATTTATTCCATACAAAAAAAAAGTTATAGCGGTTTATTGTTTTTGTAAAATAAATTTTTGTAACAGAAATTCACATAGCCCACAGACCCCTACCCATTTTGATTTTTTCAGTTAATGAAAGAATCTTTTTTTTTGAGTAAAGCATTTTTTTTTTTTAAAAAGGCTTAGATGCATTGAGTTTTGGAATTCATGAAACCAATTCTAAAACAATATTAACTAGCGGAGAATGCGTTCAAAAATTAAAATTATTAACTGATAAAATACCTCAAATAGAAAGAATTGTAGTCTTTACGTAAGTCTTAAATTTTATACTCAATATTTTTATTTTTTTTTTTCATTTAAAATTTTTTAAAGTGACAAATTTACTGAAAGCGTAGCCTCTCTAACACTAGAATACCCGAACAAAAAATTCTACTCATTCAATCAACTAATCCATATGCCAAAAAATAATAACGAATACGAATCATCTAAGCTCGACGATACAGCAATAATAATGTACACTAGTGGTACTACTGGTAATCCAAAAGGAGTAATGATTACCCATAGAAATTTCCTAACTGCTTCTGTAACAATTGTACAAAGACTTGGTATACTAGACCAAGATGACATTTACATATCATATTTACCACTAGCCCACATTTTTGAATTATTATGTGAAATAACATTTTTAAATGCAGGTTGTTCAATTGGTTATTCGAATCCATTGACACTATCCGATGCCTCGACTGGTATTTACAATGGTCAATTAGGAGATTTAAGAGTTTTAAAACCGACTTTAATTACATGTGTACCAACAGTCCTTGAGCGCTTGAGCAAAGGCGTACAAGACAAATTATCTAAAGAAAGTGAATTTAAAAAAATTCTAATTAAGCTTGCAGCCGAGAGCAAATTGGAACTATTAAAATTAAATTATACGTCTTACATACTTGACAGTTTAATATTTAAAAAAATTAATAAAATGTTATTTGGTGGTCGATTGAAGGGTATTATTTGTGGCGGTGCTATTCTAAATAAAGATCTACATGAATTTTGTCAAGTTTTTTTTTGTCAATGTAATCAGGTCTATGGTCTTACTGAGACATGTGGTGGTGGTACTACTCAATTTGGTTTTGAAAATGAAGTGGAAAGTTTAGGTAGTATTATACCGGCATGTGAGATTAGACTTGTGAATTGGCTCGAAGGAAATTATAGAGTGAGTGATGAACCAAATCCGAGAGGTGAAATTTGGATTGGTGGTGATTGTATATCGAAAGGTTATTACAATAACGAAGAAAAGACGAATGAAGATTATCACGTGATTAATGGTATGAGATATTTTGCAACAGGGGATATTGGCGAAATGCAACCGAATGGTAGTCTTAAGATTGTTGATAGAAAAAAAGATTTAGTTAAACTTCAAGCTGGTGAATATGTCTCGTTGAATAAAGTCGAAAGTGTTATTAAACTACTTCCATTTGTTACTAATTGTTGTGTTATTGCAGATGCTCGCAAACCCAATTGTATTTGTTTAATAAGTCCTGATCCAGTTAAGTTAGAAGAGTATTTGAATAATGACGGTAATAAAAAGAATGAGATTCATTTGAATTTAGATGTCCAAGAGCATTGTAGAAAGCATGGTTTGGCTAGTTTTGAAATACCATTGAAAAGTCGAGTTGTTAAGGAAATATGGCTGCCAGATACTGGTCTAGTTACTGATTCGTTAAAACTCAAACGAAAAGAAATTGAAAAATTTTATCAAATAGACATTAAAAATCTTTATTCTTCCTACCAATAGAAAAGAACCCTATTTTTTTTGTTGCTCAATTAATTTATTAAATAAAAAAGTTTTTTGTTTAAAGCAAAAATATTTATTAAATTTTTGATTATAAATCTTGTGGTGAAGGATGATGTCTTGGACGTAGATCGAATGGAAATTTTGGTTCAATGTCTGGAAATGGAGGCTCGGGTGGATAGAATGGTATACCTAATCTTTGTTCAATTCGTTCCAATCGACTTGTAATATCGTTTAGTTTATCTGTATTGTTTGCAGTCATTGTAATTAACTCGTTTAGTTTAAAAATAATTTTATCAAAATCGCTTAATTCATGACCTGGTCTTTCCAAACGTCTTTCTAAACCTTCCATTTTAATAATTGTTTTTTTTTTAAGATGATGATGATGAAATTAGATGTAACAAAAAATTATAAAATAAATATTTTTTTATAATTTCAAGTTCTTAATTTAGAAAAGTTTTAATAACACAGGGAGTGTCCAAGAACTTTGTAAAAGCTTTTTTAAATTCTAGATTCTTTGTTATTCATCAAAAAATTGAATGATTACTATTCAAAATTTTATCTTGATAGTTTAATCAAATATTCATAAGATTCTGTTTTTTCGTCACTTGTTAGTGAAACAGCTTTGGGATGAAATTCTCTTGAATATCAACTATTTCTGCTATTAAAAACGGAAACCATTGGTAATTTAACTTATAGGTCGCATTTTTGCTTTTTTAGATATGCTCATTAATTTTTTTGTAGAAAAAACTATACGAAATGTTTGAGTGCAAGCTTAATTTTCTTTTTCATAGAAATGAAGTCCTATGCCGACACGATTTTTCTAAATCAAAGTAATTCATAGTTGCTTTACCATATACAGCGAATCTTTTATAAATGTGCCGTCGACGTAAACTTTTCTGTTTATGTTTTTCAGAGTGATTTATTGTAATTTCAGTAAAATAACATAAATTCTAGAAGAGTTTCTTAAAGTCTAAAAATCTGAAAAATCAACAAAATTGGCAAAATCACTAAAAATCTTCACAAATTGAATTATTGCTAAAGACCACCGAGACCGCCCGCCAAAACTTGTCCCCGGCCAACACTAGAATTCGCAATTTTTTACGTAAATTTACAAAATTAAAGGATTATGTTGATGAGCGTCATTTCAAAATTATAAACAAATTCGAGGGTAAACAAATCAGCGTTAACAAAATCGAGGTCAGACTGTAGTTCACTGACAGGGTCATCATTAGAAAATTTAGCGGACAGGATTTAAAAATATTGTAATTAGTTCTGTACAAAATTTTCATTACAATTTTTATTGGCTTAAAAAAGTAATGAAAACGAAACAGAAAATAAAGAAATACATGTTTTGTAATCAAGGCTTGTCATTTTTTTTTAAAGATAATGTCGAGCCCTAAATAAAATTATAATAAATTTTCAATGTCAAAAATACTTAAGGAATATTTTCTAATGTAGGGGTCTTTTAAAAAAATTCTCTTGAGCTGTAAAATGATTGGGATGCTGAAAGTTAAATTTTTTTTTTCCATTTGGTGACCAAATGCTGCAGAATATTAAAACTGTCTTGTCCCATACTCATCATTTTCAATTAATAATAAATTAATCATCTGTGCCTATTTTTGATAAAAAAATATTGGTCGATCTTTAGCAAAATTCGTTTCCAATATTGAATATTGATTAGCCCATGCATCCAAAGTACAAATATCTTTAATAATCTTTCCAAATGGGAAACATATCGTCACAATAACATATCCACTTTTGGAAAAAATCTTTTTTTTCAATAAATTTATTTAGACAAATAAATCGGATTTCCAAATGATATTCATCACTTTCTATTAAGGATATCGATATTGATCTGTAGAAGCAGTGACTATTTTGGTTAAAAGTTTGATATCTTCAATTGATTAAAATCACCAAAAACTACTTTCGATATTCCACGCAAAAAAAATCTTTGGACAAAAATATCTATTCTAAACGCATGTTTATTAAATTAAAAAACATTGATCCGAATAAAGAAATTTCATCAACTATAAGTAACTTTAGATCCAATAAATCTGAACGAATTGAATTAGCTACATCGCAACTTAATTCAATAAATTCTTTTCGTTTAATAGGAATTAAAATACGTCTAGGTATCCGTCGACCTATCCAGAGGCACTTCCATGGACCTCTAAGACAAAATCTAAACTCAACATTTGGGACGGAATTACTTCTTAAGGCCCAACAGATTTTGCAGTAAGAAGATTAAAATTTTGTTTAAATAACAATAGTTTGAAAAAAACTTGGCAATTATAAAAGTTCGTATTGTATGATTAATTGTTCAGATAATCTTTGATCAATTATCTTGTTTTAAGTGTGATCTGAATAAAATTATCAAAAATTTATTGATCAATTATGAACAACAATTATTTTTAAGATCAGCTTTTTTCATAAGTGATCATTTTTTTTTAATTGAAAAAATATCCAAAAAAATATCAAGCAAATATATATTAAGATAATTAAGAAAATAAATAAATTAAGATAATTGAAGAAAAAAAGAAATCTTAATTATTTTTTAAATTAAGATTAGTTAATCATTTATTTAACTCTTTAATGATATACTTGTCAATTCTTCAATACAATTTTTATAATTATCGACAAATAATAACTTGCAAGAATATTTTTTTAGCGATTCTGAAATCATTCCATTCTCCAATCTTTACATATTTATTCAATTCACTTTTATCCAAAAATACATAAAATTTATTAATGCTTTCTACAAAGCTTTTAAAATCTAGTACTGTATATAACAATCCTAGTTTGCAGCTTGGCAATTGTATTAAGCAAAATTCTTTTTCACTTATGTCCATAACTTTTAAATTTTAAAACAACTTTTCCACTTTTTGAAATAAAACAATTACTGGCCCGTGTCCATCGGCGGCCAGTAAAAACATTTTTTATTTAGTTCGGCTTAAGTCAAAATTTGGTTAAGCCAAACTTTCTTAAGCCAAAAATCTTTTAAGATCTTTTAGCTTTTCTATCTCGTGATCAAGGAGTGTCTAACACTACTAAGACGCGTGTCTAATATTTTCTTTAGTATACGAGCTTAACAATTTTAATAAGCACTAGGAAGGTTCGTTAGCTTAAGCTTGGTCTCGTATACAATAATAAATTATTAGTATAATTTATTGTTTCTATATTTCTAAAGTGGAATATTTTCTTTTTCAACAGTTAGAGTATTATTTTAAAGTACCTCACCCTTCTTTACAATCTAAGTATAAGTTTCTAATTATTCTTAATTTCTTTATTTTTTCCGACCGGACACCGATTGAACAAAAGTTCTACGATAAGTTTAGGAAATTTAAGGAAGAAGTTACGGCCTCTGCCATAGCAGCACTTGAAAGAGAAGATATAAATTTAAATTCTTCTATTTTCTCAGATTCTAAGAATCTCTTAGACGAGATTCACAATATTACAGCTTTGCTGGTTAGAACTAAGTGTATATACTCCGAACGTAATAAGCTTAAACAATCGAAGTCGGAACAAAATTTAAACTTTTCTTTAGATAAACCTATCGTCGACATGTCAAAACTGATCCAAGAGTAACCACAACAAGTCAACCTCGCAGACATCATGAACGCCATCATCAACATCAACGAGAAAGTCAACACGTTAGAAGGTCGGATCAAGTCCGGACCCCAACCCACCTCGTCAAAAACCGGTTTTCTTGATGACAAGATGGATGAAGACACCAATCCATCCAACGGTAAGTCTGATTTTAATTATGACAATATGGTAGCCTCTCTGAAAGAATACCTACTCTCTAAGAATAATAAATCCTTTAAAGCAAGGGACTACCATGAAATTGAGTACGCCCTTATCATGAACGAAGAAATGCTCTCCAGAGGATCAAGAGAGGCTACTAACGGTTAGATTAGGTTATTATATCTAGTGGCTAATTATGGGTGGGATTATGCACTTAAAATGCATAAAATTGAGGAAGTGAAAGCAGCAGGCTTCGTTCCCCCTCAAGTGGTAACTAATGTACACCACCACTTTCAAATTAAGAAAGCACACACTCCCTCCGGTTACAAGCCGAAGCCCGGGGGGAGTAAAGGAGGACCTAAAAAGTCCTCCAAATAAGGATATTAACCTTGAACTGGCACCGTTTTCCTACGGTTTTTACGACGCCAGATCCGTTAGTGTAAATACAAACTTAATAGACAACTTTCATCATCACATCAATAACCCATTAGACCTCAGGGAAAATAGTGGAACGTTTAGGGAGATCATCACTCGTTTTGAAGGTGGCCGACCAGTAGTACGCACGTATTTCTGGGATGAAGCCAACCTGAGATATATGAACGTCGAGTCAGGTGGCCTACCACCTGTCGATGAAGACAGTTACAGTGAGTTGTCGGAGAGCGAACTTCACAACATATTAGATGATGAATCTCACGGAAAGCCTCCTACAGAACCTGAGAAAAAATATATCAATTACTAATACCCCCATAATTCACACTAGAATAAATTCACCCACCAGACCTAGCACACCTACAAATTCACCCGATTCGGATATTTTAGTACTCAGAAGCATCGTTAAGAACATCTAGATAGAAGATTATTTTGATCCCCCCACCAACATCAAAAAATTTGAAAAAAGATTTACCCCCTCAAAAAATCTAAGGAAGAAGTAGATCAATTGCGTCCGGATCTGACCCAAAGCGAATTGTGCACGCACTCGAGGTATCACAACGAATTGGCGGAAGGCAGATCCTATCAGGCACACAGTCATCCACAAACTTCTCAAGGCAAACATCATCGAAGAGGTCCCTCTAAAGAAACCTCCAAGATACTTGGGCTCCCTTTTCTTGGTCCAGAGACCAGTATCTAAAGTTAGACACATTGCAGATTTTTCCCGGCTAACGAAACACTTGGTAGCTCCTAAGTTCACACTTAGGTCAATTTATCAAGTGGTTAAAAAGGGTAAATGACTAAAAAAGCTTAAGTATGTCAAGATCGACCTTAAGCAGGACTTTTTCAATATAGACTTGCATCCAAAATCAAAGGATGTCACTACTATAGGATACGGGTGGAAATTCTTAAGGTTTAATAGGATAGCCTTTGGGCTTTCAATCGCACCATTCGTGCAACAAATGCTTCTTGACCAGATCCTGAAGTTTATCAAAAATTCACCCCATACACATACGGACATCTCGATGATTTAATCATCGGGATGTTCTCAATTAAAAAATTAAAATTGCTCATCAAAGAGCTACTAGGGAAACTGGAGAGGGCAGGCTGGACCGTCAACAGGGCAAGGTTTTTCCTCAAACCTTGCTCTAGGCTAGTTTTCTTAGGAGCCAATTGGGATGAGGAAGGACATCACCGTTCACTACGTAGAATCCGCTGCTAACCCAGCGGACACTCCCTCACGATCGGGAGCACTTCACATGATTGGCGTAGCCAATCATATACTTTATTTTTAACTTTTCCACTTTTTGAAATAAAACAATTACTGGCCCGTGTCCATCGGCGACCAGTAAAAAATGGGTGTCCGGCACTTGTGACCACAGAGTCTACCGTCCCAGTTTGTTTATTTTTACTATTATTTATAATATAAAATCTTAACTTAACAAGACTTTACGCATTAACCTCATTTCAATTTTAATTTCACTAAAGCGCCATCTAGTTTGAAAGTGGCATTCCCATAAAGGCTTGGCCATAAAGTAAGACTTAGGGAGGGAGAAAATTCTCCTCCCGTGTACATGCGTCAGCAGGATTGGAAGCCGACGGAATGTAATCGATGGTGCCTGAGTGGAAGTAAAGTGAAAGGAGATGGGTTAAGTCAACCAGTCCATAACTTAGGGAAGGTAAATAAAAGGACGAATGATGGGAACCATACTTAAAATAATACTTGACAAACATGTTGTCAGTTTTAGATTTAATAAAATGATAACCGTCAGGCCTGTGCAAGTAATAATGCTACTGCCAAAAAGCATTAGCAATAGCAGTAGCATTATTAATTTTAATGCTACTGCCTATAAATAAAATTAATGATTAATTTAATCCATTAAAATATAAATTTAATGATAATGCCATTAATGCCAGATAGCTTTAAAATTATTTATTTTGCGAAAGAAAAAAATATTTATTTCCAAAATTAAAGTCTATTGATTTTTTTAGAAAAATATCAAAAATTATATAAAAAAATTTTTCAATTTTTAAATAAATTTAAATTACATTTTAAAAACATTAATTTCAAAACACCTTCTTGAGGGTCTTAATATTGCACCACCTACGCTAAATATTCTCTCAACTGGGGCACTTGTTGCAGGAATATTTAAAACAAATTTGGCAAACGCCGCTAATTCAGGCCAATCACTTTCATGTTTTTTCCAAAATACTTGTGTATTTAAGCAAGAAATGTTTGATTTATTAATTTGATTTATATAATCTTGAAAATTAATTTGATTTTTCTTAAAAGTTTGATCAACCATTTGTTGTGAATCATTCAAATAAGATTAACATTTTATTTTTTTGGAACAAGGCTAGGTTATTTCTTTATTTTGCATTTGGTCATTGTTTAGTAAAAGGTGATTGCTTAAAAATATTTCTAATTGAGCCAAAAGTTCGTTGTCCCATTTATTTATTTCCTCTGGTTTTAGCCATTTCTTACCATAAGCCGGAGTCAAAATTGCTGCCAAAGGATAAATTGAGTTAGCCTCTAAATAGTTGAAACGTTTATCTAGACTATTTAAAAGATTGCTCTTTATCTTATCACAATATCTCAAATAAGGTAATTTGTTTAATTCATATTTTAAACCTCTAATTAGAGGTAAAATATGTCCGATTGAAAACTTATCAGTTTGAATTAAATTCGTAATCACTGAAAAATCCTCTAAAACATGTACTAGTTCTTGTAAAACGTTACGTTGAACTGCTGTTATTACATTCCGACGTTCAAAAACAAACTCTAATTCCTCTTCGCTAAATTCCAAAAATGACTTTATCATTAAATATTGGGAATTCCAACGAGTTTCATTTTTTTTTACAAAAAATTTATTTAATTTTTCAACTTTTTCTTTAGACAGGTATGATCTATTTATTCCACTTATTAGTCTTGCTACAGTCTCTCTACTTGAGTCACATCAGATAAGGCATCTTTTATTACTAGTTGAAGCGTATGCGCTATGCAAGAAAGACGTTGGGCACCACATGAAATTGAACTAAAAATTGAATCGGGTAAATTCTAATTAAATGTGCAAGAGTCTGTTGATTGAGAATCACTAGCATCACACAAAGTATCATCTTCGCATTCTTCATCATTATTTTCATGTTCATAATTTACTCTTTCTACAAAATCCATAATGGCTTCATCGCATGACGTGCTATAATCTTCAATGTCTTTCAATAATTTACTAGAAATCAACGAAGTTTTCTTAAAAGCAGCTACCATATTGGCAGCATTATCAGTAATAATATGACTAATTTTATCACTTAAATCAAACTTATTAATTATTTCCATATAATTGTTCTTAATGTTCTCTGAGGTATGATTATCATGAATTCTTTTGCATTCTAATAAAAATGAAAGACAGTTCCATTCTTTGTCAATAATGTGCCCTGTTACACCTAAAAATGCTTTCATTCGAGCGTCAGTCCATGCATCAACTGTGACTGTTACAGTAATTGACTCTTTTAATTTTAAATTTATTTTATTAAATACATCATTGTACAACATAGGAACCAATGTATTCGATAACCTTTTTCGTGAAGAAGTCCTAAATTGACTATTTAATTGATACAAGAATAACTTAAAGTCGGGATGGTCTATCACCCTTAACGGCATCGAAGAGTTCACTACTAGACGAATCAACTGTTTGTCTAATTTTCTTTGAATCGGATGATTATAATTGAATTTTTTTGTGACCCTAACAAAATTGTGTATATTCGCAACTACATTTCGTTTAACATGAAAACTTTGAGCGCTTTTTTCTTTTAATTCTGAATAATTCTTAAATTCCTCGGGATGATTAGTACGCAAATGTCCAACCCAGTTTGAAGTAATTTTGATAGTTGCACGAATAACTGATTTACAAAAATTACATTTAAGTGGAAATGTCACTAAAATCTGTTCTAAAAATTTGTGGTGTTCATCTTTAAAACCATAAAAATCTAATATAAGCGGCTTAGCTCTTTCCTTTCGGCTCATCTTTAAAAAAATGAGAAAAAATCTAATGAATAAACGCAGTTAGATTTTACTGTTTTTTTATTTTTTAATTGTCGGTTTATTTGATAAATAAAACTTAAAATATTTATTCAATTTATAAAAAAGCGGGCTTATGTTTTATTTTTTTTTGCAAAATTTGTTATAGAAAAACATAATTTATATTTTAATTTATTATTTACGTTACTAAGTTTATTTTATATTGTATTTTTATTTATACAAATTAATTGTATTTTACTATAGTTACAATTTTGTATTTTATTTTATTTATTTTTAATTATTTACTATAGCAACTAGCTCGCTCACTTAACTACCGAAAAGTATAAAATACCGAACCGAATAGTTAAGAATTCGAGCTCCCAATTTTATTCTTTAAAATTGTATTTTTTAACTTTTATTTTTAAATTCATTTTATTCTAATTCAATAAATATTAAAACTCAAACCAGCTTTCTATATTCATCCCTCTGACTTATACGCAAAGATCGGCCAATCTAAACGTATAACATTTGGTAGCAGCGAATCACAATTAATAACCTAATAAATAATTAAATCGAGATTTTTACATTCAATTTATAATCGAGACTAAACTATTCAAATATGAGTAATTTAGAAAAAATCGAATCGTCGTCTCAAAACGAACAAACAACTCAAGATAATAACGAACAATCTTCGGATCCTAAATCGAAATTCGAAACTCAACGAAAAAGCCAGTGGAATAAAATTTTAAACTTGAATTTTCCACAAGTAAGAAAACTAGCTTACAAATACGACGGCATAATTAGAGTTTACAAAAACTATTTCGAGAAAGCACAAGAAGTTGCAAAAAGCAGTTTTTCAGATGAAGAACGCAGACGACTAATAAGCATTCAGGAAGAAGAATTCAAAAACCTCCTAAATGCAGTAAGTGAATCATCAGCACCTGAAGACGAATTAAATGAAAAAGATGAACTTTTCTTTCTTCGAGCTGACCAGTCGCAACTCAAGTTTCAATTGTCTCAAAAAGATGATTTAATAAAAGATTTGCAAGAACAATTAAACAAAAAGAAAACAGTTTCATTTTCTCAACCTGAAAAAGATAAGAGTGAGGAAGAAAATGATCAAGAAGATGAATCTGAACAAGATGAACAAACTGATCAAGATGAAGAGTCAGATTTTGATTCAAGAAGGTTTAGAACGAACAAAGATCTTTACCGACTAGCTAATATCACTGATCAATCGTTCATGTTGGAAACATCCGTGATGAATGAATCGAAATTATCACCTAGTGATAATAATAATTTTAAAAATACGATTAATAATATTAATCAATCTATTATCTCTCCTAAATCGATTTTGACACCTTCGGCTCCTCGTGAAACAAAAAACAGCCCGCCGATTCTTAAAACAAAGCCTCCAAACGAAATATTCCAAAATATAAGTAATAATACTCTTACTCGGCCGAAAAATTCCTATTCGTCCGATATAAAACCAAACTCAAGTAATAAATTTATAACCAATGAACATCAAAATCCATCTGATCAAGGTAAGTGGGATAATACTCCTAAACTAAGTGACTTTATTCACAACAAAAGCGATTCTACTTTTGATTTAGTAAAATTAGTAGCAGAATTAGCAGGGAATAATAAGTCAAGAAAATTAGATTCGAATACTAAGAGGTTCTCGGGTTCTAATCATGAAGATGTAGACGATTGGCTTTTTAATATAGAGCAAGGTTTTATAGCTTCTAAAATAAAAGAAGAGGATAAGCTTAATGCGGTACTGAATTTTGTTGATAAGGTTCCAAGTCAGATCTTAAGGAAACATATTATAAGTTTTAGCTCTTGGACTTTATTTGAAAGGGAATTAAGAAACACCTTTACAAAAATTAACAAAGATCATTGGGTTAGGTCACAATTAGCAATTCTTAAACATAAGGAAAGCGTACCATTTGAAAATTACGTAAATAGGTTCTATCAGCTTACGAATATGCTTCCTCGTATGGCAGACGATGAAAAACTCTTTCATTTTAAAGAAGGTTTAAGGGATAATACTAAGAGAGAGGTCACGTGTAGAAATCTTCATACTTTAAGCGAAACTATTCATTTGGCAACGCAACTTGAACAGGCAAGGGAAGGATTTGCAAACATTAATTACTTAAAACATAAGAAACCGGATAAGTTCAATAATAAGTTTGCATCACATAAAATAAACGATAAGAAAACTTCGTACGCTCCTAAGAGTAGTAATTATAAAAAAGAAAATAACTATAAAACTCAAGGTAATAAGGCTGAACATAAATCATTTGATAAGAATAAACAAAAACCTAAAACAAACCCAACTGCTATATGTAATAGATGCAAAAGAAAAGGACATTACGCGAATAACTGTTATGCTAACTTAAATAAAATTAATTCATTAAATGTTTGCAACGATTCAGAAGAAAAAATTTATGTAGTTTATCTCGATAACTCAGGACCAAAGAACATTTGTTCGATAAAAGGACTTGTTGATAACAAGCTTATGAAAATAGGTTTAGACTGTGGTGCAACAAACTCTATAATGAACCACATGACCGCTATAAAAAATAATATAGAAATTTTAAGAAGTGAACTTAAAATTAGAACAGCTAATGGCATAGTTAGCGAAATAAGTGGAATAACTAGACCCCTAGAAGTAAATATTAGTGGCCATAAATGTAATATGCAATTCTTGGTTTTCGATCATGAAGATCATGACGTCCTATTAGGTTTAGACTGGTTTAAGAAAACGGGATGTGGAATTTTTCCGTCACAAGGATTCTTAGAATTTAAAAACGATATTTCACATGATAATGAAAATTTTTCTATCCTTACTGACGAAAAAATAGAAAAAATTTTCCAGACAGATATTGAAATAAGTAAAGACTTATACTGGGATTTGTCCCAAAACAATATGGTACCAGCTAGCGAATTAAATCCTAGCGAAAAATTAAAATTTAACTCTTTAGCCAATAGTGCAAAGGGAATGTTCGCTAAAAATTTAGATGAACTTGGACAATGTTCTGTTAGAAAACATTACATTAGATTAGTAGATAAGGATATTGCACCTATCTACACAGCGCCCTATAGAATTCCTCAAAATGAGAGAAATTTCTTAAAAGAAGAGATCGAAAAAATGGTAGAGGCTAAAATAATTAGGCCCTCCAGATCTCCTTGGTCTTCTCCAGTAGTTGTCGTTGGTAAAAAAGACAAATCTCGACGAATTTGTGTCGATTATAGAAAATTAAATAAAATTACCCAGACGGAGAAATGGCCTATTCCGAATCCTAGAGATATATTTGATAGGTTAAGGGATTCAGAATGCTTTACAACCTTGGATTTAAAACATGGTTACTGGCAAATAGCTATGGATAAAGAATCTATAGAAAAAACAGCTTTTTCTACACCGGACGGTCATTATGAATTTTTGGTTTGTCCTTTCGGCTTAAAAAATGCACCGATTGATTTTAGCCGAACAATGAATGAACTTTTTGAAAAGTTAAAATTCGTTGAAAACTTTTTAGACGATATCACTGTTCACTCAAAGACGTTTGATGAACATATTGAACATCTAAAGATTGTCTTTGATATTTTAAGAAAAGCTAAGCTTAAGTTAAATCCAGATAAATGCGTATGGTGCGCGCGATCTGTAAAACTTTTAGGACATATCATTTCAAAAAATCAAATTGAAATGGACCCTGCAAAAATTGAAGCTATTAAAAATCGTCTTGCACCTAAAACGGTCAAGCAATTACAAAGTTTTCTCGGACTTTGCAATTTTTATAGGCGTTTTGTACCGAAATTCTCGTACATAGCTCAACCACTTTTTATTCTATTAGCTAAAGAAGCTAAATACATTTGGTCTAACGAATGTGAAAGATCATTCAAAGAACTAAAGGACGCGCTTTCGAGTTACCCAGTTCTTAGAATTATAGACCCGAACAGACCTTTAAAGGCTTACACCGATGCATCAGGTTTAGCAATCGGAGGTATTCTAACTCAAGTAGATGACGATGGAAGAGAATACATCGTTGCTTGCTATTCAAGACTACTAAACAAACACGAGAAGAATTATACTACCACTGAAAAGGAATGTCTTTCAGTAATAGAGTGCAGAAGAGAGTGGCGAAACTACGGTGAAATTGAATTTGTAGTTGACCATTCGGCTCTCCAATGGTTAAGTTCAATAAAAAATCCACAAGGAAGACTTGGTAGATGGTCACTGGAATTGCAAGATGTAGATCTGAAAATAACTTACCGACCAGGAAAAAACCATGGTAACGCAGATGCTCTTAGCAGACCCGTGATAAATTTCATTGTCGACGTTGAAAACAACGAAGAGAATTTAATAAGTCGTGATCCTTATGAAAATAAGGCACTTTATGATTTAATTACTTTGGAAAAATTATCAAGTGGAATTTCAAATAAAAGTGCGACCAAAATAAAAAATATCGCTAAAACATTCACCTTTGATGGCAAAAAAATTTTAATCAAAAGGAAAAACAATTACTTTAAATACCCAAACAAAGCTAATCGAATCGAAATTATTGAAAAAGCTCATGCTTTCGGTCATTTTCAATTCGAATCAACTTATAATCGAATTAAAGATGAATACTATTGGCATGGAATGGTAGACGACATAAAGAAGCTAATAAAAGAATGTAGCGTCTGTCAAAGGAATAATAAAACAATAACAAAATACCATCCAGCTCAAACAACCGAGGTCTCCAAACTATTTAAAAGAGTTGCTATCGATTTAGTCCTAGGCCTCGATGAAACTGAAGATGGATACATAGGCATAGTGGTAATTATTGAATTTTTATCTAATTTTCCATTTGCAAAAGGCATTAAATCAAAATCAGCAAGAGAAATCGCTGATATTCTGATCGAATATATTTCTATTTTCGGCCCTTTTAGTGAACTCTTATCTGACCAGGGTAAGGAATTTTTAAACAAAATTATGGAAGAACTAAAAACAAGTTTAGGTTTCGTCCATATAATAACTTCGGCATACAACCCTAGAACTAATGGTAAAACTGAAAGATTTAATCAAACTCTAATGGAATCTTTAAGAAAATATTCAGAGTCAGATCGGAAAAACTGGCCTAAATATCTCCCATTTGTTCTATTGGCCTACCGTACTAGAATCCATACAACTACTGGTTTTACTCCTTTCGAACTAATGTTTGGAAGAAAAATGTTACCATTTAAAGATTGGACAAGTAGTGAAAATGAGGTTGAAGATGTTATTGCTAGGACTAATGAAATTAAAAATCTTTTTGACTATTCTATTCCAAAAGCCGTAATCTCCATTGAAAATTCTCAAGAAAAGCAAAGAGAAATTCAAAACCGTAATCAGAATACAGTTCATGATAAGATTCCGATAGGACAAACGGTATATCTTAAATGCGAAGGACTCTTAAGCAAACTCGAACCACGTTTTAAAGGTCCATATAAAATAGTCGAAATTACACGGCGCGGTAATTATAAAGTCGAAAACTCGCTAAAGGAAAAACTCCCAGAATCTTATCCTAGACATAAAATTAAGGTTGTAGAGGACGACAAAAGACTTCCAGAGGATAGCGCTGAAGTCGAAAAAATTATTAAGCACAAAACAATCAATAACGAAAATTTCTATCTAGTAAAATGGAAAAATTTCCCTATGTCTGAATGTTCTTGGTTTCCAGAAAAGAACTTTAATACTATGGAAATAATTAATAAATACAAAGATGAAATAAAAGATAACCCTTTAAAGGAAAGACCAAAACGAAAAAGACAAGTTCCTAAAATTAATTTCTTAAATATTTTATTGTTAAGTTTTTATTTCTTGATCTATCCTATTTTATGTGAATCACCTTCAGGTTTTATAATAAAAGACGATTTTCAAGTTTGTACTAACATGTACCACTCGAATATGGTTAATTTAAAAACGATTTGTAGTATTAAGCCAAAATCGACTAAAACTGTTTTAAAAAACTATCTTGCTGAATTTAACAGCAGTTTTGGTTCTAAAACGACTACACGGAAATTTTTTATAATGGGTAAACACCAACATCAAGTTTACGGTACAGGATATCACTGCCTAAAAAAGAAGCACACTCTAACTGCTTCAATGTCTTTTTGGGGTGAAAAATTTGAATCACTAAGAACAGAAATAGTGAAAGTCTCTCGTGACGAATGCTTTCTAATGGTAAAAAATAAAGAATGCCATGGTAAACCAATGGATTGTGATAACGAATATTGTAGTTTCACAAGCAACCCTCAACCCTCTTTTAGATGGATGTCAGAAATTTCAAACGAAACATTCTCATGTAACACTTCTCCAAAATTAATAACTTCAAACTCACCAAATGATTATCTTTTCAATGGTAAATGCAAAGTTTCAGATAGAGAATGTCAACTCCATGATTCGATAATTGTTTGGGATGCAACTATTTATCATGAATGTCCGTTGTATAAAATGAGTCAGGAAACCTTCACACTGACACAAAATACAGACATTATTATAAGTAATAATCTTGCTTTACAAGTTATAGGTTCGACAACAATGTGTGATTTAAATGTTTTGACAACGATTGAAGGCATATACGTAAGTATCAAAACAAATAATTTAATTTCGAATAACGTTGAAAAAGCTAACATAGAAGAAATGAAAGAACTTCTTTTGGCAGAATCCGATTTTAAATCTGTTAAGGATATAGAAGAAAAAAATGATATTTTAATTAGGGAATGTCAAGATTTCAAAAGTCTTCTAAACATTTTCTCAAGATTGGAAGATAGATTTTTGACACACTATCTTAGTGATGGTAGCAAAATAACCCTATATACAACCATGGGAACAATTTACAAAGTAAACTGCAAAAAAATTAAAGAAATAGAAGTCGTCACTGAAACATTTTCAAACAAGACTCTAGCTTTGTGCTTTAAAGATCAACCAATTAAATTTTTAGATGAAAATGTGACAAGAACAGGCTATTTAACTCAAGATGGAATCATAAAGATAGTCTCTGATGTTGTTCCATGTAGTAGAGTAATTCAGTACATACAACTTCCAATACAAGATAAAACACTAGTACGACAACGTCATGAAACTTTTCTAGCATCTTATTCCCAAATCCAATATTTCAATATTGACTACTTGGCAAACAAAGTAAAAGAACCACAGCTATCTCATAATGCATTGTTACTCGATGGAATAGATCTTTTACCATCATTTCAGGAAGTAATGAACCATGAAATGACGGCCGGAACTTGGTATACTCATATGAGCGACACTTCAAACATTCGATCAAAATTAATAGACGTGAAAATTGCAATCGAAAACACAATTTATTCGTGGCTCAATTATGGAATGTATTTCGGTATAGCAATCGTATTAATTTTATTTTTGTTTTTTATTATTTACATGTTAATAACAATTATAAAATGCGTAAGCTTTAAGAAAAAGAAATCTTTGAGAAATTTTAACTCAAAACATAGAAGATTAAGAAAAGATTTCGAGTTAAAAGCTTTAAAAGCAGGACCTGTTGACGAAATGTTTGACGAAATTTTTAGATCAAATATGAGTCTTTATTCAGTTAAAAAAGATGATGTTTAAATAATACACTACCCTTTGATAGTCCATTCGAGGTCGAATGATTATTTTTAAAGGGGGGTAATGTTATAGAAAAACATAATTTATATTTTAATTTATTATTTACGTTACTAAGTTTATTTTATATTGTATTTTTATTTATACAAATTAATTGTATTTTACTATAGTTACAATTTTGTATTTTATTTTATTTATTTTTAATTATTTACTATAGCAACTAGCTCGCTCACTTAACTACCGAAAAGTATAAAATACCGAACCGAATAGTTAAGAATTCGAGCTCCCAATTTTATTCTTTAAAATTGTATTTTTTAACTTTTATTTTTAAATTCATTTTATTCTAATTCAATAAATATTAAAACTCAAACCAGCTTTCTATATTCATCCCTCTGACTTATACGCAAAGATCGGCCAATCTAAACGTATAACAAATTTTCTTTTAAAAAAAATTAATTTAAGTGATTTTAAATTTTATTTGTCGGATGTTTTAGACTAAAAATCCAAAAAAATTTATAATAAAAAAATTATAATTTATGTTTAATGCTTTTTTAATGAAATTTAAGATTAGTAGTTGGAACTACTACTGACTTAACCTGATTATAAAACCATCCTATTTTAGTTAGTTTACTGATTAGGTCATTAATGATGGACGTAAGAAAGTCCACATCATTATGACCTATAATAATGTCATCGATATGCCCCCATGTGAAAGGAGGAAACTTACGAATATATCGTAAAATCGCATTCAACATTTGTTGACAAATAAAAGGAGCGATACCGATGTCAAAGGGAAGTACTATAAATCTATAGTACTTACCGTTTACCTTAATAGTCAGAATGTACCTACTCTTCTCATTGATGTTAATGTTGAAGAAAGCCTGCTTTATATATACCTTTACCCAGAACAGATTGGACGACCAATTCTGTTTCTGGAGAATTTGATAAATTGAAGGTAGCATAAATTTAGGCGTATCGAGAAGAGCGCTTAGCTTAGCGTAGAAGGAAACGAAGAGAAAACAGAAGAAGGCGATGAAGATGGAACATATTCTGAGCCTGAGGGTCCTCATCAGCGTCACTAAAGTAAACTGACCTTACTTCTGGATCACCAAGGATTCAGTGATTTAAAAGTCCCTCATTATCTTGAAACACTTCATCTGCTATATCAGCCCTGAGTGGAGGCATTGGCCAGTCCACAAAGGGGATATTCCTACGAGGATCTCTAGGATCTTGAATAAAACATACCCACGGATTTAAATTTAAAATATTCTTAAAAACTAACGGAGAATAAGAAAGGAACTGGTTATAATATTCAGAACTTAACAAATAAATTTTACAAAATTTTTTTTTGATAGAAAAGAGAAAAATTACAAAAATTATAATACATATTTATGAAAGAATTAATTAAAAAAGAATAAGAAGAAAACGCTATTAATGCTTTCTACAAAGCTTTTAAAATCTATTACTGCATATAACAATCCTAGTTTGCAGCTTGGCAATTGTATTAAGCAAAATTCTTTTTCACTTATGTCCATAACTTTTAAATTTTAAAATTATTATTATAATTTTCGATTCACTCTCTAACTTAAATCTCTTCCCTTAATTTTAAAATTAAAATAAAGATATACATTTTTTTAGTTTTTAAATAAAAAAAAAGGAATATAGAAAAAAGCGAGCTAGAATTTTCAAGTTATTGGTCTTATACCAAAAGAAAGACGTCGTCCAAAATGTGAATGTGAGATCCAGATTAAGTGTCGTAAACGTGAAAATAAATTATATTATTAGGTAATTGTGAAAGAAAGAGATGGTAGATGGTCCAACCACTAGTTAAAATTCAATAAAGTAAATTTTTAGAAAAATATCATTAAAAAAAAGTTAATTTTGATTGCAATTTAAGATACTTAAGTTGTGCTTTATAAAAAGTTTCAATCATCAAAAAAAATTTGAAAAATATCAAATCAAAATTTACAGAGATTTTCCCAATTTCAAGCAATTAAATTGTTCACTGGGTTTACCAAATAAAAATTTAGTTCTTTGCTAAAGATTAATTGCTAATGAATGTATTTTGTTATAATTTTTTAAATTTTAATTAATAATAGTTGTTTGGGTAATCTAATTTAAACATATGTTTAGTTATTCTTCATTTTGGTTATTGATCAAATCAAGTTTATTGAAAAAATAACTGAAAGAACTAATAACCAAATCTGTTTTTCTTTGAGGCAGCCATTTGTTAATTGAGTAAACCATGCGTTCGTTAATTGAGTAAACCAAATTTTCAACTCTACAATCTCAGTTTCATTAAGTGATGATCAAGATTTTACATTGAATTCACTTATTTGAATTGATTTGACTGCTGCCAAACTTTATTGCTTTATGGTCTATTTTATAATAGCTGCTCTAATAGGATCCTTTAAATATTTTTAAAATAATTATTTTTTTGATTACTAAATTTAAAATTACATGATTCAACAAATATGTCAGTTTTATCATGTAATTTGTATCGTCAACCAGTACGAAATTTAAAAACTGAACCTCTTTATTTGAACAAGCTGAAAGAAAGAATTCTATTTAGGTTTTATACTTCAGCTCAAATGCAAAGCAAAATGTTTTACCGGTGGTAATTCAATTTGTGAAAAATATTCATTTAAATTTAATTTCCCTGACGATCTGACTGAAATCGAAGAAAAAAGAAAAAAAATGAAACAAGTGACTGGAGCATATTCTAAAGTCATATAAAACGTGCCTCCGAGGAAAATAGTCGCAAGTGTGCTAAAAGAAGTAAAATCGCAAGAAGGCGTTGAAAGAATATGTCGATCGTCAAGGTTTAAAAAGCATACAAGACAAGATTATCACACAGATCCAAAAAACTTTTCTGAAATAAAATTACCTGACTTTTTAATTTTGAAAAGTGATTCAGACCGTAAAAATACACGATTCAGGAGGAGATGATCGTGATCTCCTGAAAATAACTGTAATAAAAATTAAGAACTGAAGTCGATTCTGTGTTTTTTTATTTAAAATTTTTTAAAATAAACGAAACACAACCTATTGATCTTTAATAAATTTTAGCCAAAATTAGAAGATGAAAAATTTAATAAAACAAAATGAAGAAAAAATAATTTTAATATAAATGCTTTAATTAGTTTTGAACTAAATATAATTTAACCTTTTCTTTGTAATTAAAGCCTTTTCCTTATAATTAAAGGATATTTATCTGCTATAGTCGAAAAAGTCTCTCGATTAAGAAAAAATAATGCTCTCTTTATTAAGAATCGCGTAGAAAAAAAGATGCTTATACTCAAACAACTTATCCTTTTAAAAATTATCGATCAGAAGTGAATAATTTTTCTCTACTAAGTTTAAGTGTTATTTTAGACATTCTAGTAGATAACTGTAATGAATGGAATCACATATGCAATAGAATACTAAGCGTTTTCATATTTTTGATTTTGGGTATTTTTGCAGTCAAGTTTAAAAGGACAAGGGTTATTCTAGAAAAATTAAATCTGTTAAAAGTTCGAACTTGTCATGGACGGGCTAAAAAGATTCTAGAAGAAAATGATTTAAGTATTTTAATTGAAGATGAAAGAGAAAAATTTAAAAGAAATCTTTTTTATGATATGTATCCAGAAATCCAAGAAGCAAAGGCTTTGGCCTTAAATAATTGTACTAAAAAAATGCTCTCTTTTGGTAAACGATTTAGCTTAATTCATTCGAAAAAAAAATTTAAAGTCACGAACGCGATGATGTAAAAGCTCGATAAAAATTTGTAAATTATTTTTTGGAAAATATTATTTTACTTATATCCATGAATAAGAATATGTTAGATTTGATAGGAAGCCAACAAATGATGGGAAACTTAGAATTTTAATTTCACATGATGAATCAACCTATCGAAACAAATTACGAGCAAGCTTTCCAGCATTAGTGCCTTTTTACAATAAAGGGAGAGGACAAAGCATTATGGTATCTTCGTTTTTTGCTCAACATTGAACAATTGATTTTATAGTCCTAACGGATGAGTAAAATAAAAAGGCAATAACCAAGTATCCTAAACTAAATATGCAAGATGGTTTTATTAATTACTTTAAAATTCTGGCTAATGCTTTGATTATTTCTGGAAATGATTGTTATTTTAGCAATGAACTTATTTTAAAATAGTTCGAAAGGTTATTTAAATTATTACAATTTAAGGCAGAGATTAAGGACCATGAAATCGAAATAATGATGGATAACTCACACAACTCTTTGTTTTTATCTTACGCTGTAAGGTAAAAAATCAGGGACTAATTGTCCATTTAAACATTGAATGGTACGAAAAATGCAGTAAAACGGTTTACGATTTTTTTAATGAAAATGGTTTAACTTAAGGTCTTTTCGTTTTAGCTTGGAGAACTAGGAGTAATTCCAATAAATATACCCTCTGCATCTTTGAAATTAGAGGAACTGAGAGAAAAATTAAATTTACATCTTGCTTTTGAAAAAATACTAAACTTGAAAAACTAGCAGGTTTATATGGTGTAAAAATTATTTATTACCAAAAATACCATTGAAAGCTTAATCCTTTCGAGTCGTTTTTGTGTTATTCAAAAATTTTTGTTCGAAAGAAAAATGAAAATTACTTTAAAGAACAAAATAATTTGATAATCAACTCGCAAATATTTTTTAAGCGTTCGTTTTTAACTACTATAATATGGAACAGGTTTTGGAAATGTTTGTCAATTCAAAATAATAAACATTTACAAATCAGTAAAATAAAAGTGACCTCCAATTAAACTTCTAATCTTATTTTTTGCTTGGTTTGTAAGTTCTAACCAAATTTTTTTAATATTTTTTGGTTTCTTACCTTATTAGCTTAAAATAAAAAAAATTACTTGTAATATAATTAATTTGACGAGAATTTATGACTTGGGTCACTTTACAGACACCAAATTTTGCAATTAAATTATCTAATTGATTCCCAATGATTCAATTCAACTAATTCCAACAAAAAACAGAAAAAGTAAAAAAAAAAAGACTTTAAAATTTTTATAAGTAGTTACTAAAATTCAAACAAGATTTACAACAATTTACAAAGTTTAGAGATTCCATATCGAAACAAGAAAATAAATTAAATAAAAAAACATAATTTTTTAAAAAACACGCACTTTACAATTTCAAAATAGAGTTCGAAAATGAATTAATACTTTTATTAAGCAATCCGAAAACCAGCTTTTAGAGTGAACTCGACGACGAAGAATAATTAAATTCAGATAAAACCTTCAATATTATATGGTATATTCCTGTAAGTTAACTATATATTTTTTATACTGGAATAAGTTAGTAAAAAACCTTTAAATATAATGATAAACTTAATACCATTCAGGTTAGTGAAGATTGTGGTTTATATGCTCTTGGCTATGATATTTCCAAAATCTATAATTGATAATTATATTCCTAAATTTACTGAAATTAATTTAAATTTGAGTTAATTTTTTTGTTTCTTTTTTCTAAAAATAATTACTTAATTTTTTTTAAATAAAACAAAATAACCAATAGTTTTTATTTCGCTTTAGCCTTTGAAAAGTTTGACTTTTTAGTATTACAATATTTTACTTTTTTTATGACAATCTTAATCCTTATTCACCACTTTTTAATTAATCAATTGAGCAATACAAATAACCTTAATTGATCTTCACATTAAAGCCAAATTCTTAGACATTAAAAAGAAATCTCAATAAAAAAAAAGAAAAAGTGAAATGACAAACCTTTTCTAATTGGAGTTCAAGAAAAAGCAATTCTATCTCTTATCCTATTTTTAATTTTTTTATACGATATACCGTTAAAATTGGAACGTAACTACAATTTTTTCTCTTTATCGTTTGAAGATGACCTGTTCCGCTTAAACGCAGATGACAGAGGCTTAAATTTTCCACAAATAAATGTTTTTGTAATATATCTAAAACCAATGGTCATTCTTACAATAAATCAAAATATCTTTGGAGAACCTATTCCAAAAGTCAAAAATCTAAAAAATCTAGGAATAACGCTTGATTAAAACGTAACTTTCTCTAAGCACATAGAAAATATTAAAGAAAAAAATTCGGTGATAAAATATTTTAAAAGTTTTGAACAATAAAAAATTTCTTTTCAAATTAATCATGATTTACAATAGTTTGATACGTACAGTTGGTGAATATTGCGTTCCTTTATTGAAAACATTATCACAAATGATTATAACAGTAAGGCGCTGGAATCTATCCAAGACCGTGCGTTGAGAATCATTAAAATTCTCAACTTGGATCTTCAAACACCAAATTACACGAAACCTTAGGCATGAAAAATTTTAAGAAAGAATAAACAATTTACATGAAAGGTATTAAAAAATTCCTTATCCAACAACGAATTGGTTGAAGATATCTTCGAACAACTTACTGAAATTCAAAACTATTCGATATTCAAAGTTTATTTGGCGACTAAAATTTTTTTTCAAATTTATATCTAGAGAAAATCAAATCAAAAATAATTAAATTTTCTTTTTTAGCAATTAAAAATTGTTATATCTAAAGAAATTATTAACTTAAAAAGGTTTTTTAAAAATAGTAAAATTTTCCCGTTTGCTTTCTTTCAAAGAATATTTGAATACTTAATCTTAATAATTTCAAAATTATAATACTAAATTTAAAAATTGTATATTTATTAAATTTATATTTAAGAAAATATGTAAAAAATTTAAATTTTTTTTGTTTTTTTTCTAATCTAGAAGACAAGTATAAATTATGTAAACACACATACCTTAGCGATTTTAGCATTTTGTCTTCTAAATTAGAAAAAAAAAATCTAAATTTTTTTGAACCAAAGTTAGAATGAAATAAGGCGAAAATTTACGTAGAAAAAAAAGATAAACAGTTTTATTCTTCAAATTCATCCAAAAATACTTGAAAACATTATTAAAAGACATTACAGTAATTTTTATAAGAAGTATATAAAGTATAAAATTTTATTCTTTATACCTGTATACTTCAACTAAGTATAGTATAATAGGCAACCCTATTTCAAACCAATTACTTATCTTAAATCGAAATCTTTTAGTTTTGTTTCACTGATAAAAATATGGATGAGGCTGAAGAAAACATATAAAAAGTGAAAATCAAAAATGAGCACCTAAAATTTAAAAACACATGGATTATTTTCAAAAAGAGAAAAAAAACATAAAAAAAAAAATTTTGTTAAAAAAACATAAATCTTTAAATTTTTTATGTTTTTTTCAACCTTATCCTAAAAATATTATCTAGAACATGTCGAAAAATTGATTGACAATATGTCTTAAATAAAAAAGATACTTTTCGGACTCTGATTGTTTTTGGTTTACATCCTAGGCCATATAGCGAATACATAGCTTTTTCTACAGATTTCCATTTATTTTCTAAAAATTCATTTATAAACTTTTGTTTTGTTAAACAATTTGCTAATCAATTTCTATATAAATAAATTTTTTTTATTGTTATTATTTTTGATTAAATTGGGATTTTCGAAAATCCGGAAAAATTAATCCGAACTGTTTTTTTTCGGTCCCGAAGATTTCAGATAAAAGTGAGCTGACCGTATCTGCAATTTGTGCAAAATATGAAAATTCGGTCGAGAAGGTCGAGAGTACAAATTTTGTGCGAGTCAAAAAAATTCAAATGACTTCCCAAATTATCTCCTGGTGTTATATTGAGTAAAACACCTAACTAACCCAGCTTGTGGCCGTCGAAACGCTACTTTAGTTTAATTTAATTTACTTTTATTTTATATTTACTTCTCCAAATTTGGAGGTTTATTCGGGCGAGTATGTAAAAATCTGGTCAAAAAAAATCTGGTATGTAAAAATCGTTTATTCAATTCAATAAATAAAAAAAAAAATTTATATTTACACAACAAATTGTTACCAAATGAACAAACATTATTTTGTTTTTATTCATTTAAAATTTAATTAATTTTATAAGTTCTATTTATATTTGATTAAAAAATCCACCAGGTCATTTCGATTAAGAATTAGGATTAATATTTGATCAAAATTCGAAAAAGAAATTAAAATTTTGAAAAATATAATCGATATACATTTAGAAAAAATTTTTTTTTTATAAATTTTATTTTTTAATAAAAAGTGATCGAATACCAAAATTTACCTCATTTTCCAACAAAAAAAGAAAAACATAACAAATTTAATTTTTTTAATTAATTAATAATATAAAAATATCAACCGAAGAAAAACACTATAGTCGAGTTTTAAAAGATTTCCTTTTTAAAAAAAAAATTTTATTTACATAAGTAATCTTTAATAAATGGTAAATAAGATTTATGAAATAGAAGTTTATCATTCGAAAGAGAGATTTAATTTAAGCAATAATTTCCTAATATTTAAACCATTTTAATTAAAATTTTTTTTCAAAAATTTAACATGATTGCATTTTTTTTTATCATCAGTTTTATACATTTTCGCCAGGCTTTTTCTTTTGAATGGATTGGACAATACGCATATGACTGTAATTTTTTTTATAATGACATTAAAATAGAAATAGTTTCTGATTTTGAGAAATGCTGGATAAGCTGCTTAAATAATCCAAACTGTAATCATTATACATATATTTTGTCGGAAAGTAAATGTTTTCAGAAATACAAAAATGGAATATCTCGTGGTATGGCAACTGTATTTTTAGGGAATATTTGTGGAATTGTTGATAGAACTAAACAATGTTTGGAAATGAATGACTACTCCCCAGAGCCTAGTAGTTGTAGTTTATATTATAAATGTGTTAATGGTTATTCAAATTTAGTTGGTTGTTTGAACAATCAACTCTTTGATCCATCTAGAAAACAATGTAGCAGTTATTCAGCGTGTGATTTTGGTATAATAATGTGAATCAAGTAAAAATATAAATCATCTTGTAGATCTCGATGAGCTAAATATATATAAGGACGCTCCGTTCAATAGCTTTGGAGGGTTAAATTAAAAACATGGGTGAGGACGAAAGTCAAACAAAAAGTCTTATTTAACGTCCATTAAAAATTATATATATATATTTTTTCGTATTCAGCTCATCGAGATCTACAAGATGGTTTATATTTTTTCTTGATTTGACGTTAAGGTAGGTTTAATTTTTAATTTTATCAAAAAATTTTTAAAAGGTTGTAGGAATTCAACTGATAAGGTTATCTCAGAAACAAATCAGTTTTATGATTGTCAAAGCAATTCAATTATTTTTTGTTTAGGGAATCAAAGGTTCGATTTGAAGGAAAAAAATGTTCAAATAAGATTCAAGAGCATATATTTGAATACAAGAAAGCTGAGAATTTTTCAAATCAAATTTACAGAGGGAATTTCGTCAACTGGAGCAAAAAATTCCAGCTGAACTTTATACAAATATTCTCCACCCTCCTCTTTTTGGTCTTTTTGTACCGTTTGTAATCATTTCCATGTATTTCAGCTTCAGCGTTAGGTCTGCTTGTCATTTTCTTGACTTTTTAGATTTTTTTCTTTTAGGAAATTTCTTCTCAATTCTATTAGACTTTGGGACTACTATTCCAACATACATTAAAAATTTTTCGGCATACACAAATTCTAATCTTAGCATACATCACTTTTTAACATACAAAAAATTTTAAACGAACATAAATATGATTAAGGAACATTTAAAAAATCTTTACAACATACATTTTCCAATTTTTATTAAAATTTCTTATTGTTATGTATGCTGAAACAACAATTCCGTTAGACTTTTTTAAGTCAAAAAATGCGAAAAAATAAAAATAATTAATAATTGATTTAAAAATATTTTTAATCAAAAAAATAAATCGAAATTTTATTTTTTTATTATTTTTATTTTTTCCAATTTTTTGACTTAAACCACACATTTAGTGCCACATTAAACCGGGTGAAGATTGAATTAACATAAAAAAAGATTAAAAAACATAAATAATGTAAATGCCACATAAATGAAAAATATATCAATGAAAAAGAGAAAGATCACATAAAATATATTTGTCAAAAACGTGAATTATACATAAGCAAATTTAATTAAGTTTTGAAAAACGCTAAAAGATAAGAGTTTTAAAATATTTTTTAAACTTTAAAAAAATTTTCAAAAACTAAATTTTTTACCTATTTTAGTTTATAACTTGGTAATATTCTTGAGTTAAAAATAATCATGTTTTAATTTAAATTTATTTTAAAATTTGTTTTAGAAATTTACACATTTTTTTTTAAATATGTTTGCTCTAAAAAAGTAATAATTTATGTGGAATCAATGTTCTTTAAACTTTTTTCTTAAGTTTATGTTTTTTTTCAAAGTTTAATAAGCTTGTAATCTCGCCAAACTGCTTATGTGCCAGATTTTGAGTTTCACTTTTTTTATGTTTATTCAATCCTCGCCCCATTAAACCCAAAAAAAACGTCTTTAATGCGGCATTAAACAAGTGATTTTAGGTCAAGAGCATGCACTATCAGTTAGCAACACTTTAACATGAGTGAGATGGTGATTAGCACATGGACCAAAGGCGATTCTTATGTTATGAAGGGTACTGTAATATTTTTGTTTTGTTTTGGATGTTCCTGTATTTATTTATTTATTTAATTTCAGACTCATAGGCAATACATAAATTAAAAATAATTAGAAAGTTACGAAAATAAAAATTCCGCAAAAAAACATGATCTAAATAAAAAAAATGTTTTAACAAAATCGAACTTTCTAAACAAAAATTTACCGAATTTAATGTTACATAGACACATGTTTTATACACTCAGTAATAGAGGAAGTGTTTTTAAACTTTTTTCTTTAAAAGTAAAAATAAGTAGCTAATGCTTCCTTTTATTTGAAAATATAAAATGATGTAGTTCCTTTTGTAGGAAAAAATCATTAATTCTCTGATATAATAAACAATTGAATTATTTTCCTTAATTTCAATAATTAAAATTGATTTTTCCATTTAAGACTAAACATGAATTCAGCTTATTTTTTTATCGCCTTTATCGTATTTCATCAAGTTTTCTCCATGAACTGGCTTGGACAATACGCCAATCATTGTGATTTCTATGGTAATGATTTAGTAAATAAAATACTAAATAATACTGATCAATGTCGGATATATTGCTTTATTAATCAAAAATGTAATCATTATACATTTAGATTTATGGATAACACTTGTTTTCTGAAAAGCAAAAATGATATAACCCACGGCGAGGTGATTTTAAAAAATGAACATAATTGTGGAATTATAGATAGAACCAAATTATGTTTTGAAATGATAGACAACCCTCCAGTGCCACTGAGTTGTAATTCATATTATAATTGCATTAAAGGTCATTACAATTTTGCTAGTTGCGATGAAAATAAACTCTTTGATCCATTTAAAAGAGAATGTAACAGTCATTCAGAGTGTTACCATGGTAAAAAAAATTATATGAAATAAAGTTTTAATAAAACAAACACTTTTTTTTGTTTTTTAAGGTTGTAGAAATTCTACTGATAAAGTCGGTATTCCTTTAAAAACAAATCAATTTTATGACTGTCAAACTAATTTAACTCAAAGTTGTTCAGAAGGCCTGAGTTTTGATTTAAAAGAAAAAAAGTGCTTAAAAGTGGTCCTTAAAAATATGTTTGAATACAAGAAAACTGATAATTTCTCAAATGTTTTATTGGCAACGAGAAAAGTTTTTGACGAGCGATTATGCTTCAATTGGTGTATTAGGGTTTTCTATTGTAAAATTGTTCAATATGAAAATAATATTTGCAAAATATTTGGAGAATCAAGAAATCAATCTCAATATTTGAATTATAATAATGTTTATTTTTTAAGGGATAACTAACTAGAATAAACCCTACAAAAAGATTCACTTTAATTAAAAAAACTAAAATTTTTAAAATGAGATTTTTTTTAATTCCGAATGGCAAAAGCTAAGAATAAGACCAATTTCTTTGTTTAAGTCTGAGAGATACTATTAAAAGCTAAAATTATATAGTTATATTTATAAGAATGGTGGCTGTGAAATCTCTCGATCAAAAATAGACAAATTTTTTTTTGAATAAAATCTTTTAATCTACAATTTTACTCAAAAAAAAAAAAACAAAGAATCGTAATTATTTTTAAAGAAATTCTGCTAAAAATCAAGCCTGAATTAGTCCCTTAACTAAACTCGGCAAAGTAAAATTTTTGCTCATTTTTCAATTTTGTATTTATGCTCAAAAAATTCAATTACTTGGACGCTGAATAAACGAATTATTTGCTATCAGCCGGCTCTGTACAGTAAATTTCAATTCGTCATTTCAATTCACGGAAATTCAAATATCTTTTGAACGTCAAAAACTTGTTCTCTAAATTGCTACAAAATGTAACAACTTTGCTACACCCAGAAATACAGTAAAATCCGACTATAGTAAACTCGGTTATAAGCAATTTTCGGTTATAATAAAGCAAATTAAAAAGTACAAAAACTTATTGTATTCATTCCATGTATTTTTATTTGTTTATTATAAATTGCTTTATAGTAAATTTTCGCATATAATCAACTGTTTAGAAAAAACAAAAGAGGATTTGCAAGGGAAAAATTGTTTTTTATAATAAATCTTGGACAATAAAAGATTTTTTTGAAAAAAAAAATCAACTTTTAAGAGAACAGGAGTGGAAATTAATTGAAGATTAATAACAGAATATTTAAAACAATAGAAAAGTTTTTAAGTTCGTTAACAAAATAATATTGTGTATGTTATTTTTCTTTTAATTAATCAATTTTTATTAAATTTTATAAATTAATTATAGAAAAAAAATTTTTTATAATAAATTTCCGTCTATAGTAAATTTTTTTTCGTGTAAATGGGAATTTACTATAACCGGATTTTACTGTATAGCTCTGCAAAAACTCAGTATCTTTGCAAAATTTGCACCCCGTTGGAAAATGTTCTATATGCAATCTGCAACATTTTTGCAGACCTATATTTCTGGGTGTAGCAAAATTGTTACATTTTGTAGCAATTTAGAGAACAAGTTTTTGACTTTCCGTTCAAAAGATATTTGAATTTCCGTGAATTGAAATGACGAATTGAAATTTACTGTACAAACCCCTATCAGCCTTCACTCCCAATTTTCTTTCTGTTTTTCAATACTTTCATCATTATCAATAAAATTCTCCGTCAATTAAGTAAACTCTTTCAGCTTTTTTCTCAACCATTTCAAGTTACTTTTCATTTTGTCTTCAGTTTCTCTTTTTTCTTGTCACTTGCTTCAAAAATCTTGATAAATTATCCATCTTTTTAAAAAGCTTCTATTTTATTATTGCTCATATTGATAAATAAGTAATCAAGGTTAGATTCCTATTTTCTTAAAATTATTATGAGAGAATTATGAAATTGGTGACGAAACTTTGGAATTTTAATACTATTGTTATAGTCCTTTGTCACAAACATTAGTCTCCATAAACATTTTCTTTAGTCCTTAACCATGCTTATTTTTAATAATGAATGAAACAAACTAAATTCAATGTTATTGTTGTTTTTTCTTCTTTTCTTTATTCTCCAAAAAACTTATATTTAAAACCAATCTTATTAATTAAAATTTAGTCGAATAAACTAAGTTATTAAGCCACCACAAACTATCTAGTCTCTCTTTTATTCAATCAAACCCCAAATCAGAGTTAAACCACCACACTATTATCAAAAATTTTGAATAATGAGTTATCGTTAAATAGAACTAATGAAATTATGGTAAAAAATAATCTTTCTTCTCAGAGATAAGAAGCAAATAAAAACTGAAAAAAAAATTAAGAATAAAATTATTTTTTATTCTTAAAAAAAATGAATAATATTCTAATTAGAGACATTCAAATGATATCATTGCCAAAAAAGGCAGTTTTTGAAGTGGACCTAGCGGGTGCAATTAAATCTTATGCTAAAAAAAAATTCAAACCAAATGACTTGGCTCTAACTGATGCTGGTAAACAATTGAATCAACTTCGCAAAGAATGCTTTTTTACGACTTATTTTAGACCACAGGACCAAATAGACAAATTATTTATCTATCACGATCAATTGGTTGCTTTTGATGAAAAAATTCATTTTGGAGATAATTTTATAAAAGCTGGTTTCAAATGGGAAAATGGATTTTTTTCATGTAATGTAACTTTGAACGATGGTTTTTATGAGAGATCATGTGTTTTGTATTATATTGGTGCTATTTGTTCAAAAGTTGCCGCTACTCAACAACTAGACACTGAGAATGGCCTCAAAGAAGCTCTTAGACTTTATAAATTAGCAGCCGAGTGTTTTTTACAAATTAAAAATTGTCAGACTTTTCTAAACGAGATGCCAAAAGCGAATGATTTACATCCGAAAACAATGAATGTTTTATTGAATTTAATGCTTAGTCAAGCTCAAGAAGTAGGCTTTGTCAAATGTGTTTTTGACAAAATGTCAAATTTGAACAAAAGTAAAATAGCAGCAAAATGCGCAGATTATTATGGTGATACTCTAATTGCCTTAAATGCACCAACAGTTTGGTTTCTTAAAGAAAAATGGTCAAAATTAATCAAATTTAAACATTTATTTTATAGAGCAATTGCTGTTTATTATAAAGCACTTGATGATTGGGAAGAATTTCGAATTGGTAATGCTTTGGCAAGACTTAAACAATCTAGACAAGATCTTAAAGAGATCGATAGTAAATTTCGAACGAAAACTATGGAATTCTTTTTGAAACAGTCTAAGGAAGATTTTGAAAAATTAAAAAAAGAAAACAAAAATTTTCATCAACATGAAATAACAAATGTTAAGAATTTAGAATTATTGGAGCGTTTTGATTTGGCTAAGAGTTCAAGTGTTCAAATAAAATTTCCAATGAGCAAAGACTTTGTTAGTTTGGTTGATAAAATTGACACCAATCAAGAAAATAATAATATTTTAAAATTTTAATTATAGAAATTTTTTCAACCAATTTTAGAATTTTAATTGTATAAATATTTTTTAATTTTTAAAAATGCGTGAATTATTTAACATTAAAAACAAAAAAATGTTTATTTATTTTAAGCTTAATTTTGTTTTCACTTTATTAAATGAAGTGTTCGATTCGTTTGAAAATTACTAAGAAAAATTTTTTTTTAATTGAAACTTTCAATTTAAATTCGAAAATAATCTTTTTAAAAATTTGAAACCAAAATAAAAATTCTAAAAAATTCGAAATACTGAATACCGTATAACTTTATTTAAAACTTAGGGGGATTTCCGAGAGAAATAAAACATACAAAAAACAATGTTTAAATGGCGTTTTACTTAAAAAACACGTAAAAACCTGAAAAAAAAAACAGATTAAGAACCATAATCTTTTGGCAATAAATATTTTTTTTTAACGTTTTCAGGCGATTTTTCAATATAAAAAATGTGAAAAAATTGTTTTTTTTATCTGTTTTAAAATAAAACACTTTTAAAACACCAAATAAAACGCCGTTTTCTTTTAATAAAAAAAGTTAAAATTTTTTTCAATATTCTCTAATCCCATACTTAATTCAAATAAAATTCTAATTGGCCCAAGGTTAATAAATAAAAAGAATATAAATTAAAAAAATAAAATTTGTGTATGAAATTTTTTTTCTTTAAATTTTTGCATTAACCTAGGGTATTTATATTCAAGTTTTCATTTAGTCCCATGAGGCATTAAATAACGCGAATACTTACACACACCCTTTTATATTAAACTAAACTTTAAAAAAGAACTCGATATCATATCAAAAAAAGCAAAAAAAAATAATTTAATTAAAAGATTAGAGGATAAAATACTACCAGTTCAAAGAAGATTTGTGTAATAATTTTTAAAAGCTATATTCTCAAGCATATCGTATTCTTCCCATCAAGACAAAAATTTCGCATATACAGATTCAAGCTCCACTTAATCTCGAAAAGGTCACAAAAGCTCTTAGAGAATTGTAAAAATCCGTCATAAGACGTAATATGATGCGTTTTCCAAAATTGTCGTCATTTTTTGATTTTTTACCAAGCGTTATGCGACATTATTTATTAAGATTATATATATTTTTTATTATTTTATACCATGTGTCATATGACGTTATCCAACGTTAGTTTTGAAATAAAATATGACGTCATTCGACGGACTGTTAAAAAATTTTTTCCAGCTCTGTAATATTGATTAACTAAAGAATTCAGTGAAGACTGATGTCACGCTACAAAAATTTCAAAATCATGCTACATAGTATTTACACTTGGAGTATTTAGAAAAGGGTCCAATAAACGAATTTTCTTTAATGATCCGGAATTATATCCTAAGTGACTAGGTGAATTTTCGTTTAAAAAGCGCCTTATTAAATAATTCAAATTTATTTTTTTTTACTTTATTTGTTTTAAGGGACTTTTTCAATGAAAATTCTCTTATTTGAGATCAAAAATAGAATTTTTTCGGGTGATAAAATCGTCACGTTCCTATTTGACATCAATAAATAAATTTACTTTTATAAACCTTGAATAGATCCTAAAATAAACGAAAAAGAGTTTCAAATTCTTTTACCCACTCAAATAGCTTCAGCAAATAACAACCTAACACTTCGACTGGAATAGAATCAAAATACTCTGATTTCATTATAAACTTTAAGACAAATAAGTACATTATTTTTTTTATTAAAAAAATTTGATAGCGGTGGGATTCGAACCCACGCCTGTTAAGACTGGTGCCTAAAACCAGCGCCTTAGACCACTCGGCCACGCTACCTTATATTTAAAATCAAGTCTAAAAAATAAATAACTCTCTTAATAATTATGTCTTGTTTTTATTTTTTAATCTTGACTTAAAATTGCGAAACCTCGAATAAAGCTCATTCAAAATTAAATAACATAAACCAAGTGAGATAAAATAACACAACTCACCAAAAGATAAGATAAAATTTATTTTTTAATTCTTGAAAACAGGATGAAATCTTAACAACAACAAAAAAAGGGGTCACCGAGAGTAAAGTTTGTAATTTTATTTATTTTTTTCAAATTACACTCATTAAAAAAAGATAATTCACCGGAAAAGCGATACCAGAAAAAATAAATTTTTTTTTTCATCTCTTATCTTTTGAATGTTATCTCTCTATTTTTGAAATAAATAAAATACCGACTTGAGTTTGTAATTTTCTTCCGTGTACAAAATCGAGTAACAATTCAATTAAATAGAAATTAATTGGATCAATTAATAATTTTGTTGTCTAAAGAGTATTTAAATGAAAAAAATATTTTTTATTGCTTCAGTAATTCTAATTTAAATTAATCAATTAATTATTTATTTTTGTTAAAGAATGAGTAAAGACAATTTGGATTTGTTGTTGTGTCAATCTCAACCACCAGTACGTCAACGTAGACAACGTACCAATTTCAGCGAGGATGTCACTGAGATTTTGGACGATTTTTTCAAGAAAAATCCCTATCCGGATATAAACGAACGTGAACAAATGGCTAAACAATTGAATACTAGTGAAGATAGAGTGCAAGTATGGTTCCAAAATAAAAGAGCTAGATATAGAAAAAGAGTTCAAAAAGAAAATAGTTCAAATGTTATTAAACCAGCTGTGAAAAGAGTAAAGAAGCAAGATTTAAACACGACGCCTGTATCAATGAATAATGATTCGGGTTATTCTAGTTATTTACAATCTCCTTTAAATGAGTCAATTAACTTAACAAATACACTCTCGTATCCAGTTGTTAATAACTCGACACCTTTCTCATATTCACCAATTTATTACTATTACTATTACAATCAATTTAGTCCAGTTCAATATAATCAATCGTCTCCTGTTCAAAATCAAACTACACAATCTCTTAAATCAAGTGGTCTCTTTAGACCTTTTGAATAATTTTTTTTTTTAATTTTAATTTGAATTTTATGTAAATACCCTATTTATTTTTAATTATTTTTTGATTAATTTTAAATAAAAATATTAACAATAAAAAATTAATATTTTTTCTTTAACCGTTTTTATTCCGAAATTTTTATTCTTGCTTTAAAAACTTAAAGCTAAACAAAAACATAAGTTATACTTGTCTTCTTGTAAAATAGAAAAAAGGTCTACATATTTAACACAATTAAAAAACTCATCACGTCACAAAATTTTCAAAAAGATAAAAACTATTTAATACAATTTTTTTTCTTCAAAATAAATTGAACACAAAAAAGTTATTTTAAAAATTCGGACAGTCGGATCACAATTTTTTTAAACTGACTCGGTATTGTCCAAAAAGTTAAGAAAATCAAACGTTAACATATTCAAGCAAAAAATTAAACGGTTAAATTAACCGTTAACCGATGAACGCTATTAATAAAAAAGCCTGTAAGCTTTGGTAATTATTGAAAACCTTGATGTTGGTTCTTCTTGAATATTAATTGAATTCCAACCTTTAATTTGTCAATAATAGGGTTGTAAATTTTCACTTCTTAGCTCTTTTATAAACAGTGTCCTAATTGGAAAATTGGTTATTTGTCAGGATTTTTTTTTGTTAATTTTTAATTTATTAGTCTTGAGTAATTTTAGGTTTTTTTTAAAACATATTTTTAGTCTTTGTGTCATTTCAGTTTATTTGTTTGTTGTGAATGTTCTTGAATTAATACTTGATCAAATCTTCCTCTAGCTCTACTATTACCGCCTCTACCACCACAGCGACTCATTCCACTTTGACTTTCTGTGTTTATAGGATTGTCTATTTGCCCTTATAATCTTAGAGCTTGGCTTCCACGTGGTCAACCTCTTCCTGTCTCTCTACCAACCCTTAAAAAATTATTCCCAACAGGAATAGCTGGTTGGGCAAATTGCTCATCCAATGAATTCTAAGACAAATCTCAAGAGCATCTGACATACGGTCGATTGGCACAAAAGACAAAGCCATCCACATTTTAAGAACTTTTTGCACATTTTGTTTATTATACTCATTTTTCAATCCATAAGTGTCTATAGCCCTACGAATAGCTTGTAAAAAAATGAAATTGGCAACCTTTCACTCTTAAGCCGAATTGATTGCTAAATTGAAGCGTTAATACTAGTGAGTTCAAAATCACTTGTCAATTGAGTAGGTGATACTCGATATCATTCATTTTTAAAATTTAAAATTTTATTTTTAAAATCACATTTTATTTTTATTTCAATTTTTATGCTCACAAAAATAGAAGCTAACTTAAAAAATAAAATTACATATAAATAATTTTTAAAATCATGTTCATGACATAAAGTTTTCTTAACATTGTAAAATTCCTGACCAAAAATATCCTGACAAAAAACCAATAAATCGTCCTAATTTATTATATTTACTCACCAAGGTACCATTTTACTGAATTTTTTGGGCTAGTAAGTAAACTGGTCGTTATTTAAAAAAAAATTGTGACGAAAAGTTATTTTTTGTCTTTACTTTTTGTGTTTAATTTATTTTTAAGAAAAAAAATTGTGCTAAATAATTATATTCTATTTTTTAAGAATTTGTTATGAGAAGATTCATTTTTGTGACGTTCAGTTACAATTTGTGTTGAAGAGTTTTTTAATTGTGTTGAAATAATAAACCCTTAGAAAAATAAGAAAAAGTAAATTTTTTTTTGAAACAAAGTTACACTGAAATAAGGCGAAAATTTACGTAGAACAGTAAAAGATAATCAGTTTTATTCGTCAAATTCAATTAAAGGACTAATTCAGACTTGATTTGTTGTCGATTTCTTAAAGCACATAACTTGGCCTTTTTTATGTAAAATTGAAGTTCAAAAAAGTCTAATTTAAAAAAAAAAACTTCCCATGTAAAAAAGATTATACTCTAAATTGTCATAAAAAAAAGTAAAAGCAAAGTTCTTTTTTCTGATAAATTATTTTATTCAAGCTTCGACGTTTCGACAAACAAAGGTATCTCAAGGAATAAAATTTTTCTTAAAAATAATTTTATGTTTTTTTAAAAACTAAAAAAAGTTATAAATTTTTAATGCAGTTATTTGTATACAAAATTTACACCTACGTTAGTTTTTTTCTAAATTCTAAATATTCTAAATTCTAAACTTGATAATTTAGAATGGAAAAAGATTCAATTCTAAATTAACTTGTAATTTAGAAAACTAGAATTTGGCGGTTTTAAATAATTCTAAACAATGTATGTGTTTTTTATGTTCTAAATTCTGAGTTTTTGTCTAATGTTTAAATATCTAGATTATAATTAAACAATTATTTTGTGAGTTACAAAAATACATAATGGATTTAATTCGATTTGAAACTATAATGAATCTTAAGGCTTCGAGAAGTTTAAGAATCTTCAATAAAAATAAACGTAATCAGTATTTTTGAATACTAGAATCGATAAAATTAAAAAGTGCATAACTCCTACTTAATTATTCCTTTTACATTCTAAATATTTTAAAAACACCGTATTGATAAAAAATTGTGCTTAATTTATAATTATTATAAATGAACTTTGGTTTAAGTTGGTAAGGAAATATTTTTTCGAAAATAAGGTATTTTTTCAGATTTCAGATTTGAATGGCGGTAAATTCAGATTTGGAGAATTTATTTAAGATATCGTGAAAGTTTTGAATCGTCTGAGCTTAAATTTTTAATTAACGACAGATCAAATTAAATATTTTATCCATGA
>NTPY01000727.1:99345-115809 GCA_002922825.1 Brachionus calyciflorus
AAATTCTAGTTTTCTAAATTACAAGTTAATTTAGAATTGAATCTTTTTCCATTCTAAATTATCAAGTTTAGAATTTAGAATATTTAGAATTTAGAAAAAAACTAACGTAGGTAAAATTTACAAGTAATTTTGAAATTAATTTAAAGTCACAGTAACTATGCACTAGTCTAAAATGTAAAATCTCAACAAAAATTTTTTTGAACTAAAATGACTTCAAGCAAAAAGTAAATTCAAGGTTCTCTCGTAGTTTAATGCATGTCTCTTATAAGTCCAAAAGTATGTTTTGTTGTATGTTCTTAAACCTGGGTTTTAAGTGATCTGATTGAATGAAAAAAATGGCAAATTAGATTGCTCGATATGTCATTAAACCCAGGTTTAAGTCCATGCAATAACTCACAAGCACACTAACAAAAAAATTAAGAATTAAAATTTGATTTTTTTTTAATTACATTTTTGCAAAAAAATAGCCTAAAACAACGTTTGAACATTTTTTATTCAGTATCTGCAATTGATTTGTAAAATGTTAGTCATTTAAAAGGATTAGTAATTTTTTGTGCAATTTTAGCAGAAAATTAGCAAAGAATTTTCTTGACACCAATAATCGTTTTGCATTTTTGTAACAATTCACACAGCCAATTCAGAAGTTTTTCAGATTTTCTTATAAACTGCTCCTTATGAATTGCATATTTTTTAATTGCATCGATGTTTTGTTAAATTTTTCCTCATGTTTGATTAGTTATGTACTTTTTTTTGTACCAAAATTCAGAATTTCTATAGAAGCTCTGTTTTTGCCATATCTTAAAGTTATTTTCTATGCTAATTTTTTAAAAAGTTTTAGTAAAATGTTGTGAATAATATATAGAAAATAAAAAAGTAATAGTAAATTCAAGGTTCACTCGTAGTTTAATGCATGTCTCTTAAAAGTCTAAAAGATATTATTTTTTATTCAAATTCTAAAAAAAAAATCATTTATCAGTTTTTACTCTATAAAAGAATGATAAATCCACTTGAATATTTTCCAAATTTATTATAGAGACAAATCTCTTGTAAAGTAAACATCATTATAATCAAAATATTGTGAATCATTTGTCGCTTCGCCAAATATTTTACAAATATTATTTTCATATTGAAAAATTCTAGAGGGGGAGATAGCTCAGTTGGTACCGTCATGGGCGTCCAAGCAGAAGGTCGAGAGTACAAACCCTGTGCGAGTCAAAAAAATTCAAATGAGTTCCCAAATTATCTCCTGGTGTTATATTGAGTAAAACACCTAACTAACCTAGCTTGTGGCCGTCGAAACGCTACTTTAATTTAATTTAATTTACTTTAATTTTATATTTCTCCAAATTTGGAGGTTAATTCTATTCAATAAATAAATATTGAAAAATTCTACAATAAAAAATTCTTATGCACCAATTCAAACAAAAAGATTGGTCAAAAACTTTTCTTGTGTCCAATAAAACATTTGCAAATTTATCTGTTTTCTTGTATTCAAACATATGTTTTTGAACTGATTTTAAACACTTTTTTTCTTTTAAATCAAAACTTTCACCTCCCGTACAATTTTTAATTGAATTAGTTTGACAATCATAATATTTATTTGTTTCTAAAACAATACCGACCTTATCAGCTGAATTCCTACATCCTGAAAATAAATTAGAATTACATTAATTAAAAGCTTAAAATTATCTAGTTTTTACCATGGTAACACGCTGAATAATTGTTACATTGTCTTGTAAATGGGTCAAAGAGAAGATTGTCAAAACAACCAACTAGATTGTAAAAGCCATTGACACATCTATAATATAAGCCACAACTACGAGGTTCTGGAGAGTATTCGATCAGTTCCAGACATTGCATAGTCCTATCAACAATTCCACAAATACCATTACTATCTGTTTTTGCCATATTATGAGTTATTCCAATTTTTCTTTTCTGATAGCAAGTTTTTTTAGACAATCTAAATGTATAATGAGTACACTCTGGATTGATTAAGCAATCCACCCAGCATTTCTCGAAATTAGATACATCATATATTTTTATGTCGTCCCAAATGAGATCACAGTTTTGAGCATATTGCCCAAGCCATTTTATTGAGAAAACTTGATAGAAATGAATAAGGCCAGTAAAAAAATAAAATGAATTCATTTCGTTTTGTTAGAAAAGGTAGCTTATTTTAATTGATGAAAATAAAAGTAAGAAGTGAAGCTTTTTTTTATAAGCGATATTCATTACTAACGAAAAAATAAAAAAGAATAAATCCGAACAAATATCAATTTTTAATTGAATTTTTTATTATTTTGGAATAAAATTTTATTTTCCAAAAAGAAAAACTTTTAAAAAAATATTAAGCTTCCTCTTTGAAAAACAAGAAAATTTTTTGGAAAAAATTAATTCTATTTTTTCCGAAAATTCTTTAACATTTTTTCTTTACAATCAATAGTTTTGTTTTTATTATTTTAGATTAGTCTTTGACTCAACAAAATGAAGTTGGATTTCTTTGGACACTTACGTTTTAAACAGCTAATTTTTTATTTCGCAAAAAAATATACCGGACCTAATAAAAGACGATCAAGTTCTAAATAAAGATAATGATAAAGGTAAGCTTTTTGGTGAAATACTAGAGTCCACTTTTAATATTAATAATGACTTCACAGATAAATCTAAAGAAACTGATGTTAAGAATACCAATTCAATTTTTTTTTTATGTCTTTAGCTGACCTTGATTTTGAAGAGATTTCTTTGAGTGAAATAAAAATCGCTTTAAAAAAATTAAAGCTGGTGTTCAGTCTGTTCTTATCAGTCCCATCTTATTCAGTATTTTCATAAACGATATCCCGACAAAAAGGTCCGTTAATGATAGCTACTCTCTCCTTTTCGCCGACGATTTAGTAACGGTTTAAGAATCTAGAGTTAATAAGTATCTTAAAGAAACTGAACCTTTGCTTTGTAAATTGAAAATGAAAATCTCTGTAGATAAATCATCTTACATTCTTTTCTCACGTAAGAAAGAAAAGTTTAATCTAAACCTTAGACTATTAAATAGGTTCTTGCCAAAGGAAAAAGAACTTAAATTTTTAGGGATTTATCTTGACGAAAAATTATCCTTTAAAAGACAAATTGATGATATAAAGAAAAGATCTATGAATAGGCTCAATTTCATCAAAATTCTTTTTAACAAGAAATGGGGCTTAAGTTTTAACACTTTAAGTTCTCTTTATAAAAGTCTAATTGGATAAATTGTTGACTACTCTTTCCCCTGCTTAAACCTTTTAACAGACACATTAATTTCTAAACTCCAAAAAATTCAAAATATAGCAATTAGATCAATACTTCATCTAAAAAAATCGACTCCACTTAGAGTTTTGGAATTTGAAGCAGAAAATTTACTTAAACTTCATAAAATTGATAATAGACTTTTTGACTTAAAAGAAAACTATATCCGGAACTCACTTTTCCACAAGAACCCTATGATGATACAGCTTATTAAAGAATATAAAAGAAGCTTCGAATCTCGAGACATCATCCTAATTTCTACTCAACTTTGTAACTCATATTTAACACTTGATCCTTTCATGCATCCTTTTTCGTATTACTTATCTTTTCATGCTTTACAACTCTTTCAAATTTAATTCTATTTTTTTAATTATTTTTAAGTTAAAACTTTTTTTTTTTGTTTTGTTGTTATCTTAATACTTTTTTTTTTTCTGAAGGAGGCATACTCGTTCAGATTTACATAAACAAATAAATAAATAATTTAACCGATTATATTATTTAAATAGTGGATTTTTCGATATAATCGAAAAAGTTTTTTTTTATATTTTACCATTTACCGTAATGACTTACTATTTCATGCGGCAATTAAACTTGAAATTTCGAATTTATTCCTACGCGTTAAATACGTGGAAACAATAATTTTTTTGAAAAGTGATAAATGCTGCATTTAATCTCAAAGAATTTAACTGTAAATGACAAAAAATATACGAAAATTGAATCATTTTCGAGAGTCGATGCCTCTTTTCTTAAAAATGGTCAAGCTATGCTTAAAAGAACTGAAGAGAAATTAGTCGAATTAGCTAATGGTTGTATATGTTGTACATTAAGAGGAGATTTAATCAAAGAAATATCCAAACTTGCCAAAAAAAATAAATTTGATTATTTACTAATTGAATCGACTGGTATGGCTGAACCTCTAGCTATAGCCAAGGCTTTTTCAGTTGAAAACTTTGTATGAAGTAATCAAAAAAAAATTTAAAGAAATTAAGAAAAGACTTCTTTGGACGAAAAAAAAATAAACCTTGCATTTTAATCATTTCTAAAACTTTCAAAATAAAAGGCAAATCCAAGCAAAATTTTTTTTAGTGAAAATAAAATGAAAAAAAAG
The DNA here is from genome assembly GCA_002922825.1 of Brachionus calyciflorus. NCBI lineage: Eukaryota > Metazoa > Rotifera > Eurotatoria > Ploima > Brachionidae > Brachionus > Brachionus calyciflorus. The sequence goes on from NTPY01000727.1 coordinate 103,730, forward strand.
GAATGGCTCAATTAAATAGGAAAAAATTATAAATTAAAAGAAATCGAATAACTTTTTTAGGTTTTTAAATTGAAACTTATTGAACTCTCTTAAAAATATTTATTAAAATGAAATTGAAAATTGGAAAAAAAAGGAAGAAAAGAGAAGTATCATATTAAATTTACTTTTTATTGAAATAAAATTAAATTAATATGAGTCTCCTTTTTTTGCGTTAATAAACATGAAAACTAAATTGAGAAAAAAGGTCGTGGTGTTTTTGTTTAAAAAATGGAAATAAATTTGAAGACCTTTTTATTCCTTTTTAAATAAAAAAATGTCTTTTTTTCTTAAATATATATAAATCTACTCAAAAATTATTCCTTAAGATAAACTCGAATTTAAACATATTTATTCTCTTTTTTGCTCAAATTTGTCGAAATTAATAATGAAAAAGGGGACATACAAGCAATACTTATATGATCCACATAAAAGAGTACCGAAAACAACTTACTATAGAAATTTAAAAAAAAATAAATTACAAATTATGGGTTTAACAACTCCAGCGATTTTGTATTCAAAAAAAAATTGTGAAATAAAAGATTCTTTTCTTTTATCACCCCGAGAAAATCCTATGAATTTTTCAAAAGAAAATACCCAAGTTAGCGGGCTAGAGGCAGAAAAATTAGAGAATTTATCTTCTGATTCAATAAATTTTCAAGATTTAAACGAATATCCTCCTATAGATTTATATGATGAAGATGACGATTTTGAAAAAGAAACTGATTCTATTTTCAACCAATTATATGATTCCTTTAATGAGGATATTATTTCTCAATCAGATTTAGCAGCTGGATATTTGATATTGAATCGACCATGACAAGGAAAATGTTAACATTTTCCTTGTCATGGTCGATTCAATTAATAGCAAACTAATGAGATTATTATGACACTTATACATTTTCTCTTTAAACTTTGGATGTATTTGTAAATCTAATTCGCCTTAAACTTGAAAAATTTCAAGAAATTACGCCAATAATTAAATGAACTGTTAAACTGCTGAACCGCTCGAAACTTCCTGTTGCCAAAAATAATGGTATTTTAAGATTTAAATTTAAAGAATCAATTTTAATAAAAAAATTATTTATTTAAAAAGAAATATTTACAAAAAAAAATGTAAACTAATTTAAGAATAGAGTATTTCGATTTCTTTTTTGTAAAAACTTTCGATTTCTTTACGCTTAAGCTTAAGCGAATCAGTAACTAGACCTGTTTCAGGCAACCATTGCTCTTTAACAAATCTACACTTGGCCGGTATTTCAAAAGTCTCAAGACCTTGTTTTTTACAATGATCAAATATATTCTTATTGAATTTATCCTTCCAATTTTTATTCTTTTCCAATATATCAATAAACTCGTTTAGAATATCTAAACTACGACGTCTACCCACTTGAGCTTTTTGACCCAATTCTAATTCGACATGTGCCGTACTAATTAAATCCTCGACTTTTTTAACATCCGGACTAATCAAACAAACACAATAGGTCTTTTTAGGATCGGCTATTACACAACAATTAGACACCATTGGAAGTAATTTAATAACATTTTCAACTTTATTCAACGAGACATACTCACCACCTTGAAGTTTAACCAAATCTTTTTTTCTATCAATAATCTTAAGACTACCATTCGGTAGCATTTCGCCAATATCCCCAGTCGCAAAATATCTAATACCATCGATCACGTGATAATCTTCTTTAGTTTTATCAGGCATTTTATAATAACCCAATGTAACATTATCTCCACCAATCCAAATCTCACCTCTCGGATTTGGCTTATCACTCACTCGATAATTACCCTCAACCCAATTTACTAATCTAATCTCACAACTACCAATAACACTTCCTACTTCTTCCACTTCAGTTTGAAATGGAAATTGAGTAGTACCACCAGCACATGTCTCAGTCAAACCATAAGCTTGTACAGTTGTACAAAAATGAACTTGACAAAATTCTTGTAGTTCTCTATTTAACATAGCGCCACCCGATATAATCAATCTAATTCGACCACCAAATAAAGCCTCATTTAACTTACTAAAAACAATTTTATCCATTAGGACGCTCGATTTTCCTTGCTTGACTTTTCTTAATTTTTTTCGAGCTGCTGTTTCTAGTAGAATTTTTTTCAAATCACTCTCTTTTGATATTTTATCTTTGACACCTTTGCTTATACGCTCGAGTACTGTTGGAACACAAGCAAGAAGACTTGGTTTCAAAACTTTAATATCACCCGTATCACCGGCTTTAATTGCAGTTGATACATCGGAAAGAGTTAATGGATTCGAATAGCCTATTGAGACACCCTCAATTATAAAACTCATTTCAACTAAAAGTTCGAAAATGTGAGCAAGTGGTAAATAGGCAATATAACTGTCGTTTTTATCGAAAGTACCGAAGCGTTTGATTAAAGATTTTCGCGCTGTTAGAATATTACCATGTGTCATCATGACACCTTTTGGATTACCAGTCGATCCTGATGTATACATTATAATAGCTAGATCACTGGGAACTGGACGTTCATAATTACTCTCTGAATTTGAGGTTTTTCCTATTTCAACAAGTTCGTTGAATGAATAAATATTCATTGATTTTATATCGGATCTCAAAGAGTCACAATTTGGCGTGAAAGCATCACTTCATAACAAGACAAAAATAAAGAAAATTAATTCAACAAAAAATTAATAGATTTCGCTTACGTTAAGACTAATATGTTTTTAATTGTTGGAATTTTATCAATTATTTTTTTGAGCTTAGATACACTATCACCACTTGCTATTATGGTCGTAGCTACTGTTTCGTTTATACCGTATGTTAATGCATCAATACCTTAAGATTTAAATTTTTAATTGACACTTTTTATTGGGAAATTTTTTTTAATTAAATTCAATTTCAATTTGAAAAATTTCCAATAAAAAATTCAAATTGAATTTCAAAATTAAAATCTTTTTTTTATCTAAAAAAGGAATCAGTACCAGTAATTTCCAGTACTACGGAAACTTTTCAATTCTCTAATGCTTTTCTGTCTATATAATAAAGAAATTGTATCTTTAAGATCTGTTATGCCAGCTTGAATCAGTGAAGTTTTCAAAAATTGAGTAAGCACAAAAACATACTAAAAAGATATTTGTTTGCCAAAGCTGAGCAAAAACTCTTAATTAGTATTGTCTTTGGTCTGAACTTGAAAAAATAATTAACGTACGCTTTGTACAAAAGACAACAGTATTTGGATCGAACATTTTCGAAAGAATATTCAGAATCAACGTATACGAAAACCTAACAGTAGCTGATTTTACCAAGAGGGATACCTCAAAAGGCGTAAAAATTACTTTTTTGAGGTATTTGAAATAATTTTTGATACTTACAAAACCAATTTCAGATTAACCTTTAAAAAATTAAGCCATGCTATATAACTGATTGTAAAGCTAAAGGTGAATGTATAATAAATCTTCAGGGTACTAAGATTTTGAAATTTCAAAAAACAAACATGAAAATTAAGCATTGTTAAGCATGAAAAGTAAGTAAAGGAAGGGGCCAAAATTAAAAGTCATATATCATCCCCAAGACCGGCTATATTGTCTCAGATTTAAGACTTTTTTGAAGACCTAATCCAGAAAAAAAATTTTAAAAAATGCAAGCTATCAAATTTTTTTTTGAAAAATGAGTTCAGTTTGAGTTCCATTCAGGAAATACTAGAAAAAACAGGTTCTAAGGGTTATGTGATTTTGGCTATTATTTTTGCCTATTTAGTTATTTCCATATTGTATTTTTATAGTATCAAATTATAGGAAATTTAATTTTAAAAAAAGTTAGCCGAACAGTTTATTGAAATCTTTGCTCAAAAAAAAGTTATCTACAATAAAAGATTTTAAATTGATTGATAATAATTCTAGATAAAGCGAAAATTTTTTAAATTGAAAATTTTAACTACATTACCGTTTTGACACATGGTTTTGAGGTAAATTTACGTCATTATACGTAATTTTACGTAAATTAACGAAAATTTACGTAAAACCACTTTTGTGAATTTTCGTAAAATTACATTATTTTAAAGGCGGATGCACCATAAAGTCGAATTGGTGTTTAAATTGTTTTTTTCGTGGAATAAATATTTTTACGTTATTCAGCGTGCTTTTTTAAGCTAGAATATGAAAAAAAAACTAAACCTTAAACTTTTCCCTGGGGGCTATCTCTAAGGCGCCAAAAGCACCTTTTTTTCACTAAAATCAAAATTAATTGAAAATAAAAAACCTAAGTAAAATTTCGATTATAAATTCGAATTCATCAGGCTGTCCCTAAAATCCGGACACGGACCAAAAAACTAGCACACTAAAATCCGGACACGGACCGATAGAAAGGCTCCTAAAATCCGGACACGGATCTGTATTAACTAAAATCCGGACACGGACAAATAGAAAAAATTTTTAATATTAAATTTTAAAATACCGAGTTTTATTAAAACGAAGGAAGTAAAAAACAACAAAAAAATTTATAAAATTTTATATTTAAATTTTTTAACTCTTTTTGGACTTATTTTTTGATTTGGCATCTAAAATGAAAAACAAAATAGAATTCACTTTTTAAGTAAAACTTTGCCATGCAACAAAAAATCAATATTTAGAACACTTTGAAAATTTTATTGCAAACTCTAATTTTTAACAATTGCATGAATTTTTTAAATTTATTATTTTTAAATTCCGTACTTTAATGTTTAAAAAAAATCAGTCCGTGTCCGGATTTTAGTGTTTAAAAAAAAATTCCGTGTCCGGCTGTCCGTGTCCGTGTGTCCGTGTCCGGATTTTAGGGATAACCAATTCATCATCAAAAATTGAGTTAGATTACTATTTTTCAAGTTTTTTTCCAATTCTCAAAAAAAGTTGTCGAAAAAATTAGATTTTTGCGGATTTAATCAATTAGAAAAAATCGAATTTTTGCGATTTAGCTGATTTTAGCTGATTTTAGGCTAAAATTTTAGAATTTAGCTATCTTTAAAGAGCTAAATGACTTTTGATTCTTGTCAAGCCCAGTGAGCTGAGCAAATTGATCTCAATCATAACTTTTTTCAAAAAAATTTTCATATTTTTTGTCATTCGTTGCGTAAGATATTTTTATCTATGGATTTTAAGCTCTCAAAGATCAATCACCAGCAACTTTTGTACACCAATTTGCTCAGCTAACTGGGCTTGACAAGAATCAAAAGTCATTTAGCTCTTTAAAGATAGCAAAATTCTAAAATTTTAGCCTAAAATCAGCTATAATCAGCTATAATCAGCTAAATTCGCAAAAATTCAATTTTTTCTAGTTGAATAACTTATTTTGACAAAATCTAAAATACAAAAAATAAAATTTTTGAAAGATTTAAATATTAATTTCTTGTTTCTGTGAAGGTTTCGATTTCAAAACTGGAATTTCAGAATTTTTTAAGCCAAAACAAGCCATTAGACGTAATTTAGTAAAACAAAAGAAAAATTAAATACATATGAATAAAAAAATAGAAAAAAAAATTTTTGTAGTAAAAAAATGTGATTTTAACACAAAAAACGCTGTAAAACATCACTTTTATCAACACAAAAATAGCTAATTTTATTAATTTAATTTTTTTTCGAAAAAAAATTTGATTTTAAATTTTCAATTTAAAAAAAAATTCGCTTTATCTAGATTTATTAACAATCAATTTAAAATCTTTTGTTGTAGATAACTTTTAAAAAATAAGTTTCTACGAGTCTGTTAGGGCTTCAGGTTCATATTTTTTACTAAAAATTAAATTTTTTATGTTTTAAAAAATTTTTTTGGACATTGACTTGAACAAAAAAATTTCAAAAATTATGAACTTGAAGCCATTGAGAGACTTGTTTTTTAAGACTTGTAAACAACTCTGCTTAAGTTTATTTTTTATCATATCAAAAATTTTCCGGATCATTATGGGACACCCGTTAATATTTTCACACATTTTTTTTTTTAAATGAAAAAGTCAAAATAGGAAATTGAAAAAGGGGCCAAAAGCGACTGAAAAGGCAAATAAAACTAACTACTTGTAAGTTTCTTATAATTAAGTTAATTGAATAAATGAAAGTTGAAACGGATATGCCGTTAATTCGGCAGGATTGCAGTTTGAAACTAAAATCTTGTTTTTCATTATTTTATGAGTACCTTGATGAAGCATAAAACAAAAAAACACATGTTTCACAATTTACTACCTTTAGTTGAATAATTTATCAATTAGACTAATTCATAATAAAAAAAATATTTACCTTGAGAAATTACGATTTTTATATTTAAAGCATTCTATTACGTTTTTTAAAAAATATAATTTGCTCAAATTACCTAAAGTTGCATATAGGGTGACAACAACAGCTTTTATTTTAAAACAAGCCAAAGCACTCATTAACCATTCAGCCCTAGTCTCAGAAAATATAATTACACTATCATTTGATTTGATACCAATTCGTAAAAAACCACTTGCTAATCGATCGACTTTTAACAACATTTCTTGATATGTAGTCCATTTATACTCTTTATCCATATTGTATTTTTTGAAAACTTTTCCATTTGATTGTACTTGATCTTCCACACAAAGCACTGCTCTCACACCCATTGTCTTTATTTGCTGATGCTTACGTGCCGCTTCGCTAAACTCAACATAAATATTACTATTCGGATTAGTAATACGCTCTAATTTATCAGTCATACAAGACATATATGAATAAGAATCAGTGCCTATTTTAACCGGTTTGCTAAATGGTTTTTTTGTCGGTAATTGTTTGTAGCGAGCATCTCGACGCTTACAACAATTTATACACGAATCAATTAGATTTATAATAAATAATAGCGGATAAACAACTAAATATTTGACCACTTTAGACATCTTAGAAAAAAAAATATATATTTTTCTAAAATACCTATGATTCAATCAAAAATATTTTTTATAGAAAAAATTTCTTTTTTTTTGAAAACTAAAATTGTTGCCATTGTTTATATTTCTGAATTCGGCATTGTTTATACCTTAGTGAAAAATAAAAAATTATGTAAAAAATAATGTAATGCTCTTTTTTAGTTTCGAATCATTTGAAGAAAAAAAAAAGAAATAGTAAAGGTATATAGAGATGTTTGCTTTAATAAATCGTACCATTTGGTGAATACCAATTCAGAATTCAAAATAATTAATCGAATTTTACCTGAGATTTTAATTTTTCTTTGGAATTTAACTATATAAAAAAAGCCCTTGTTTTTTTTATTTAGTTAAAATTTAAATAAATTAAATTATGGTATAGATTTGATCTGAGGTAAAGTTGAGAGCTTAAAATTATTACGCTTTTAAAATTTAATTGATGTATTTCCAAAGGAAATAATTTATTTTCTTAAAAGAATATTTTGATTGTGAATCACAAAAAAAAGGTTTTATTTCTTACAATCAAAATTTTAAATTTTTTAAGTCTAGAGGAACTCATTAGAAAATTTTTCTAGAACATTTTTTTGTGTTCAAAATGATTGCATGATTTTTTTTTTATTCAAATAGTTTTGTGAAGCAAATAAATTAATGTCATGTAACATCAGGCTTAGAGTAAAATGGAAAAATAAATAAATTCCTCTAGACAAATAAGTTTCAAATAAAATTTAATCAAGAAAAATTTGAATGAGATTGTTAACAAAAAATATATAAATTTTTTTGTTTAGAAGAAAAAGCTCAATTTTTTTTACGTTCTGAATAAATGTTTTTTGATTACATAACTATATTATTAGAACATTAGGTATCAAGCAAATGATGTTTGAAAAAATTTTGATTATAAATTAAAATTTTTTTAAGTCTTTTATAATTTTATATTGAAAGAAGTTGAACAGAGATATATCGTGCATTAAATTAATTATTGATCGTTACAATGAAACAAAATCAGGTAGTCCTCCATTTTCTTTTCTAAAGGATTTTAGAAATCTGATCCGTTTACTGAAGAAAAATCGCACTGAATCTTCCCATGTACTTGAAAATCAATTGATATTGTCTAATGGTAAGGCTGCATCTTCATTTTTAGTCAGAATAAGGTTATTGGCAAATAAGCTCGAATGGAAAGTTGCTGTTAAGAAACCTCGCTTTACGGCAAATCATGTTAAAGCTAGAAAAGCATTTTTTAAAATAGTAAATCATGGTCAGTGTCAAAATAGATACAATTTTTTTCATTGAAAAAATGAAAATTGAGTTTAAAGACCGAAAAAAAAGAATTCCCATTCGTAAGACCATTGCAGAGAAACACAATCAAGATTGTTTCATTCAACGTACAAAGCAAGGAAGTGATTCGATTGAAATATGGTGTTGTATGAGTTACTATGGCCCTAGGTATTCATTAAATATTTGATGGAATATTAAATGCAACCAGAAACATACAAATTTTGAATGAAAACTTGATTGAAACGATTGAAAAGCTGCGCCAAGACCAGCCGTTCATATTTTAGCAAGACAATGCACAAAAAAAAAACTCGATTTTCTCTAATTTTTTCACAATGCTGTATAGCTTTTTTTTTTGAATTTTAATGCTCAGGTTTATAAAATGCTCGCGAAATTTCGATAATTTTAGAGAGCTTTTTTGAAAACAATTTTTATCATCTTCAACCAGTGATGCGACGATTTCAAGAATTTTCAGGGTAGATCTACTTTACATTAAATTTAGAATCACTGTAGTTGCGTGCACTAAGAGTCAAATATCATATTTTAATGTATGCATAAGTGACCATCTATCTTATGTTAAAATCGACTAATAATAAGTGCATCGAAAGAAATTCGAGTTTTTGGTTTAAAGACAAGTTGTTAAAATTCGAGGATTTGAAAACAAAAATTAAAAAATTTCAAAATATCTTTTATTATAAAATATTAAAATCTAAATTTTTAGTGCGGTAACATAATTATCGACATAACTAGCTGATCCATGACTGAGGTCGATTTCTCACGAACGAGCATATTTGTAAGACATATTATTCCATTATACTACTTGGAAAAGTATAGTTTTATTTTTTGTTTATAAGTATTTATTACTTTGCATCCACTGTTAACTAAACGGACGCTCGATCTAGATATGGAGCAGTGCAGTTGTCACGTCTATGAGTGCTCGCGTCCCTCCTCAGTCCCCCTGGCTACGTCCTTGATTGCAAAATTGAATTTGTTTATCGACTTGACTAAACCAATTTTAATTCAAAATGGATTAAAAATCAAATTTTAAAACTAGAATTTAATTATTTCATAAGCATTTTTTTTTGTTTCTATTAAATTATTCACAAATTTCTCATTTTGAATATTTTACTAAGCAAAGCTTATTTATGCTGAACTCTCTAACTAAACTGAATTACATAAATAAAATTTATTTCTAAAAAATAGAAAAAAAAATCTTCCCACACCGGGAATCGAACCCGGGCCGCCTGCGTGAAAGGCAAGAATCCTAACCACTAGACCATATGGGACTCTCAAATACACTCAATTCCGTTTAGTATATTAAATTTAACTTTGAATTTGAATTAAAAAAAATGAGAAGAATTAAAAAAAATAAATTAAAAAAAAAAAAATTTTCATAAGCTTTTTTTTTATAAAATGAGAAAATAATTTTCTTTTATAGATTCATATTATTTTCTCATTTTATTTAAAAAAAACGCTTATGAAAGAAAAAAAAAATGTGATTTTCAAATGACATTCACATTTTAGCTTTTTTTTATTTTTCTCATTTTTCACCAATCAAAAAGAAAAGAAATTTCTCGTTTTTTTATGTTTCTACATACGTGAAAAGCTTGCAATAAGTTGCAACGTGATTGCTGAGCTCCTAAGTATAAAAACTCCATACAAGTTTTAAATTTCCCATTTTAAATTAAGAAAAAAAAATTTTCAAAATTAAAAAAAATATAGTAAAATGCCTCTTAAAAAAGTTGGTATACACTCACACGATCACGATCACAAAGCCAAAAAATCCAAATCAACAAAAGCAAAAAAGCTACCAGCTACAATATTATGTGGTTTTTTAGGCTCTGGTAAAACAACCCTACTCAATAATATTCTCAACAATACTGAAGGTCTCAAAGTAGCTGTTATAGTTAATGATATGAGTGAGGTTTCCATTGATGCCGCTTTAGTTAAAAATGGTCAAGCAATGCTTAAAAGAACTGAAGAAAAATTAGTCGAATTAGCCAATGGTTGTATATGTTGTACATTACGAGGAGATTTAGTCAAAGAAATTTCCAAACTTGCCAAAAAAAATAAATTTGATTATTTACTAATTGAATCAACTGGTATGGCTGAGCCTTTACCAATTGCCCAGGCTTTTTCAGTTGAAGATGACAATGGAAAAACCTTGTATGAAGTAGCCAAAATAGACACTATGGTTACAGTGGTCGATGCTTATAACTTTTACAATCAATTAAATTCAATTGAGACTATAACTGAAGAGGTTCGTATTGGTAAAGAAAAGAGAATGGAAGAAGTACCAATAGCTCAATTGTTCATAGACCAAATTGAATTTGCTAATATTATAATTATAAATAAATTGGATTTAGTAACACCTGAGCAAATAGTCTCAGTTGAAAATTTAATTAAAAAATTAAATCCTCATGCTGAAATTATAAAAACTTCCAATTCAAAAGTTGACTTGGACAAAGTGTTAAATACGAAAAAATTCAATTTTGAAGAAGCTCAAAATAGTGATAAATGGATTGAGGAATTGTCTAAAGTTCACAATTCTGAAATAGACGAGTATGGATTTTCGAGTTTTACATACAAAAAACGAAAGCCTTTCAATCCACAGAAATTATTTGATTTGTTGAGTACTAAAGTATTTAAAGAAGTTGTTAGAGCAAAAGGTTATGTATGGACAGCGACTAATCAATATGTTTGTGGTATGTTAAATGTTGTTGGAGATATATGTACTCTAGAAGCGAATAATATATGGTGGGCAGCTATACGTAAGAGTAAATGGGGTGATAATAAAAAAGAGATAAAAATGGTTGAAGACTCTGTGAAAGATATATGGGATCCGGTTTATGGTGATCGTAGAATTGAGCTTGTTTTTATTGGACAGACTATGAATCGTGATGAGATTATTCAAAAGTTAGATGAGTGTCTCATTACTGATGAAGAATTTGCTGCTGGTGATTGGAAATGGAAAGAAATTTGCACTGATCCATTTACTGAATGGGAATTGATGCTTAAAAATCATCCATTGAAGGCCAATTTTAAAGAGAAAGATGGTGAATGGGAAGATGATGATTCGGAATGTGAGGATGTTGAAGATGAGAATGAAAATGACAATTAATTGAATTTGTTTTTTTATTTATTTATTTTTTATCCATTTAAGGATCCTAGTTGTTAATATGCAAATTTTTTCTTTGTTTTCTTTCTTTGTTTAAATTTATTTTAAAAAAATAAATAAAAAAATGAAAAAGTAATGAATTTTTTTTGAAAAAAAATTAGACCTCTATGAAAAATGCCTTGAATGTTGAATTGTCTGTGACAGTTAGTCCATGTTCTAAATATTATATAATATTGTATGAAGAACTTTGAATTACTCGAATTCAAAATTTGGTTAGGGGTACTTTTTCTCCGATTTCAAAAAGGTGATTATAAAAAAATAAAAATAGTGGCATATACAGTATTGACAAAAAGAAAGAGAACGGCATGAATTTTTTCTTTTTTTTTAATTTAAAAGGTCGTCCTTTTTGAATGGATCAACATTTTGAAATAATTTTTTTTTATTTAACTGCTCATTTATATTTCACCAAGCCAATGCACTGTGTCATAGAGCCAAAAAAGTAGTCAAATGGTTCACCGAGAACAAAATTGAGTGTCTTAAGTAGGTTAGTGGTCCTATTTTAACTCTCTTCCGATATTTGCAAACTATTTTCCTTGATTCTGCCCTTAAGGATAACTTATGGTCATTTTTTGAATTTAGAAGGTATTTTTTTAATGAAATTTTTTTTCAAGTGGACTGATTTTTTTTTTGGCTATTAAATAAGTCAATCTCAGTTTATATCCAAATTTTCAAAAGGATTCGATGAAAACTGACGGAAAGGGAGAGTAGAATT